>PVKB01000891.1:0-388398 GCA_004027205.1 Ctenodactylus gundi | reverse complement strand
GGCCTTGAAAGTGCAAGGCCCCGAGTTAATTCCCCAGAACCAGATAAAGTTGGGCATGGTGGAACATGCCTGTAATCCATATTACAGCACTTACTTGGGAGGCTGAGTCAGAGGGATTTTCGTGAGTCCAAGCCCAGCCTGGGCTCTGTAGTGAGTTCAGGACCAGAATAAAAGAAAAGAAATTTAGTATCATCTACCTAAGAAAAAGAGAAAAGAAACTTCTCAATATTCACTTCATCTTTCAAAATCAATACATAAGATGAAATAAAACATAAGGTGATTATATGTAACATTGAAATCAATGATTATTAAATTTTGAATAGCATGATTATAAATAAAAAATCAATGATTTTTAAATTTTTTCATCATTTTTCTCTTAAATTTTAATTTTTTTCTTCATTTTTCTCTTATGTAAGCATGTCCAAATACATTACTTAGTTATTTCGTGCACTCTTTCTTCATGTACAAGAGGATTTTTATATCAGTTTCATTTTGTATCTGAAATTATCAGTTTCCAGTGTGACTAATGACTAAATAAAATACTTACTATTTTTAAAATGCATTTTCTTGACCTAAAAAAGTAATTATTCTTTGTAATTATTAAGAGATGCAGATGGATATCCATGCAAATATAAATCTGGAAATGTATTTACCCATCTTATCAACATGACCTCATTCCAGTATATTGGCTCTACTGTGAGTGAGGAACATTCAGATGCAAGCATGGAATGTATGCAATACTCTCAGCTTTTCATATTTCTTCTATCTCGGCTAGATGACTAATACTCTTCCAGGTCTCAGTTTAAATGCTGCTACCAGCACCATTAATTCCCTGTAATTATAAGAATTAGGAGCTATTTCTTTTATTTCTCTGATAATTTGTTTCATGCTCTTTACTAGCACTTTCTATGGCTGAAATGTTATGCTTAGTCAAACAAGGATTCGCTGGGTGGGTGTCTCCAAAACAGACCGTCGTTCCTATGAGGAACAAAACAGCTGATTTGCTTTATCTTATTCATTAGCTCAAAATGTCTTTTCTTCTTAGCAAATGTTTTTTTGAATAAAGATAGAATAAACCAAGAAAATCTTTTGAGACGGTATAAGCAAGATTATTTGTCTACTAGTTGAAAGATTGCCAGACAAATAGCAGCTGCAGATATAGCTAATTAGTTCCGTGTATAACTAATTACTGTGAGGACGATAGCGCACATCCTCCTTTGATCGTGTCTCCCACCTTACAATGCGGCCAGCAGAATCTCTGTGTGAATTACAGCTTGGTGGTGTTCTAGCTTTTCCTCTTCCCTGTGTTTCAATGCATGATTTCTCGCCTCACAGTAACTTCTCATTTGACCAAATGGATTCTCTGACTCACATTATGTTTGCACAATTTATTTCCTCTAAGACTCTAAATTCAGGGTTGCAGAAATTGTATTTTAAAGAGCTTACTTCAGCTTTTAGCACACTATCTGAATTTCTGTGGTGAATTCTTATTACTGTAGGTGACAGAAACACCATCCGGGTGAGCATAGCAGTTCAGCAAAGGCCTTCTCCCTGTAGCTGGACACAGACCAAAGTCAGATAACAAGATAAGTGAGTGTGCAGACACAGGCTTTTCATGGTGGCAGTCTCTTCTGGTTTCCCAGTGGTTTCTGTTGGCACTTCAGTTTTGGGTCCTGTAGGTTTGGCAATCACCACAAGAAACCTTAAGAGTATTTTCCCCTCACTTTTTTATTACTATGAATATGTGATACATAACAGTTATATTAAACTTGAGAATTTTTTGTACATACCTATTGCATCAGGTTCGTACACCTCCCCTTGACCCACCTGCTCTTGCTTTCACTCCCCTCGCTCCTAGCATCTCAAACTTTGGCTTCACTATGTATCGACTCTGGGTTTCTAACATTAGGGAAAAAAAATGAGACATTTAATCTTTTTAATTTGATTCGCTTCAGTAAGCAGAAAGGTCTCAAGCTGTATTCATTTTCTTATTAATAATCAAGATCTATCAGTCTTTGTGGCAGAGTAGTAAAACATTGTGTATAAGCACAATGTTTTCTTGATCCTTTCATTTATTGATGTATATTTTGGCATCTTCCATGGTTTAGCTATTATGAGTTGCGATATTATAAACATGAGACCATGGGAGTGATTATGTCAATTTATTGAAATTAGAATTAGGAAAGCCCAAAGAAGAACTCTCAGGTGTGTGTTATTGACTTGGGCATCAGGAAGTTTTGAAAAAGTGCCAATCTGAGGTGTGCACAACCCAATAGACAGCATGAACTAAGTAGAAGAAGGAAGAAGAAACACTGCTTACTTATTTATTTATTTTCTTGCTTGATTGCTTGTATTTTTTAAATAGAAAAACTCTCCAAAGAAAGCATCTAAAGATAAAGTATAACAAAAAAAAATAGGTATTTGAATCACTTGAATGGTGTCCTTCTAAAACAGTACTGACTGTTTCATAAACTCTGTAAATATCACACATAATTATGGTTTATATTATATAAGTTTGCAAAACATAATAATTATATCTAACATAGGGAATTGCTATAAAATCTTTTAAAATATTCATGCATGAAGTTAGAGATGTATAGGTAGGTAAAATGACAAACCAAATCTGGCAAAATGTTAGTAACTAGCAAAATGTGAGTAAATAATTTATGAAAGCTTAAAAAACTCTGAAATGCCTAAGCACACCGCTCTATCTATTGCTTTAAGTGTAGTTTACTTATGCGATACAGATTTTAGTTCATTTAATGTAGCAATTTGACATAGACGTTAGCTTGTTTACTATAGCGATTCACTCATTTGGTCTTAGATGTAAGTTTATTCTAAAAAAACCTGACTGATGCAATGACAACTTGAATGTCTTGAATGTACAAATATTTACCTTTCAACACTCAACCAAGGAATTTGAAATTTAACTTCTCTTTTTTCTTTCTCACTTTTCCTAGCCTTATGAATTTCATTGTCATATTTCTTGTCTTATGCAGACTGGTGGGTGAGGCCACGTTACAGAATCTCAACAAAGACATGGTAAGATACAGAAGAAAAGAACTTTCAGCAAATCACCCCAATAAAGGGCGAAGCTGGACCCAGAAAAGAGGTATCAAGATATAGCTACTGCAGCTCATTTCAGGGGTGGGAAATTAAATTAATAAGTCATGAGTTGGACGGTAATGAGAATCAGATGCAGAAAATTAAATATGTTAAATATTGCATGATTTCTGATTTGGGAAACCAGGAACACAGGCATTCTGTGGAACCAAATGGGTGTGATAGTGGGAGTTAGGTGGGATGAGGAGGGTACTTGAGGGCCAAAAATGGGGAGGAGAAGGGGTCATAATACTGATGTGATATATATGCACATAAAATATTCAAGTTCATTGTAAACATTGTACATTGCATATACATGTATATTTCCTCTCTCTCTCTCTAATATATATGTATGTATGTATATATACGCATATATATGTATATATATGCATATATGTATGTATGTATGTATGTATATATACACATATATGTATATATACATATATGTATGTATGTATATGTACATGTATATATGCATATATATGTATGTATATATATGCATACATATGTATATATACATATATATGTATATATATATACACACATATATATGTACACACGCACACATGCACACACACACACACACACACACACACACACACACACACACACATATATATATATATATATATATATATATATGGGAAAAATTAGAAAAAACCCTCTGGTATTGGCTCATGTCTCCAGATATCAGCTCACTCTTCTAGTCACATTGCTGATCTCCATTGCACATTCATTCCAGTCTCTGGTCTGGTCTGTGCTGTTTGAAGAACGATCTGCTGCAGGCTTGCACCAGCTGTCCTACAGTCTCTGACAGGTGTCCGTTTGACACAAGTCTGAGCAGCCACAAGACTCTACAGCTCTTTGAAGTGTACGTAGCCTTTTTGGACTATCCCCCTCCTTAGACTACCAAGTACAGCTCCTTTATTTCTATAGATTCTGTTAAATACACCTCTCTTAGACCCTTAGCCAATAAAACATAAATACGTCTATTTGTACCTATTATATGGTGATTTTGACTCACAAAGATAACCTAGTGTTATGAATTTCATTGTTATAATTGATTTACAAAAGTGTCAACTTTTTAACTAAGTATGATTTTGAGAATCCACTTTTCTTCAGTTCTTTACATATTTGAATTACTTGTGTCCTGTTTGAGGAATAAATGGTAAAATTTTTCCCTTTTTTTTTGGTTCTCTTATGAGTAAATTGATGATTTCCTTGCTGGGCAGAAGCTTTTTAATTTGATATACCCCCAATTTTAAATGCTTGGGTCCATTTATTTTACATCAGTTGTTTTATAGAGAAAGTCTTTGCATATACCCATTATTTCAAGTTTTACCTATTTTATCCTCCATGAGGTTCAGTGTTTTCATGTTAATATCTAGTCTTTAATCCATTTTTATTTGACTTAGAAATATGAAGAAAAGTTTGGAACAAGGATCATTCTTCTGCATGTGATAACCAGTTAGCTCATTTATTAAGGAGGTTATCCTTTCCTCAATATATATTTTTGGTCCCTTTGTCAAAGATCACATAACTGAAGATGCTCACGTTGGACCTTGTATTCTCAGTTCTGTTCCACTGATCATGTGTCTGTTTTGTGCCAATACCATATGGTTCTTACCACGATTGCTTTGTAGTATAACTTGGTTTCTTGTATCATGATGCTACCTGATTTTTTCCTGTCGCTAAAGATCTCTTTGGCTATTCTGTGTCTCTTTTCATTCTACATAAATATTAGGGTTGTTTTATCTAGTTCTGTGAGAAAATGCTGTTGGTGTTTTGATAGGAATTTTACTGATTCTGTAAATCAATTGAGGTAATATGGACATTTAGATGCTATTAGCTTTACCTATCCAGGAATAGGGGATGCCATTCTATTTTATAATGTGTTCTTCAATATATCATACAAACATAATTTTCACTATATAGGTCATTTGGTTCCTTGGTTAGGTTTTTTTCTAGGTATTCAGATTTTTGTGGCAGTATTGAGAGAATGTGATGATTCTTCTGATTTCTTTCTTAGTAAGTTCATTGATAATGTAGAGGAAAGCTATTAATTTTGCATTAATTTTGTGTCCTGCTGCTTGCTTGAATGTATTAGTTCTTCTGGTGGGTTTTTTTAGGTCTTCTATGTAGAAATTCATGTCATCCACAAGTAAGAAGTGTTTATTTCTTCCTTCACAATATGTATTCCTTTTATTTCGTTATCTTGCCTAATTGTTCAGACTAGAGTTCAAATGTCATATTGAATAGTGAGGGTAGGCAGTTTTATCTTGCTCCTCAGTTAAAGAGAAATGCTTTCAATTTTTCCTCATTAAGTTTAATGTTAGTAGATGGTTTCATATAAATGATTTTGGTGTAAATGGGGTAAAGTTCTTCTACACCTATTTTTATCTGGATTTTTATTAGAAATGGATGTTGGATTTTGTCAAGGAGCTTCTTCTACATCTATTGAGATGAGCATGTGATTTTTTGTACTTTTCTTTATTTGGTGTGCTACATTAATTGATTTACATATCATATAACTTGACATCAGAAATTGTGATGCAACCTGCTATTGTCATTCTCTTCAGATTGTTATGACTTTGGGGATTTTATATGAATTTTAGGATGTCTTTTCTAGTATCTGAATCTAGAAAAAATAGAAATCGCATTGTATTTGTATGTCACTTTTGACTGTGTGGCTATTTTTACAATATTAGTTCTGTAGGTCTATCCAAGAAGAGGGGGATTCCTTCCATTTAAAAAAATTCTCTTCAAGTTCTTTTTTTCAACATGATATAGTTTCAACGTAGAGCCTGTTCACTTTCTTGATTACATCTATTTTTAGGCACTTAATCAGGGAGGTGGTATTGAGAATGAGATTATCATGCCTATTTCTTTATCTCTTTCTTGATGAGTTCATTATTAGCACACAGAAATTGTATTTTGTATTAATTTTGTATCCTGTGAATTGGCTGAAACTTTAATTAATTTTAAGTCTTTTGGTAAAATTTTCAAGAGTCTTCTGTGTAAAGAACCAAGCCCTCTACAAATAACGATAATTTAACCTTTTATTGGCAATATATGCTACCTTTATTTCCTTGTTTCTACTGATTGCTCTGGCTAAAATTTTGAGTACTGTATTGAAGAGGGGTGGTGAGAATAGGCAGATGCGTCTTATTTCTGACTCCATGGGGAATGCTTCCAAGTGTTTCCCATTTAATATAATGTTAGCCATGGGATTTGGCATCAATGATTTCTGTGAGTTTGAGGTAAAGGCCTTCTCTACTCATTTTTATCAGGTTATATTTTTTCCACGAATTGATATTGAATTTTATCAAAGATATAATTTGCATCTATTGATGTAAGATGTAGCTTGAGATTATGGTCCATGTTTTTGGTTTGTGGATATTACATTAATTGAGTTACATATGATTAAACAATTTTTCCCTCACTGGTTTAAAACTAACTTTATTCCAGTGCATTAGATTTCAAATGATTTGTTGAATCCTCTTCATCAGTATCTTGTCAAGAATTTTACATTTTCACTCACTAAGGAAACTTGCTTAAGTATATATGTGATCTGATATCATCTGAAAGAATTATTTCAATTCATTTGTATTTATTTTAAAATGCTGATAGCCATGACATGGTCTATTTTGGAAAAAATATCCCATGTGCTACTAAGACAATGTTGATACAGGATGCAATATTCTGTAAATATCCGCTAAGTAAAAGTGTTCCACACTGTGGTTAAACTGTAATATTTCTTTGTTAATTTTTATCTCTTTGACTTGTCTGTTTGTAATAGTGGTGTATATATGTCCCCTATTGTTATTTTATTGGCGTCTATTTTTCCTTTTTTGTCTCATAATTTTTAACCAAATTTGCTGTCCCACTTACAGATGCATACATAGTGATAATTACGACCTCTCCTTGCTGGATTATTGCTTTAAATAGTATTTAACGCCTATGTTTGTGATGGTAGGTTCTCATTCACTTGACTCACTGTGTTTGTCACTGTTTGACAACGGGATCTTTTACCTTTTCAAACTCAAAGTAACATTTTGAATTGATTTAAGACGTTGAGACAGCCAAATGATTCACTCATCCACTCGTTGATCTCTTCTTTTCCTTTTCAATTATTTTATTTTTTTTTTTAGTTCTTCATAATTCCATTGCCTTTGTAGAACAACCTTTGAGGATTTAGGAATATCTGGGGCATCTTGTTACTTTGTTGGCTCATAACTGTTTTCTTTTTTTAATCTAGCAGATTAGGTCTGATTGAAAACTCTGCCACTATGGGGGAATCGCTATAGTAAGTGGACCTCCTACTGTGATGTACCCTTGGTTTTAAGTGTGCTCAAGTGTGTAAGCACTGATTCAACTTATTCAAGCTCCGATGAAAAACTCCTAGGACGGCAATGCAAGGAGAGCACAACTCCTAACAATCCAAAGACCAATCTTACACCAGCACGTAACTTTACATTTTTAAAATTCTCATATATTTTAAGAATCAAGAAAGATGAAGCAATAGTAATGGTAAATAATAGGCTGGAAGCAGGAGCAGAACACGGGGAAAAAAGATCAAAAATGGTCTGGGATAAAATTACCTTTGTGACTGTAATTAAAAGTGGGGAAATAGGGTGTTTAAGAGATTTTGTGTGGGGTTCGATTAAAAGAAAGAAAAAGAAAAGAATATATAAATAAAAAATGCAAAAGATTTTGCAGTGTTCTGACCTAATTAAGGAGCCAGCAGATATCTAATGTTAAATCCAGAAGCACCAGGCATGAGGGAGAACTTAATTGTTCCATGAAAATCACTACAAAGACTCAGACAATAATTAACACTCATGGTAGTAGTTATATACAAAGAAAGAGAGCGAAGGAGTGGAGATTTGAAAGGATGTAATATGTGGAGTTAAAAAAAGTGGGAATGGGAAAGGAACATGAGTGTACAGGGACATGATATTCAATTAATAACAGAAAGGCTAATTTAACACACCATATGAATCACCCCATGTGGTGAGAGATCCTAACAAGAAATGAAAGCAATAACTAGCTCTCAAAAGCTTTCACAAGCACACTTACAACCTTCTAGGTCTTTATTATTTTAGAAGCACCAAAAAATTAAATTAAAGTGTTAACCCAGTCTGATATTTCTCTTTGTAACGCTATTGATACTAGAGTTAAAATTAGGTCAGGCTACTCCTTTGCCTCAGTTCAAAACTGAGAGGCTTTGTAGAGCTTGCAGGGGCTGACCTCCAACCTTGCATGGTTGCAGCTTGGAACATGGATGTATCTAACAGTGGTTGAACTAATTCTCAACAACTGATCTAACCTCTTCTTTACCTATGAGTGAGGGCTTTTGAGGACTCGATAGAGTCTGACAAGTCTGCCACTGGTGCATCCTCTGGGCAAGTCTGGAGGATGGTCCCTCTCTTCACAGAACTTCCCTCTTCTCAACGTGTGGATCTCTGAGTTTATTTTTTAAACTTATTTCTTTTGTGGTCAGTGCCAGAGAAGGAAAAGATGGAACCAAAATTGTCCAATTCATCTCTTCCCACTTTTTGGGGAAACTTGGTCCTTGACAATTAGTTGGGCTCCAAATTGTCTCTGAGAACTGAGCCGTGAACTGGGAGGCATTTTCCTGGGCAGTATCTTGGTCGGAGGGTCATGTGGCTTATTCAACAATTCAGAAGATGATGTCTTGATGTTCTGGGGTGAGTGACAAGGTGTGGCTTTCCCTAGCATTCCTTTTCTGTAAGTTTTTGCATGTCTTTACACCTAAGCTACAGTGTTTGCCCATGAAGAGGTAAACTTTTTTCTATGATTATGACAGACAGATTCGAGGCCATGTTCTCATATGGAAGACTACTTACTTCCACCATCTCTATGGATGAGCAGCAAATGAAGTGTGTGCCAAGCTCTGTCTGTTTCAGGTCTTCTTCCTCTGAAAGTGTTTCTGTGTTTCACAGAATGGTTAGGTCTCCAGTCCTGAGTCGAGAACCAGACCCACAAAGACTGGTACCTTTCCTAAAATCGCTAGTTTCTAGGACACGTCCTTTTGAGGAAACTGCACCTCTCAACCATGCTGTGGACGAAAATGTCTATGGTCCTGTGTTCGGAGCAGAGCCTGTGTGGGCACAGCATCGTTTTTTATTGTAGCTTGCCCTTTTCTTATGTTTCACCTGTTTGTCATCTAGCCCAAGTTGAAGGAGAGTGGTCGGTGATTCTACCACTACACACAGCCACATTTTACCTGATACGTATCTCAGAGCTGTCTGTGGAGGCTAACTCTTCATGAGCATCACTATCTGCTATGCTTCTAAAAATTACTTATAAACAGAGAATAATATAGAAAAATGGCCAAAATACTGTCTAGCTAGTACTCAAGACAAAAATCAGAGAGTATACAATGTGGAATTGTTAAATCTGATCATAACCTAAGGAAATAATGAGAAAGAGTAGATAATATTTTATACGTCAATAAATTACTCTGAAATGTAATAAGTAATTTTTGAAAATATAAGTATTGGAAACATCCAAATGTCCACTAGTAAACATTTGTTTGACAAATAATAATATTTATGAGTTATGAGTGACTTGAAGATAATAGAGTATTTCCTTATATTTTTGTAGTCAGAGGTTAGATATAGTCACACCATAACTATTTCTTGCATAATTGAAGGTAAAAATAGATTTGGAATATTTGAGTTAAGAATTACAAAATAAATTATTGCATAATGAGATATAAAATTGTGTTTGAGGCACTTGGAAAATAAATAATATTATATGTCATATTTGCCCTTACTGACCTGACAAGAAAAATCAGTAGATTGTAAATTTAATTTAGACAATAACTCTCAAAATTATTAGAACTTTAGGATCTATCCTTCAGTGGGATTAATTAAAATAAGTATTAAAAAGTTATTACACTGTAAATGCATTTTTGATAAGCACCTATTTATGACTTGTAGGTAATAAATTAACTCAAGTTAATGACATAAAATAATATGAATTTGTTATCTATGGTTCTATTGTAGAAGGCCAATAGAGTTATAGTGTTTTCTCTACATAGATTTTCACAAGGGCATAATCAAGGAGTTTTATGTCGGAGTTTTTATACTCAAGGACAAATCTTAATTCGTGTACACTGAATTTTTTCAAAATTTAGTTATTTGCATTTAGAGAATTAAAGTTCCTGTGTCCTTGGTGAATGTCAACCAAGGGCTCTCTGTTTCTAAAGACCACCTGCCACTGTCCTTTTCCACCGTCCTTCTCCATATAATAACTAAAGCTAGTGAGTCGTGTTTTTTCTCTAATCTCTCTGACCTCCTCTTCAGCAAAGCTACTGCTTAATGTTGTTGTAATTATATACATAAAATATATTTTCTCAGATTGTCTTCCTTGTGTTTAAAATTACCTGCGACACTTAATTTTGCATTGTCCCCTGACACAATTAGGGAATGTTCTCTCTTCATATATGCAGTTTTCTGAATTAGAATAAGAAATCGTGGAGACACTTTTTAAAGCTGTCAGTCATATGCCTCCTAAGTGAGACACTATTAGAAAATGTTAACTTTAAGAAGGCATTTTTCTTAACACTTAAAAAATTAACACAAAACAACGTAATCCATAGTTGTAACTAATGGCGTACTTTAAACCAGTATTATAGGGCTTTTCAGCAGCATTCAACCCCAGAGGTGTGGACCAACTATTGTTCTGAGGCCTTGGATGAACCAGTCTACAGGATAAATGCGCTGGAGGCAGGGTGGAAGTTGAGCAGGGGACAAAGCGCCGCCCATCAGCGCTCTCCCTGTTACCTCTGCTGACCTGACAGGAGCAGATCTTGGCTTCCCGCTCCCCTCCTGCCCTTGCTAGCCATTTCAAAGCAGTCCTCCAACTACCTATTCCCTGATGAACAGCCCCACCCCACCCGACTCTGTCCCCATCATTGGAAGGATGGGCTTCAGCCTACTGTCAAAGAGTTTTAGGACAATTGCTATAAAAGACAATCCAGTTATGTTTCCACACAAATACATTTACAAATTTGTATGAAGCTTTAATTATTCAAATACAAAAAAGGAGACAAAACCCCCTTTTGAGACAAATTTAGAACAAGAAAACAAGGCTTGACTTGAGAATAGGAATATGCAGAGACCCCAGAATTTAATAAGGTGGTTTTTAAAGACCATGTAATTTTAATGTTTTTTTTTTTAAATTTATCTGTGTATAGCCCACATTTACAATTCATAGTTAAATAAGAAAATGAACTTGGCTACTTAATAACAACAAACATGTATGTTCACAGGAACACACAGGTGTAGGTCGATGGAAATGTTAGTTGTAATAGTTAATATTTCTTACTGGCCAAATCGCACAATAACCTGTAACATCTGACACACGAGGGCTTTTTTGTACCGACTGTGCATGGAGTAGCCATCAGAGGCAGAGGCAGCACTGCACTGAACCCCCCCTTACACTGCATTCCATTATCATCTGTATCCTCCGTACTCCGGCATTGAAATTAAGTCATTTTTTTCTAAAAATTGAAAAACAACGTTAAAAAATTGCAAGATTTTACTACTGCATTGGTAGCTACCCTATGTCGCATGCAAGCCGTAAGCTAGAGGTTCAACACAACTATTACAGATGCTCCAGATTGATCATTCAGTTTCTAGAAATTGCCATTTTTGAGAAGCATACACCACATATATTCATATGTTTACCTTGGTTTCAATTTGTCTGATATTTTTCCATGATTAAATGCCAGCTTTGTATTTGGAGAAAGATGTTCAAAAAAAGTGTGGCGCGTTTCATCTCAGGGCCCCTTACGAAGAGGTACAAACAGGTGAGAAATCCTGTCACTGGTAATGTTTCCTCTGACAGCTTCCTGCCCTGGTGTCTCTATTTGATACTTTGTGAATGGTAAGTATTTTGTGAGGAGACAATATTTAAGTGTAAACAAGTGATTTGTTACTTTTTAGACATAAACATATTAGTTTCAGTATTCATCAATAATTATTGATTGAATCAATTATTCTTGCTGCTTAATGTTGATTTTCTATTTCTGTCATTACTTGATGTTATGATGTAAGGAATATTTTTTCCCTTATTTATGCTTTTATTCACTTACTTGTATAAGTGTGAATTTGTTAATTCCTTAATACACTTACTATGATCTTTTATTTACATATTTTAGATGTTTAGACTTTCCTGGATTTGTACAAGAAATGAATTTGAAGGTTCCTTGCAGTGACCCTTTTGACCCATTGTGACTATTTTTACCATGTGTTTCCATTCCTTCAACAGTTCCTCCCCCAACTCACCTTAATAAGAGCAATCCTCCAGGTTAACCTTCCTCACAGCAGAGCAGACAGTTACTTCTTCATGAAGCCTTTGCTTCTATTAGAGGAGAACCCTATTTAATAATCAAAATATTAGTGCTAATTGTTTCCCTGATTTGAAAGTATTATTGCATCCTTATTTTCTCAACTGATAAGAAATAAAATATAAATGCTCATTCCCATTCCCATATTCACATAGTGTGCACACACAAGTTGTAAGCACACACAGCCGACTGCTTTACGGTGCCAAAATATGTAAATTAACAACTTACATCCAATCAAACATGTTGAGCAATTGGGTTCACCGAATTAGCCAATGAAACATAATAGATCTCTTTAACAACTATTTTTTTGAGCTTTACTGAAATTAAGATTTTTCATGAAAAACATGCGGTGATTCATAAAACAGAAATAAAGTACTTCCCATGCAACTGTAAAGACAAACAGGGCAGCTGTGTGTGGAAAACCTTCTGTACCCTATAGCTCATCCGTGGCTTCTTTCCCCTGGAGTCCTATGAATTCTCTTTCTGTTAAAGCCGTACGTGTATATATTTTGGGGAGTCTAAGACTTCCTTTGTGTTTTCCACCCTGTGTGGTCTTTACAACCTATATTTGCCCCCCCCCCCCACACACACACACGTCTGTATTGCATTTCCGAAATTTTATCGACAAACCATGAAAGTACATTGAAACTCCAATCCAGTGAAAGACCACAAAGTGTCTTTATGCTTTGGACTTTTTATATTTGTATGTCCTGGTTCTGATGGAAACTTATTCTCATCATCTGAATTATTTTCATTTCTGTGCTCAAAATTTGAATGTACAAAAATAAATCTAATAAGTGCTATTTCTTTGCAATAATAAGTCTGCTAATTAAAGCTTCATACCTATTTGAAGTTCTTTTTTGTTTTGAACATAAAAACATATAATTATAAAAATGTACTAAAATGATTTGAGCTAATTATTTTTGCTTTTTCTTCATTTTACTAGTATATATATGTGATATGCATACTAATAAAATAGTAAAATAAAATATATGATACATTAACCTTGACAATTTTATACACATATATCTTGTAAGAATCTCACATTCCCTTCACTGTCCCCTTTCTTGCCCTCTCAGCCCCTCCCTCATACTCCCAACTCCTAATATTTTAAGCATTTGGCTGTAATAAATACTTACACTCAGGATTTCGCCTATTAAATTAAACTGTATTTAATCTTCTGAGTCCGATTCATGTCACAAAGCACAATGATGTCTAGTTGTACCCATTTACCTACAAATGATCATGTCTACCTGTCTTTGTGGCAGGGTAGTACTCCATTGGGTATATATAGCACTCTTTTAATCCATTGATCTATTGATGGGTATTTTGGCATCTTCCATGATTTAGCTATTGTTAGTTGTACTGCTATAAACATAGGTAAGCATGTATCTTTATTGATACATGATGCTTTTAATTCTTTTTGACCCATACATAATTCTCTGGGTATCTTCCCAAAGCATTGGATTAATTTTATTTTATCCTATTTAGTGTGAACATATTCTTGATTTGAAATATGGCTTCATCCATTTTAATTCATGTTTCATTTTAGGATTACTTTGCTTTCTTACAATTCTTTCTATAAACTCATTATTTTTTTCTCATTTATGAAAACATGAAACCCTAAAATGATTTGGAAGGGCAGGACTGTGACATGTTCAGAGGTACATCTGCTCTCTTTCCCAATATCCTTTTCATCTCATTTCTATGCATAATTTGTGTTTCTCTTGTATGAACAGCACCATATTCTATGCTATTTGAGATTAATAAACAATTTGGGGCAAATAGTAAACAGCTCAGGTTCCTTGGACTAACAGGTAAATTAATGATATAATGTGGATGCTCATGTAAAAATCCTCAAATTTTCATTGATAAAATTTAATACATACAAATTAAGCCTACATACTTTTAAAAGTACATGGCTATCAATCCGAACAATAAAAGTACTTGTTTGCACTGCATATCCCACCCCCGACCCCCTTTTTATGAATGCTCAGAATTAATTGCAGGGCCTTTTCACTGTTTCGTTTTTTCATTTTGAGACAGCGTCTTGTTAAGGTGCTAGGTTGCCCTGGCTGAGCTCTAATTTGCCACCCTCCTGTCTCAGCCTGGGATTGGGGGAGGGGGGAGGGGGGTGTTTTCTTCATTGGGACACAAAGTTTCTGTTTTTATTACTAGAAATTATTTTAAAATTGTACTGTTATTGCATATTGGTAATCAGATTTGACACATGTCATCTTTGCATATATCTTTTTTTAAATAGATAAATACTGCCAAAGTCTGGTATAAATTTATGAGCATGTGTTTTTAATTGAGTATATTTATCTTTTGGAAGACATTTATAGAATTATAATGAATTATTCTCTCGATATGTATCTTTTAGCATGTCATCACATTGCAGATCAATTACTTAATCAATTAGTGCATTGCAGATCCAATGAAAGTGAGGTGCAAGGTACTCAGTTGCATAGTTAAATGGATTGTGAAATACAGAGCTTTCACGTACGCTTGAGTTCAGATCCTCGAAGAGTTGACAGAACATTTTTTGAATTTTAAAACCATTTTTGCAACCTCTATTTGTGAAATGGAGATTCTAGCACTTCAAATTTTGATGACATGAAAAGTGTAATGATGAATTCGTCACTGCTTTGTTTGAAATGTTAGTCTCTGTCAAAATGACTTCCATGCACTGTTGCATTATCATTTTTAACGTTGCAATTTTGGACAGAATTACCAAGAAACATTGTGAAATATGTAGTGAATATATTTTTTCAATAATATTCAGTCTTCAACAATAGTGATTGAGAGTGATTTCACATTCTGAAGATTTAAACATTGATTTTCAACTAAAAGTTTTGAAACAAACACTTACAATATTTAAGATACTAAACAGCTGTCATGTAGGACCAGTCTCAAAATTAAATTCATATTATAATGACGATCTCATGGATTTAACAATAAAAGCAACAATAATAATAACAATAATAATGCTCAGAGAATTAATTGTGTATAAGAATAATCATTGTCATTATTGGTTTAAAAAGCACATTAAGAAATATTTTTTTCTTCAAAATACCTTCTACACAACATTGTGAAGAATATTGTTATGATTTGGATTTGAAATGCCCCTGAAAGCCTCATGGTTGAAAGGTAAGTTTAATCATGGGCTTAATCCATTGATTTCCTACCTTGTTAAGAGTCGCAGCCTACTGAGAATAGGGGGATAACTGGTGCTTGACCCAAAAGGAGCACATCACTGGGATGTGACCTGGAAGAGCACGCGCTAGTTTCGCCATGCCTTGCTCACTCTGTTTCCTGTACTGCTCTGTCACAAACAGCTTCGCTCTTCTAGGTCCCTACAGTGTGTTCCTGCCATTGCTACCCCCATGAATGGACTGAGGCCTTCTGAAAATATGAGATTAAAATAAACCTTTTCTTTCTGAAGTTTTGGATATTGGGGATTGTGTCCCTCTGACAAAATGTAGCTAAGATAAAACTACAGGATTTAAACAACCTTTGATAATCTCTGTAAATTTGTTGAGAAAATGATCTTAGTTCCCACACATTTTTGATATTATGCATTTTAATACTTTTTAGCAGATCCCACTTCATTCTCTCCTACATTAGCATATTTAAGATACTAAAATAGTTTGGTATATAATTACTTCATGCCCATTATTCATACGAACGGTTTCTGTAATTTTCCTGTCATTTTAAACTTGGGTTTGACTTTCTAAATAAATAATACAGGAGGATAAATTACATATTTCTCTCCTTCAAACTCCAAGGTAAACAAATTAAAATCAATTCTCTTGTTTTTAATTGTCTATTGATGCTGTTTTCCATATTTTTTTCAATATTTTGAATCATTTTACTACACATTTAATATTTATAAAAATTCTTTTATATTTATAGCTAAAATAGCAAGGTTTATAAAAGCTGTAAATTTGACCTTCTATGATTTGTGAATTTAACACCATATTCAGGTGTGTTTCCAAGTGCACCTAACTTGTCCAAGACAGAACAAAAATTACCCACAGAATCTAAAACGGGTCTAAGATGTCCCATAATAAGATCATGTCTTCATTGAGCCATATACCATGGTAGACTACTGCTGTCAATATCACTGGGGTCAAATAGGACTGGTATTTAAAACCTTTCCTAAGATCCAATAGAGAAATTACAAAACTGACAATAAAATTTTTAGAAATACACTGGCTTCTAATATCTATCTTTAATATAAATACAATTTTGGCCAAATACAGGTCCTAGTAGCCCACAATCACAGAATGTGCCAATGCTCATTGGGAATTTGATCAAATATGTCATAGAATTATGTATGCATAAAAGAATTCTTTGTTTTGGCTTGTGTTCTGAGACTGAATCTGGCTAAGTAGTCCAAGTAGGCCTCAAATTTACAATCTTACTGCCTTCTCCCACAAAGGGCTAGAAGTATTAGTGTGTGCCACTGTGACTGAAGAAGAATTCTTCCATGAGACTTAAGTGCAATGAATAAGGCTGGGCTAAGTCACATCCAAAGGACACCGTCTTGGTCTTTCCTTCTATTCCCTTCTCTCGCCCCCCCCCCACCCCCCTTTCTCCATCCCTCCTCTCAACACTGGACATCTGTGTCTTTATCGATTATTTTCTCTATGAAAAAGTGAGAAAGTTAAAAAGAAAGTACAAAATGAAATTTGAGAATTAAGAGATTTTTCTTTGCCCAAAATTGAATTCGAACTTAAATATATAAACTAAAGTGAAATGCAGATCTCAAAGTATAATACACAGCAATGATCTCAGGACCAAAAGTTATTTAAATACCCTTAAAAACCATGAGGATTTGGAACCCGTTCCTATATGACCTGCAATAATGTGGTGATGCTGACTCAAGTCATTTCTGTTCAACTTAGTACTAGAAGTCACAGCTACGAAAAATGCACAGGTTAAAAAAATAATTAATACAAACAGGTGAAATAAAATAAAATTATCTCTACTTATTGAAAACATAATTATTGCTATAGTTTGGATCTTGAATATTAATATTTTGCTATAAATCTGTTGATAACTTTTTATAGCATTTATTCCTCCAACTCATAGACATAGAATATTTCCATTAATTTGTGCCTTAATATTCATTATTAATATTTAATAGTTTCAAGTGTGTATACCTTTGAATTTTATCAAATAATTTTTCTGCATCTATCAAGATGATCATATGATTTTTCTTTTGCATCATTAATGTGATATATTATTTATGTTGATTTGAGGGTGCTGAACCACCCGTACATCCCTGGAATAAAGCCCACTTGCCTGAGATGTATGATTTTTTAGTTATTTTTTATTCTGTTTGTGAGCATTTAGCATTTACATTTGTTAGATACATTGGGCAGTAGTTTTCTCGCTTATTGGGTCTTTGGTTTTGTTAGTAATGTGCTTATTTCTAGAAACAATCTTGACAGCTTTCCTTTCTTCTCAGTTTCATTTTAGAGGTTATGTTGAGATTATAGCTCTGTCACTGCGCCTATATATTTCCTTCATTTGGATGAATATTGGAATTAAATCTTCCATGAATTTCTGGAAGAATTCTATGTTGATACCACTGAATTATGGGCATTTTTTTTTCCTTCTTCAGTTCTGGAGGTTGATGTGTGTTTAGAAAGTTATCCATTTCTTCTAGGTTCCTAAATGTACTAGAGTGTAGATTTTAGATGTAACTTCTTATAATCTTTTGAATTCTGATGCTGGCTTTCTTATTACATGTTCTTTTCCCTTTATATCTGCATTGATGTAGATTTTCTCTTTCCTTCTTTTTGTGATTTAGCTAGAGGTGTATTGATATTGCTTAAGTTTTTAAAGAGCCATCTTTTAGTTTCATTGATCTTTCACACTTTTTATTTCAATTCCATTAATCTCTATTCTGATGTTTATGATTTCTTTTTTAAGTTTTTGGATTAGTACTGCTTTTGCTTTGCTAGTGTACTTAACTTCATCATTAGATTATTCATTTGGGATAACTTAGTTCTTTTTATATGTGCATTTATGACAGCAAATTTCCTTCTTAACCATGCTCTCATTGTGTCCCAAAGGTCGTGTTGCTATGTGCTTCCATTATCATTTGTTTCTAAGAATTATTTAGTTTCCTCCTTAATTTATTTTATAATGCAACGTTTGATTAACACTTAACTATTTTATCTTCATTTGTTTATGCAGTATCTGTTTTTGTGTTGTTGTTCATTTTTTCTTTCATTTCATTGTGATCTTACTAAATACATGGGTTAATTTTTGTTTTCTTGTGTTTCCACAAACATGTTTTGTGACCTAGAATATGGCTTATTTTGGAAAATGTTCCATTACTACCTAAGAAAAATGTGTATTCCATTGCTGTTGAGTGAAATATTCTGTAAATATCTGTTAATTCTATTTTTTCCATTGATGTTTTTAAGATCTGCTTCTTTTTTTTTCCTGTCTAGTTAGACTATCTTCCTGAGATAGGGAAGGTTGAAGTTTCCACTGTTGCTGTGTTGGAGTCTACCTTTCTTTTGTATCCAGCAGCTTTTGTTTCATAAAGTAGGGTATGGCACTATTTGATGCATAAATGCTTGCTAATGTTAGCTCTATCTATTGAATTATTCCCTTTACAAGGTTGAATTTATTCCTTTGAGGATTTTTGGTTTAATGCCTACTTTGTCAGCAAAGTGGGCAGTAACTCCTACTTGTCCTTGTTCACCTATTAAGTGGAATATGTTATTCCATCTTTTCACTTTTAGTCTTATTATATTTATGAGTACGGTCATTGTTGTGCCAGAAATGTATGATTGGGTTCTGTTATTTGATTCTAGTTTACTAATATAGGTCTTATAATTGATGATTTGAGGCCATTGACAAAAGACTTATAATTGTGCTATAAATATTGAATACTAAAATTTTCCCAAACTTTGGATGTTGATTTTTCTTTCAATTTCTTTTTTTTTTACTTAAATGTTATCTCTCTTGAATGCACACCTGCCTCTGTGTTCCCCGCTGTGTTTATCCTCCCTATCTCTCTCTTACAAACATGTATTTATTTATAGTGCTGATTTCCTTTTCATAAATTCCTTCAAGTTTTCTTTGTCATGAAAGGTCTTCATTTTCTTGTTGATTCTGAAGAATAATTATGTAGGAATTATAGGACTTTCAGTTGACAATTTTTTAAGGTTTTTGGAGACTTCATTCCAAACTATTCTCGCTTTTATAGTTTGTATTTATAAGTCGCCGTTATCATGATAAGTTTACTGTGGTAAACTTATCACATATATATATATATATATATATATATATATATATATATATATATATATATATAATTTTTTTTGAGACAGGTCTTCATTGTAGTTTAGGCTGGTCTTGAACTCAATATGTACCCAGGGTTGGCCTCCAACTCATGGCAATACTCCTGCCTCAGCCTTCCAAGATTATAGGCATACAATAGGCTTACGTGGTACTAGGGGATCGAACACAGGGCCTTGCATTTGTTAAGCAGGCATTTAACCATTGAGCTATCCCTTCGACCTTAGCAATGTTCCTTTGTACTGGATGTCAGTTTTTTTTTTAAATGAAACTCTCTTGATTGGCTTATATTTTGGTCATACCTTGTGGGTGTATGGTGTGACTCTGTCCCTGGTATGTCCATTTCTCTTCTTGTATATTTTTTTTCTCTTATGAATTCAGAGAATAATTTTCTTATTTCTTCAGTGTAAATTTTTTCCTAGATTCCTATAATTCTGAGGCTAACCATGTTGGGTCATATGGTCCATGTTGGTAATTGTTTCAATACTGACATAATGTCATTTGAACATCCTTCAGGGATTGGTCTGTGATTTCCAACCTGTCTTCTAGATCTGAAGTTCTGTTATTTTGGGCCATTTTTTTCAAATACTTTCCAATTATTTTTCACCTCCTGGTGCTTTGCCAAGATCTTTTCATATTTTTAAGGTCCTTGGAAAATTTGTTGTTTATTTTTTGAATTGATTTCTGTAGTCTCAATAGCCTCAAATTTATTTCCTCATTTGTCTGACTGGGTATTGTATTATTTCTATCCTTGATCTCTTTAGTTATATCTTTTTAAAAACTCATTTAATTTTAGGAAGAGATTGTTATTTGACTGTATTCTAAATTCTTTCAAGATTTTGAGTAGATTACTATTCGATTCTACTTTTAGCTAGTCCATTAATTTGTGGAGGTTACTATTTGGCTGTAATTTGTAGCACTCTAGTAAATTAAGTATTCTGCTTTCAAGGGTATGGAGCATCAACTCTTCTTCCCATTCCATTTGGGCCTCCTTCAATGAATAGGGTCTTGGTGGGCCATATTGTTGTCATGATTTCTCTTCTTGCTCTGATTTTATTGGGAGTTTTAAGAGTTAGCTGGGATGGAACTGGTCAGTTTGCCTCTAGGGAGAAATGACCTCTTCTCTTTTGTAGTTGAGTCTCTTGGCCCTTATAGGTTATGCTTAAGCCCACGTCTTATTCCTATTTGGGATATTTTGGGGCATTGGCCATTTATCTATGTACAGAATTTAGGCTGCTGGGATGCTAGTCCCTGCATTTAGTTGACTATCACCTTATCTTCAGAGGACTTCTGCTGAATCATTCCCTGGGTCACAGCTTGAGATTATTTTGTGGCCCAGATATCTAACTTCAATCACATATTAAATTCTTTTCAGTTAAATCAAGTCTATCTAGGAAGGGCTATGGAGCCTGGGGTCTTTCCAAGTGGTAATCACTCACTTCCCAGGTTCTCTTATTAGGGGAAGAAGCTGGATTCAGCAGGCCCACGTTGGCCAAACCTGGGAACGAGCCAGTACAGGGTTGCCTATGACAATTAATATAACAATTATTCAGAACTGTATGTCCATATGAAGAGTATTGATGAGCCCAGCTGGTTTTTGGATTCTTTTGCTCTAACCTCAAAATTAGGTTCACCAATTTGTTGTTTAAATCCACGTTATATGCATGATCATAGTAATGAAGCAAGAAGTTGACTCCCTCTGCCTTACAGTACAAGCCAGGACAAAATTTCGTCAAGGTGTCTAAAATGTTCTCTGCTGCCTGAGAGAACCTAAGCTGCAAAGCACGTGACACATAAAGCTCATTAAGTGGAAAGACACTGCTGAAGAAGGAAGGTTAAATACAGTTAGTGAAGAAAAAGTCTTTTAAAAGTTACCCTCAGCAGATCTGTTAAACTCCTTAAATTTATAAATACAAATACAGTTAAAATATGTTTAATACTGATTACTGATTTATTATTGCTAAGAATTTCTATAAGTAGCTGGGATTTCTGTGGCTTCTCAGTGAAATATAATGGTATCATTCTGATCTTGGAAAATGTGACAAAATCTTTGTGTCAAATGACACAAAACATTTGTGTCAAATGACATGAAATGGGTCATCCATGCAACCACACTTGCACACAAGGTAGAGGGGCAGACCAAAATCTTGACACCAAGATTCAGAGATGAAAAACCAATGTAGGATGTGTTCATGTACAGTGAATGTTTACTGGATTATCATTAACAATCAGGAGACAGAAGTCTAGACAGCAGTAGATGTGCTGGATATTTCTGACACTATTTCTGATCAGATTCCTTCGAAATGTAACATGTTGTAATTGGATCAAGCATTGGTTTTGCAGTGCGCCGGAGCCAGCACAAAGAGATACACATTACCTCCTATTGTTCTTCCGTTGTAACGGCTGCAAAACAGGAAACAACAACAAATATGGAAACTAAGCATATAGAAAAGTGACTTCCAAGCACTTGTGCACATTTTGATTTTAAGACAAATCTGTCTAAAAAACAGAATGTTTTATGAAAGTAACACACCAGGGCTGAAGAAATGGCACAGCAGTTAAACCAGATGTGGTAGCACACGTCTGTAATCAGAGCACTTGGGAGGCTAAGAAAGGATTGCCAGAATCCAAGAGGGCTTGGGCTCCGTAATGAGTTCAGGACCAGCCTGGGCTGCAAAGCGAGATTTTGTCTGAAAAATATCAATGAATAAATAAAATAAAATAAAGAAAAAAAAGAACGAAAAAGAAAAGGAATTACCTTATTATACCATACATAACAGCGAGTCTGCTAATTGTTCTTTGAAGATTAATTAAAATGGCTATTAATTATTTTAAACATTTAAAGGACACAATTTTAATATAGGCTATTGATAAAAATGTGTAATCATCTCTATATGAATAACAAAAATATAAGAATCTGTAAAATGATCTATTTTACCAGTTTTATAATATCTAGTAATGAATTTGTGATTGTTTTCAATATTTACTAATGCCAAATTTACCTGCTTTCAATAAGAAGAAATATTATTACTAATATAAAGATATTTTCAGATAGCCAAGAAAATAGATGAAAACAGCTATTTTTCTGGAAAAAAAGATATGAGTTTTTTTTTTTTTTTTGAGATAGGGTTTCACTCTATAGCGCTTGCTGTTCCTGAATCACTATGAGCCCAGGCTGACCTTGGACTCATGGAGATACTCCTTCCCAGCCTCCTGAGTGCTGGGACAATAGCCATGCGTCTCCATGCCCTGTTTATATGGTGCTGGGGAATCAAACTCAGAGCTTTGAGCTTGTTAAGCAGGTGCTTTAACTGCAGTGCCGTTCCTCCAGCCTCTAAGATAATTCTTAATTATTTCCTGAATAATTCCTAAGGCTGACAATTGTTTTTAAACCATACTTTGTATTTGTTCATAAGTAAAACTGTTTCAGTGGATCATAATAACCTGACTATGTGATCATAGTTAGAGTAAGATTTCTTTTTGTAGGAAGTCCGCATCTAGTATGTCCCATTTTTCAATAGCATGAATTTATGATTCAAATAGAAATGTAGATTTCGTAGATCTCAACATAGTAAGGTAGGAACCAGGCACTAGACAAGACAATATTTCAATGTCCCCCCATAGTTCAGCTGCTGTACTAAGTGAGTTTTGACAATGCTCCAGTGAATCCCGTAGCAGCCTGAGGTGCCAGATGCAATGCGGAGGCAACGCATTAGAAGGGGATGGCTTAATGCATTAGAAGGGAATGGCTTAGTCCAGGAAACTTTCCCTGAATGACAAAGAGTATCCCAAAGGCCCTGGAGACAGCTTTCCCATGGAATCCCATAAGTGGTTTTGATCTTGCTTACCTTGATGAGAACATCTCAAAACTGCTTCACACCACATCATTTTTCTAATGCTTCTTAACCAATGACTCAGTGAAGTAACCTCTCAGGATTCAAATTGTGATATTTTGTCAGTATTTCAATAACTGTAATTATACACACTTCAAGATTGTCTTCTTATACCAAGAAATGTTTCCTATTTATTATATTGTTAAATATAGATAATTTTAATAATCAACAGGAGTATATTATTGCTATTTATTTTACTTTCATAATTAGGGGCTATAAATCTACGAAACATTTTAATGGTAATATGTTTGTCTTTCAGGAAATAGATGTATGAGAAATTCTGCAATCTGGTTATGTAATGAAGTTCACTTTTTAATTGATATGATTGCTTCAAAGTATGTAGAAACACACATTTTATTGTGGCACTTTGTTACAGAATATCAACTTTCCTTATTTCCTTAGACGAATTCATATTCTCTAAGCCCAAATTGCCTACTTTTTAAACGTTTCTCCCATTTCAACTTGTATTGTTTTATATATGTATAATCATCCTTGTACAATTGTAAGCTTTTCTAAGGAGCATACATGTTTAAATTGTTATTTTATCCTCAATACTGTCCGGTAGCTTCACACATGCCTGTGATCTCATCACTCTGAGAAACTGAAGCAAGAGGATCACAATACTCTCCTGCCCCTGGATTCGTTGTCAACAAAAAACAAGAAATAGGAAAAAAAAAAATAAGGCATGGCATGGGGGGTGTTGGAGAAATAGCTAAGTAAGGAAGTATTAATACCTAATGGGAGAGAAAGTGAGTTGTCAGTACATAGAGTTATCTCTACATAATCGGTCATTGTGATAACAGATATCTGACCTCAGTAAATATACACATTATCTCCACTGCATAAAGAGTGGTTCACTATGCATCCTAAGATCAAAATCATGTTTATTAATAATAGTAAATTTTATATATCTAATTATGCATTTGCCATGCTTTAGATATGGGCAAAAAAACAGAAATCAGCATATTGTTTATTCAGACAGTAATAGTGATCATGCTTATTTGATCACAGAAAAGCTGTCAAGAAAAAAAGTGTGCTTCTTCTTTTAAACAGAAGGTAATATTTCAAGAACCCATGCTGTACTAAAGTCAAGATTCATTCTTTTTAATTTTCTTATATATTTGACATTAATTTTCAATGTGGAAATCTATATTCCTGCTGAGTTTAATTCTAGAAAGAAAAGTTATGCTTTTATATATTTTAGCAGATTAAGCAGATTATTTTATCTTTGTCTCTAAAGCTAAAATAGTTGAAACTATCATAGAGTATTGAATACTTTTCTTCCAGGCTATTTAAAAGTTTCTCTAAGTATACAGAAAAGCAATTATGAATGCAGACAAGTCTCTGGAAAATTCTATTTGGAGAGACGATAGCACCTGGGTCTTTCCCTTTTTCTCCATAGGGGGAAAAATAGTAGCAAAAATGTGGACTGAACTTTAAGAAATGTGTCTAGTTGGATAAAAAAAAAATCAAAAGTTGATTGGTAATCCAGATGTGACTGAGGTCTAGAAGGGCAGGGTTACCCTCAATTCTAGCTTCACAATAATAAATATTTCTGAAAAATCTATAACAGAAATCATATTACAAAGCTACAAATTTTTATTGCCAACCAGGACTCCTTTTCAGAATCCTGCATCTGTTGTAAACAGACCAGACGGATGCAGACAGAAATAGAAAGCTTCAAAGAAAGGGTGTGATTCACATGCCTCGCTTTAATAGCAATATCAAGCTTTCTTTGAAGTGGATGGGTCTTCGAAGCAGGTGTCCTAAAGGTGCCATCAAACTGCTGAAAGTCAGCGAGTGTTTGAAAGCTTGCCAGCTTGACGACCATTAATTGACAAGCTGTGAAAGTCCAGCGTCCCCAGAAAGGAAATTACACAAAGAGGTGAACCTTGGCTCCTCGCACAGCACCCGGAGAAACAGTAGAGGGAGCTGCCAATCTTTCTAGGTGCAAGTGTATGTCTGCAGTGTGCAGCCTCAGCGATTGGCCTCAAAATAAGACTTCTGTGGGGCAGAAATCGCCAGCATGTCTTTAATTGCCTTACGGCACTTGATTTATACTGTCCCAAATTACCAATTCTAAATTATTTTTAGGGGAAAATAAAACAGAACAATAGCTTACTCCTGATGATGTTTTCTAGTTGCTAGTTTCTACACAATGCCCAGATTGCAATGCTGCGGATTTCTGAGGACAATACACATACCTAAGTTTTTACCAACTAGAGATAGTGCAGGGCTGTTTAAAATTTTTCGTGTTTTTAAGGATCATATTTTTGTGTAAACACCGTGAACCTTCTCCTTTACACTTTCTAAGTACATGCTTAAAACCATAGCGAAATTTGAAGGCCTGCACACTGGGCAATTATGAACGGTGTCCGACATTTTTTTTCAACTTAACAGCATAATAATTACATAACAGTAGAACTTTGTGCTCTGTGTCAGCAACGATTCGAGCTGAGACGTGCACCATATCCCTTCACATTACTGCTAATTGCCCAAGCAACCCTTCTGAAAGTACAAGAGAGCCATGAACAGTGAACTGTAGAAAGCCTGGCAATGCCAACTGCCCAGCTAGACAGCCCCATAAGAATTCAAAATTGGTTATTATAGAAAGCATTGTGTCTACTACACAGCAATTACACAGTGTTGCCCTAACATTACGAAGTACCTCATTGCATTTGCTGAGTGAGGAGCTATCTTGCTAGACAGGGGCCTCATTGTTCTGAATTCTATGCCATATACAGGCCTGAGCTCTACAGGCCTACCTGAGTGGAGGTTTTTGGGAAAATGATCATTCATCCTTCTTCCTACCAGCATCTTGGTTTATCTTCAAAAATAGAATCTGTTTCCCCTCTCTGTTGTGTCAAAATATCACCAGGAAAGGGAAAAATTTAAAATTACTAATGTCTATACTCACATTTATAAAAAAAGAATACTGAATAATGCTTTTTGAAATAACAGAATCTGCAGTTCCAAGCTGGGTCAGCTGGTTAAGACTTACATCTGCTGGCCTTCTGGCTCTGCCCATGACTCGAGTACTTCCACAACTCTGGCAATGAAAAGGCCATCGTGTTTGAAGAAGTATATTTCTATTGGGAAGATACACATATGTTTTAATTTTTAACTACCATGTTTTTTAGAATAAACATAAGAAACTGCAAGTTAAAATATTTTTAATTTAAAACAATCCTTGAAACAAATTTTATCCATGATATATTTAAGGCCACGAGATATCTTGAAATCATTCTTTAGCCTAGTTTTCAATATTCTTGAACTACCTTTTTTATTAATAGCATCTTCTTAAATTTCTATTTTGAATTGAGTTTGAAGAAGGGTTCCAAAGGTAGTACAGAGGCTAGTATCCGACATCAAGCTGCTCCTAACATCAATATTTCTATTACCATCATGTGTGTTCATTTTCTGTTACTTAAATGAAATACGTGAGATAATTAGCTCATGCAGAGAGAAGGGTTGCTTTAACTCATAGATCTGGAGACTGCAGTCCAAGATCACAGGACTTACTGCCTTGCACCTTTGATGAATGTATTTGAAAGCAATGGCAGGGACCCACTGTTGAAACAAAACTGTTCACATCTGAAGCCAAGGCGAAGGAAAAGAAAAAGTTCCCACTGTCTTCTTTCACTGCCAGTGGTCTAAGCACTTTGCACAAGGATACCTCTCTAATGTCCCACCACTTCCCAATACGACCATGCTAGGGAGCAGATCCTTTAACATATAGACTTTAGTGCGCACTTCCAAACAGTAGCATTAACGGTGCATTTATCAAACACTGATTAAAAACTTATTGAGACTAATTTATTCTATTTTAGAGCACGAGCACTTTTGTGTAAAATAGATTATTATCCTTCAGCTTTTCTAAAGTTTACCTGATCTTTAAGTCTAATTTCAAGCCTCAACTTCTGAAGTTTCTTCAAAGTTCAAAGTACTATCCTTAACATAATACTTTCTTTTTTATATTCTGTAGCAGTGTTTGGGAATGATCCCAGGTTAATTTCAATTTGAAGTTATTTCACCCAATTCATTTTGTGTCTTTAGTGAGAGGACATTGCCTGGCATCGCATAAATGCTCAATTAGTAGGTTGAATATGTGAATAAAAATATTAACAAAACATATTTACTTTAGATGCTAAGCAGCATAGGTAAATTAAGTTAAGCACTCCTAGTATTTGATTTCAAAAGAGAGACGACCTGCCATTGTCATTTCTCAACCTTTAGAAGAGCACTTTGGTCTAATGCATGGTTACAGTGAGCTGCTGTGGAAATGTTAGGATTGATCCCTCTGCAGAGTTGTATCTCTGTTTGTGTCATAAAAATAAAATCTGTGATGATGAAAAGTTTCCTATGACAATAGTACAGAATGTTGCCACAGGATGTTTGTTTGTTTGTCGCTGGTTGAGTGGTACGGTGCATAATTTTACAACGCTGATATTTATCCTGCCTAACTATTTTTGACACATTACTTAGAAAATATTTGCTGTTTCAATTTCATTTAAATATTCTCAATGATTTGTTGTATAGTACCCCACATATTACTTGTGTAGTAAGATTCCTTTTCCAATTATTAACTGCAGAATAAATTATATCTATATATTTATTGTTCTACAAGGACCATGTAATTTAAAGATTTATCCTAATAGAACAGTTAAACAAAATGATTGGAAATTAAAATATTGTGTCACAAAATCAGACCAAAGACCAGGTTAGTTGATCTTGGTGGCCACTCAAACTTACTAGGACTTAATTCTTTCCGTAACGTGGGGATATGCCCAGTGAGGCAGGAGCTGGGTCAAATGGAATTTCCATTCTCAGCTTTTTTTCCCCCATTTGATTGATATATATAAGTGAGAAAAATTAGAGCTTACATTGAACTTGAGCATTTTGTGCACATACATATCTTGGCAAGGGTACAAGACCTTGCTGTCTCTCCTTTCGATGCTTCCCCTTCCGACCCCCACAAAGACCTAGACATTAAACAGAAATACCGAACCTTCTAGAAGACAAACTAGGCAAATATCTAAAAGACACAGGTGTAGGCAAAGACTTTCTTAATAAGACACCAAAAGCAAAAGAAATTGTCCCCATTATTAATACATAGAATCTTTTCAAATTGAAAAGTTTCTGCACAACAAAGGAAATTATCAATACTGTAAAACGAGAACCCACAGAATGGGAAAAATATTCACCACCAACACCTCAGATAGGAGGCTAATAACCATTCTCAGCTTTTTAACGAACTTCCAGATTGCTTTCCATAATGGTCGTACCAGCTTCCATTCCCACCAGCAGTAGGGTAGAGTTCCGTTTTCCTTTTGCACCCTTGCTAACAACTGCTGTTTGTTCTTGCTGTAGGCCATCCTCAGTGGAGCGAGGTGGAAGCTCAGCCTTGTGTGCATTTGCATTTCTCTGATGGCCAGTGATGCTTGTTGGCCACTTGTATTTCTTCTTCTTCTGGGAAGATTTTTTTTGTCAGCTGCCCACTTTTTGATGGGCTTATTTTAGGGGGTTTTGTATTTTTCAGTTTCTTGTTTATTCTAGAAATTAATCATTTGACTAAGTATTACTGATAAATATTTTCTCTCACTCTGTGAGTTGTCTGTTCATCTTACTGACTGCTTCTTTTGCAGTGCAAAACATTTAATTTAATGTAGTCCCATTTGCTGATTCTTGCTGTGATTTGTTGCGCAGTTGATGATCTCTTCAAGAAATTGTTTCCTGTCCCTGTGTCTTCTAAGGTTTCACCTACTTTGTCTTCTACTACTCTCAGCCTTTCTGCTTTGATATCCAGTTCTTAGATACATTTTGACCTGATTTCAATGTGTTGAAATAGATATGGACGTAGCTTCATTCTCCTGCATGTGGGGATCCAGTGTTCCCAGCACCATTTGTTTAAGATACTGTCTTTTCTCCAGTGGATTGTTTTGCCCCTTTTGTCAAAAATCTGCTGACTAAGGGTGTTTGGTTTTATTTCAGTATCCTCGATTCTGTTCCACTGGTCCTCTTGACTATTCTTATACCAGAACCATTTAGATTTAATCACAGTTGCTTTGTCATGTTGTCTGAAGTTTGGGATTGTGATTCCTCCAGCTTTGGCATTGCTACTCAGAATCGATTTAGAGAATGTGGGTCTTTTCTGTTTCCATATAAATTTAAATATGCTTTTTCTAGTTCTGTGGAGAATATAGTTGTTATTTTGATTCGTATTGGGTTGAATCTGTAAAGTAGTTTTGGGAGTATGGCCATTTTAACAAAATTAGTTTTTCCTATCTAAGAACATGGGATATTTTTCCATTTTTTAAAGTCCCATTCGATTTCTTTCTTTAGGGGTTTGTAGTTTTCACAGTATGGGCCTTTCACCTCGTTCACAATGACCAAGTGGGCTTCATCCAAACACACAGGCATGGTTCAGCATGCACACGTCAACAAATGCAATCCACTACTGCAACAGGTGCAAAGATAAAAATCATATGATTATCTTAATTAAAGAAGAAAAAGCATGTGACAAAATTCAACACCCATTCATGGTAAAGACTCTGAAGAAAATAGGAATAAGGGGTCCCTAATTCAACATGATCCAAGCAATTTGTAACACCCCCCCCCCCCCAATCCAATATATTTCTAAATAGAGAAAAACTGAAAGCATTCACACTCAATTCAGGAATAAGACAAGGATGAACACTGTCCCCATAAAGTTCTATAATGTGCTTGAAATCTTTGCAAAGCCATCAGGCAAGAGCAAGGAATAAAAGGAACATACATCTGGAGGAAAGGAGTGAAGATATCCCTAGTTGCAACTGACATGATACTCTACATAGAAGACAAAAAAGATTCCACCCAAAGACTCATATAGAACTAATAAATAAATTCAGCAAGGTAGCAAGTTATAAAAGCAATGCCCACAAATCAACAGCATTCCTATACATCAATAATGAATCCAAAGAGAAAGAAATCAAATAAAACAACCCCCTTCACAACAGCAACAACAATAACAACAATTTTTTTTTAGGAATAAACCTCACCAAAGATGTGGAAGACCTGTGTAGAATATCTTTAAACTATCTTTGAAAAGAAAGAGAGTACACAAATGAAGATCTGTATTTTAAATACCAACCATCTGCCTCTAACTCTTTTTCAATAGCTATTAACAATCTTTTCTTTTCATTTTTTTTACTTGTGATGCAAATGTTTAAACTGTGTATGACAGTGAGAGAAGCTGATGACTCGGCCAGGTCAGACTCCCCACAAGGTCAACACACTATTTTATTTTTTAAAAATTTTTCCCCATTTTATTGATAGATACGTATAAGTGCAAAATTTAAGGTTTACAATGAAGTTTAGCATTTCGTACACATACGTATCTTGTCAAGCTGACAAATACTTTCCCAAGAGCTGTCTGAATGTGGAGCATTTTCAAAGTTATGCTACTCAATAAATGCTCAAAAATGTGTAAAGTCAAACACACTGGATGAATAATATACTCAGAATGGAAGCCAAAGAGTAGCTATAATCACTTCTGAAACACTGTATTTCTTTATGCCATTGGTCACAGAAGAGTGGGACAGGGACACTCTTCTGTACCACAGGAAGGTCTCTTTCCCACTCCCAGGGGCACATGAGGCAACATGGAAGGAAAGTGCTAAATATTTGAGTCACTTGGTAAAAAACTAAATGAATCCAGCATTCTTTAAGAGTAGTTTGAAACGGGAACCGAGACCGATTGACAAACTGGTAGAAATGACAGAGGACAAATGCCATACATAGAAAAGACAACGTTCAGTATTTAGGCATTTACAGATCCCATTATTAAATAACCCATATCAGCTAAATCCTTCTCCTGCCCATGTGGATACGGATGTGTATACTGTTCGGTGGGAGAATAGATGCACTGTTATAGCTCACTCAAACCCGGCATTCCTATTTTCTCATAAGCCATCCCCTTAGGGAATTGTAAGTATTTTCTTCTTTTCTTTTTAGATTTTTCAATTTAAAAAACTCTTGTCATGAATCCTAGTGTTTCACATCTGTGCAAACAAGAAGACCTTGCCTAGCATCAAAACCAATAAAGATTTAATTAGGTACCTGGGATAGGGTTATATCAACCTTATTAGGTCTCTGGTTATATAGAGTTTGAAAGAATATTAAGCACAAGTTTCAAAACACGTATGTAAATAATCAATTCAACAGCATCAAATATATAATATTAATTTTGAGCTGAAATTCCTGCAACTTCACAAGAGGAGAATGAGAGAGTTTCTGGAAGATATCAATACATTCTGGGCAATTGGTAGTTTAAATAATGATTAACCATGTTTAAATTAACTTTAAACTTCTTTATCAAATGTAGTTCTCATGAGATTTTGACTTACCTGTATTCATTTTAGTGTAGGAACACTCAATCTTCAAAAAGTGACTATAATAATCTTTATGATATTTTTTCACATTTATCTGTTCCCTGCTAGAGTAAATTCAAAACTCAGAAATATCCTCTAGTGCATATTAAACTTCATAGCAAGCATGGTATATTGTTTACTCTAATAACTGGAAATCATTTCTCATTATGTTTAATTTTTATAATTAAAAGTGCAATAAGTGGCTAAACCGGGAAGCACAACAAATGAACGAGGACAAGTTTAAATTATTATTTGAACTAACATGATATTTTTAAAATTTTATTGTCTATATCATCTGTCATTTGGAAGAAAAAATAACTAGTTTTGAAATGTCTTCCATTTATATTAGTTATTCACAAAGCAAAAATGTATGGGAAATTAAGAGTTTGCCACTTGCATTTAAATGTTATGCACACATGAATTGCTTTAAAATGAGGAATAACTGTAATTGAAGCACTACGTAACAGCAGCATAAATCGTCTTTATTTTTGTTCTTGTTGCTTTATAGATTTATCAGAAAAGCTAGTCTGCAATGGAGCATAAAAATTAACAAATACTAACATACTTTTTCTTATCTTTATCTTTCCCTGTGAATGTGTAGCTCCACAATTTCTTATAATGATTTAAAAGAATGTATCAATGCATTTTGAGAAAAATATGAATGCACATATTAAATTGCAGTTCAAAAACTAATAAGGAGGAATCTAATATTTTTCTTGAAACCAACTAAATTTTAATCTTACGTATGTCATAAATATCCTTATTTAATTTAACCCCAGCATAGGAAAAATAATTTACTTTGTTAATAAATCCCTGCTATTATATATTTTATGAACTTCATGATAAGTCTTTTAGAAATATTTTAGATACAAGATAGAAAATGTATCAACAATATTTGTCCCAATAGAGGAAATAACATTGCTAGAGGTGTTACTGTTCTTGATTTCTTGTAAGAGCATCTGATTTTAAAATAATGTAGATTTGTTCCATAGTATATATTGTTTTGGAGTGCAATGATATTTGTCACCACAGGGAACAGGGTGAATTAGCACATTTGTGGGCAGAACAAGGTTAAAGTTTAGCTCTTTAGCACTGAGTTGAATAACAAAGCATGATGATTATTTTTTAAAATATAGATCATGCTTATTCCTGCTCTGAAAACTTTCATCTCATAAAAATTAATGAAAGCGTGACAAAGTAACATATACACCTAGGAGTTCATACATCTTCTGCTGAGGATGGACTAACATATGGCATATTGAAGATGTTTCTACTTTGCTCAATTATTAAGCATTACTTGTTAATATGTTGCTTAATACTACAAATCCATGATATAGATATTATATTTAGAAAATGCCAGATACGGTTCCTGCCATTTTAAAATATGTTTAATGTTTAAAATTTCTCCTCCACTTGTACTGCATTCATTGGCATTAAACCATGGGGAACTTCCTCTTTTGAGAAGAGCAGCGTTCTTACTTATTACAATTCTGTTTAATGTAGCTGATCTCTAAATTAGGAAGTATTTCTATTACAATTTCCTACCAAGACCAGTATAGAAATGAAGTTTCAGGGAAAAGAAAGAAATAACAGAGAGAAATGTATTTTAAATATTTTGATGACAGAACTATATTTACATGAATAACCCACAAAATGTATATAGAGACAAATAATGATGAAAATAAATTTAAGAAAATAGTGACGCATGCCTGTAATTCCAACACCTAGGAAGCTGAGGCAGAAGGGTTGGCATAAATTCGAGGCCAGCCTGGGCTACATTGAGAATTCTAGACCATCCTGGACTACAGAGCAAGACCCTCCCTCCGCAAACAAGCAAACAAAAACAATAGGAAAATTCCTAACTAAAACAAAAAGGCTTGAAGTTTCAGAAAATTTGAATTTTAAAATAAGAAGCCATGTGCAACTGTATTTAGGAAAAGTAGGTGTATATATTTATACATTATACCTATCTATATACTATATATATATATATATATATATATATATATATATATATATATATATATATGTGTGTGTGTGTGTGTGTGTGTGTGTGTGTGTGTGTGTGTGTGTGTGTGCATACATATATGTGTGTACAGAGATGGCTTTAGAAACAGAGATATTCACGAAAATCTTTACATATTTGAGAATGAGGAGCAAAGGTAATGAGAATGATTTTGGAAAAGAGAGAAGAGATTTCAGACATACGGATAAGGAGAAGTGAAAAATATTTGCCACTCATAGGATGCTGACAATTTATGCAAAAAGTGTATCATTGATATTTTGATGTTCCTTTCTTTAAAATGTTGAAAATGCAACTTATCTACTTTGGCTGAAAATTGGAAAGAAAATCTATTCATGTGCATATTTGTTAAGAGTAATGTAGGAAAATAAAGAAACACAAGGCGTAGCTTGGTTTACAGATGCATAGAAATTTTGAACTATGTGAGAAGTGTTTGTGATTCAACTCTCTTGGGATAACAGTGAAAATAAATCTTTACTATAGTCATCTCAAAGTGAAGGTTGAAGAGACTAACTTTTAAAGTCATTAATGGAAATGTAGAAGCTGAATATAAATGAATGATTCATATCTCAGGAAGAATAAATGTAGTAAGGAGAGAACGATACTTGGTTGGAGCACCAGAAAACTATGGATTAAGGATGAATCAAAAACTGTAGAACATGCCCTTTGCATTAAGGAAAGTGAATCAATAAATATGGAGCACTCCCTGTGTAGAAGAATATTACAAGAGGACAAAGTTTAAAATGCCCAAAGAAGGCGAATGCTTCAAACAGGAAGTAGGGAACAGTGTCATATACAAATAATTTTAAAATGTACTTAGAATTCAATATAAACTTCATTATAAAAAATTTATTCTAATTTGATGAACAAGTGGATATAGAGTATAATCCAATCCTATAATGCCTGCCAATCATAAGATGCAGATATGAAGAAGGCTGTTGAGATTAACACAGGAGAACACAATCCTGAGGGGGAGCGGAGGGCAAAGCCTCAGGTGCAAGACTAATCTTATGAACACTTCATTTATGAAAGGATGCTGTTTTAGAATTTTGAGCAGTATTTTTTCCAACGACAAGATACTGAATTGTGACCAGTCACTGGACCATCAGGTTAATAATAATGAAGTCTATGTGTAGTATTTTGCTGCTATGTTGTAAATGGTAAGAAAAGAAAGAAAGTATATTTTTGTGAAGGCTGAAAAAATAGTATCTCAAATCTACACAATGACCTTTCTTCAATTTTCTTTCTATTTAATAGAAGCAGTGCTTGGTATATTTTTAAATTACCTTTTATTAGATACGGCGTGTGTTCAGTCTGCCAAAAAGAGCCAAACTAAAAGTAGTGCTTTTTTGTAGAAATTTTTAAAAATCATATATTAGAAAAGACAAGTAGAAAAGTAGACCCAATTTATTAAGGTAGTTTGAAACACTAGTAAAATTCCAGACTCCCTCTGGGAGTCTGTGACTTTCACAAGATTGAGCCCAGCCTGCACAAGCTAGCAACCTAGCCTCTAATAAAAAAAAAAAAAAAAAAAAAAAAAAAAAAGCAAAAGTTTAAAAAGAGATGGAGATGTAGCTCACTGTAAAAGTCACAGGTGATTCAATTCTTTAGAACTACAAAAATAACATTGCAGACTTCTGTTTCAGCTTCATGTTCCGTGTTGGGTGGCTTCCTTGTACAGGGAGATCTCATTTCTATGTTATAGCTTCCTCCAGGGATCACATCCGTTCTTCCAGACAAGGCGTCCAGGAAGCAGCACAATTGCATCCTAGGTCAGCTTCACTCAGATATATTGGCTTTAGGGAGCTAACCAGTCCTATCAGAAAGAATGTCTGAAAGAAGAAATCAGTTCTAAATTACATTTTATCCCCTACATCTTTATACTAGAGGACAGTGGCTGAAGACTATTGGCTAGACAAAGAATCTCTGGCACAGACTGTGATGGTATTACACAAAAAAAAATTGGAGTTCAAGATTTGTATACATATATTCAGCTACTCACTAGAAACACTGTCCTTATCACACTAGATAAGTCCAGTAGAGCTCTCTGTGTCTGGGCTGTAAGTTCTTTTCTACGTGTGTCTTCATGTGACAGTCATCGATCAACAGTTTACAAGTGTGTGCTTTCAGCCAGTCCTCACCCCTCAGAAACCGAGATATGCAGTTGCCTTCTCCAGATCTCCATATTGAATTTTCACAGAAATCCCATATGCCCAGCTCAAAGAGGACAAAATGTATCAATACCATTGAAATATGTATATTAGTCACTCACATAAACTTTTCAAAAACATGCTTCTGGTATATATATTTTCCAAGTTGAGAAAATTTGCAAAACTATCAAGGGGAATCCATTTTCTAATTTCTATCTATAAACTTAAAAGGTTGTTTTGCTTCCCATTATATTTTATAGTTTCTCAAAATTAAGCCCACAACATCCTTATAGGCATTCTGTAGAACCAAATGGGTGCTGTGTTAGTGGGAGCCGGGTGGTGGAGGGGTGTGGGAGATCTAAACAGGGGCAAAGGAAGGATTGCAGTGTTGGTGTGACATATGTGTGCATGGCACGTAGCCACTGTGTATTGCTTATACATAAAAATTGGAAATGACGGGGATAATTTCTTTTGCTCTTGGTTAGTGAAGTGAGTTCAGGTGAAACATCGAATGGTCTCTGATATGAGAGACCCATATCACAACTCTTATGGAACTTAAAACGAAAAACAAAGTGAACCAGGGGGTAGGGCGGGGAGGGGGGGAGGGGTGGGTAGAAGGAGGGACAAAAGGAAAGTGCTGAAGTCCTTGTCACCTTGACAAGATATGTATATGGACAAAATGCTCCACTTCATCATAAACCTTACATTTTGCACTTATACATATCAATAAAATGAGGGAAAATTTGGAAATAAAGGAAACTCTACAGTCTCAATTTTGTGTAACGTGGTACCAAGTCTACCAAAGAAACATGAAATTTATTTATTTATTTATGAGATAAAATGAACTTTAACACTTTTGCTCAAGATACTTAAAACTCAACTTGATTCTTTAATTCCCCTTAGAACTCAGTCTCAGTATTTTTGTGCTAAGCAATAGTAAATTGCTGCTATATAGTCAAGGACAATATGTTGCTAAACCACTGACCGTCTATTAATTGTTATTTTAAATGATCTTTGCATATAAAGAGAAACCTAATATTTAGAAATGGCAATTCAAAAATAACTAGCTTTTTCTTTTTAGCAATGGAAATTCACATATGATATTAACAGTGACAATGACCGGACAGTGAGAACAAAATATGTTTTTATTTGCTACAAGAATGAATGTACTCAATTCTATTATCCATCAACTATGGCTGCCACATTTCTGAGAGGAAAGGTGGATTACATCACTTGATGTATAATTTCTTTAGAATTAATAGACATTCGTCTTGTTTTTGCAGTAGGAGAAGAGCTATTTAAGGGAGAAACTTGAAGGGAATAAGAAAATGAAAAGAAAGATAAAAATAAAAAAGAAAGAATGATAAAAATAAATCTGAGATATAAATATTTTCCTTAGAGATGTTTTCTAAAAGTTCATTACAGTTTCTTTTAAGAAATATAACCAAGTAATCAAAGAAACAAGCAAGCAAACAAACAAAAAAAACAACTCGATTCAGTAATTCTAGGCTACTAAAATTGCCTTTTCTTGTTAAGCGTTTATTGGCCCGATTTTCTCAAGGAATTTATTGAATGGAAATAACTAGTAAAGACTTCAACTTAGTGATGAACAGTATCATACAAAGTTCATTTATAATATAGGTCAAATAATATTTAAATGATTAGTAAGTTAATATAGTTTTTCTAATAGATAATATAAAATGGTTTTATATTAAACAGTATGTTCCATAATTGTAACCACAGTATTGGAAAGAATGCAATATAACTAGAACAAGAAACAGATATGCTGGTTGCGTCATTTTCATAAGTAGAGACATCTGTTATATGAAACTCTAAAGTCATTTTTAAAAAGGTGTAACACTGGCAGAGGATGCTCAGCATTAGGCCCCAAGGAATATTTATCCTGAATGCCTTCTGTTTCCCTCACATTACATTTTCTTTTAATGTACTTTTTCATCGCAGACATTTTACCACTGTAAAATGTGAAAACGGGTGTTGCAAGTTGGTATAACTGCTTCTGTCTTGACTCAGTATTATAATCTCCATGTTTTAAGTATCTAGCCACATTCCTATCATTGAGTATGTAAGATTTTATAATTCAATAATTGTATCAGGATTGTATAAGACAAGTAAAGAACCTGGAACATTTGAACCCTTCCTAGGAAAGCTAACTGCTGTTGCCTGATTCAGGTGTAAAAAGACAAATGTTAAAGCACAAGATGACAGACAGATAAAAATAGTCAAGAAGAAAAACACACTGACAGATAAATACTCATTAACTATTAGCACTTTATACTAGCATAAAGTATTTCTTTACACTGATATTAATGGGATTAGGTGGCTCAGAAGGACCAAGAAGGAAATAACAAAGTTGTGATTTCGATTGATATCTTTAATCTGTGCATGTCTTTAATATTTTTTCTGAGTTTCTAATGTAAAGTTAGGCATAAAGATGAAAAGTTTCTTTAATATCTAAGGAAGACATTTTATCTATGTCATATCTTTCTAATTAAACTCTCAAACTTTGACCTGAAAAGTTTTAAATTACTTTGCATGTGCCATTAAAATAATTCCATAAATGCAAATAACATTCTGTATATTACTCAATTATTTTTGTGTTTGTGCTTCACAAAAAATTAAGTTAATTAGGTTGAATAATGTACGTATTTTAATTATAAAGAAAACAAAAAGATGTTCCAGAATTTAAGAAAACATTTCTATAAATTATGTTTTCTGAAAGTAATGAGACTCAAGCTCCTTTCTTCAGACTTCAAATTCCACGTTCTCTCTACTAATTAACAAATTTTCTAAATATATGACCATAAAGTGAGTTTAGAAGTGTCAGTTTAGAAATAACTTCAGTGAAGATGTCACAACAAGCTGCAAGGTAGAAAATTACAAGGGTTTGTCCTAAAAAATAAATAAATAAATAAATAAATAAATAAATAAATAAATAACCAGGAAAAAGTTTTCATCATGAATTATGCCAGAAATTTGTAATCTTATTGGACTTTTTAGCATTTGAAGATGCTTTTAAAAATGAGGCTGCTAAAGTAGAGAGTAGGCTGCATTGATCAGGAGGTTCAAAGAACTACAGTAGTGATTGCACATATCCAAGAGATGTGATCGCTACTATCAATTGTAGGTGCTGAAATGCAAATCAGTTAATCTCAAGGAAAATAAACAGAAACCTACATTTATTTGTAGAGTACATTAAATAACTTTATTTGCATTTGCAATCTAGAAATATTAAGTAAAGAAATATAAAAATTATTTGCTAGAATAAGTGATATCTCTCATAGCTAAAACACTTTCAAATATATAACCTTAATACCACTAGAAAATGTTATATGCTACAAGCATATTAAAGACTTAAAATTATTCAATTAAGATTAGCCACTTGCAAATATTCAGCTACTTAAGATTTTGAACTTACACACTTGATATAATCTTTAAGAGAAAGTGTTTGTTTCTCAGATGGTTCTGGACACACCCTTGGTAGAGAAAGGGAAAGAGTGCAGGAGAGGGCCGTGAAGAAAGTGGGGATTGTTAAAATCTACATTATGGGTATACACAGGTGTGACTGGGAAGTCCATTATTTTATCCAACTAATATGTTTTATAATTATAATTTAAAAGCAAACAAAATAAACAAGAGACTGCAGATACTGTTTGTGCAAGGACACAACATGCCCAAATTAGCGTGTGTCTTCCACTACTACTCACTTCGACTTTCAGAAGAGGATGTCAGCCTACCTTCCTGTGCTTTCTGGTGTCAGGTGTCTCAGGAAGCTTCTTTTCTTCTCAAATCATCCTTGTGAGTTCTGGTCAGTCTAGTAATCCCTAGGGAGTCAACAGAGACTGGTGCATTTACCTTTATTTGGGCTCCTTGAGGTTGCACTTAATCCCTCCGAGACAATTACCTGTACATTAAAGAGTAAAGACAATTTTTCGTTTGTTTCAGGTATTTAAGGTAACTGTTGCAATGTCACAAAAATGTTCTAGACTTCATGATTTATATATTTTTACAGGAGATAATTAATTAATTTCATCAGTCTTCAGTGAAAAGGCACTAGAAAAGAAATCAAGGAAATATGAAGAAAATAAAGAATGCAGGAAAATTTAATTACACAAAACATATAATGATAGTATCATTGTATTTTCACTGTACACCTACCTTGTTCTGTATGATTTCAAAGACAAATGCATTAAATAATAACTATAATCTGTGCTAATGAGTACAAAATGAAAAAAGGAAGGCATGACAACAACATGAGAGATTTATAGAAGCACAGCTTGTGCTCTGTTAAAACTAAATTTACATCATTCATGCAAGTTTATAATTTTGAAATATGAAATGCAACTGGCAAAGTAGCCACAGGAAAAATCAATAAGTAAATGCAATAATAGAAAACTGGAATCAAAATGACATGCTCCAAAATTCAACTAAACATTACAAGTGAAATGTAACAGTTGAAGAATATAAAACTGCAATACTCATAGAAAAATATAGTAAAATGGAAAAATATATTCTTCCTTCCTTATCAGTAATTTTTGGGAAACAAATAGACTAAATCATCCAATTAAAAATCAGAGATTTGTAGATTGGTTTTAACAACAACAAAATATGTTCTGTGTAAAAGTACATGAGGTTTGAACCTTTGGGTACAAATGCACAAATAGTTTGAAAAAGTTTTAGTGAACATGTATTTATATAAAATATAACTGAAAAAGACCTGGATTAGCTATATAATTATGAGAAATTAGATCGTATGTGAATAATTTTATAATACCCATTGATGAATGTTTATATTATTAAATAAGAGGGTGAAGCCACCAAGATGTAGGAATTATACATATATATGTAGCATCAGGATCCCAAAATATGTATAAATGAAGAAAATGAATAATTGATAGTAATGAAAGTAGAATTCAACAGTCCTGTAACAATAGCTAATGACTTAATAGCTTACATTTGATAAGAAATGTATCTAAACAGAAATATCATTTAGAAAGATAAGATTTGAGTGGCCTTATCAGCCAAGTAGACCTGAGATGGGTAGATGCACATTCCTCCACCCAGCAACAGCACAAGATGTATTTTTCTGAAGTGAACAGGAAAATCTTCGAAGATAAACCTTACAGTAGTTCACGCACACACACATGCACACACAATGCCATTTTAAAGTAAAAATGATTAAAATCATATAATGCATTTTCCAACCACAATGTAATGATGTTAAAAACCAATTACAAGAAATACTGAAAATTTTACAAAAGTCAAATTAGCCAATACAACTAATATTTTAATGGTGAAATAACAAAGGGTTATAATTTTTTTATTTGAGAAATATACTACAAGTGGCATCATTTGGCTACAATATTACCTATAAGATCCACTCAGACCTCTTGGAGGCCTACTTTGTCTATGACAGAGCACTGCTGTTTAAATTTGATTAGTAATATCCAATCTTTACATGGGAAATACTGGATCACTATAATAACAATACTTGAAGACCATGGCTTTCTTAGAGATAAGAGCACCTTAACACAGATGCACCTTTCATGAGCTTACAGATCACACCACACTTGTAAGAACAGCTTAAATATTCTCATAAAAAAAACAACATTGGTGACTGAACCTGGAGTGAACGTAGGTTTAAACAGGTTGGTCAAGTTTCCTAACCTGAAGAATTGTTTCTACACAGCGACCCTGCAGATCAGTTGATCATCTGAGTCCTAATTGGATCTGGCCTGTGCCATGCACCTGCTCCTGGTGTCCATCTTGTTCAAGTGCTCCCAGGGTAAGTTATTTGGATATGAGCTGTGACACATCTTCAATACAAATCAGACTGTTAGAACAGCAGAATAGGTACTGAGATTTATATTTGAGTAGAAAAAACAGATTAAGTGTTACCTTGAGAAAGCTGGGTGACTAGGACCACTAGAAATATTGCAGACCAAAAATACTACAGGTTAAAGGTACATATTTTCTCAAGCCCACAAGGCTGGAAATTCAAATCATCAGCATGCTGAATATTCTGTGAGCCCTCTCTCCTTGGTTACAAATGGATATCTTCTTGCTACAACTTCCTGAGATGTTTCCTGTATGTGGCAGTGATCATGGTATGTCTCTCTGGCCTTAACATTCTCTTGCTGTAATGTTATCTGTCAGATTGAATTAAGGTTCACCCAAATGACCTCATTTTGAACTAATTAATCTTTAATGGTCTTGACTCGAATATAGTTATGTTTTGAATTTCTCATGTTAAGCCTTTCTGTAAGAACATGCAGGGGATTGTGTACCAAATTTAGCCATGCCACAGAGCCTATTAGTCAAAAAACATCATAATAATAAAAGTGAAATAAAGTATAAAATAATAAAAGATATGGGTTTTAATTTAACAAGTTCTCAGAGAGAATTTTAGAGTTGCATTAAAAAAGAGTAAAGATACTCAATAAGGAATCTAATTGTACACCACAAAAAGAGTTAAATCTACAGTGATCAGAATGAAGGAACTAAGGAACGTGAGAGCAGATATAATTGAAAGAATGCATAGAAAAAAACGAAAATATAATTTGAATGACATCAAAATTTAAGATTTTTGAAAATTTTAACATAATTGAAAACATGTCAGCTAAACCTAGCAAAAAGCGAAACTCATGCCACAAAATAAAAGTAAAAGCATGGAAATTCTGATTTTATTGACATGAAAGAAATATTTAAGAAATACTATGAACTTTACATCACCACATGGATAGCGTAGTTATATTTATTAAAAATAAGCTTAAGAAGTAATTTAAAGAAAAAAAGGAATTCTCAGCAGAACTATCACAAGAAAGGAGACTGAATCAATGTTCGCCAAATCAAACTGGCATGTGGAAAGGTTAGAATGGTGATTGCCAGAGCTTGGGGTTAGCAAGCAGTTGATCTAAGCGTAGTAAATGCAACTGGAGAGATTATTCCTTGAGAACCATTGCACAGTGTGGTGAGTGTAGTTTAAAACATATGATGAATATTTAAAACAGCTAAGAGATTAGATTTTGATATTTATGCCACAAAAAGTATGTTAGGGTACGGGCATGTCGACAGGCTTGCTTCAGGATTCCATACATACATCACACATTGTATCCTCTAAATGCATACAGTTCTTGGTCATCAATTAAAGAGTAACAGAAGGGTTTTGCTTCTGAATACATATACATGAAGGTAGGGAAACAACTCATGTCTGTAGACTGAAGACCTAATGCTGTTAAGATAGCATTACTATTCAAGCCAATTGATAGTATTAGAGAAAGTATATATAAATCTCAATGTTTATTAAAGAAATGGAAAAGCTCATCACAAAACTTTATTAAATTTTGAAACATTTTAAATAAAAAATAAATTAAAAAGAGGAAAGGTAAAGAAAAATACTAGAAAAACTTCCACTTGGTGGTGTCAAAAGGTACTGTAAAATTATAGACAACAAAACAGTCTGGTTCTGGCATAGTGACAGAAGTATAGTCTAACAGAGTAGAATTACCATACCCAACTTAAAATTTCATTTCAATAGTCACTTGGATTTTCACAAAAAAAGATCATGATACTTTAATGCAAAGAGATAATCTCTTTAGCAGATGGTACTGAGAAAATGTGATTTATACACTGGAAAGAATAAATTTGGCAAACTTACACCATATTCTAAAATGAATTCAAAATAAATCAGATATGTAAACTAAAGAGTTAACAGTATAGTCTGTTGTATGGAAAAATACTGCTAAATTTCCAAAATTATATATGGGGTGATAGTGTTTTTATTATTGTTCTGCTATTGTTTCTGTTGTTTCAGTGTTTGCTTTTGTTTCCTTTGCAACAATAGAGATTAACCTCTAAGCCTTCACACTGAGCTGCATCCTTAGCCTATGCATTTATTTATCCATCGCCTTTCATTGTATAGCTTTTTATTTTAAGACAAGCTGGGATTATTCTTGCCACTGTCTTGCCACAGCCTCTGCCTGTGCTGTAATTACAAGTATTGTACCACCCTGCCTTGTGTGGGAATGGTTTATTGAATATGAATGACCCTAATTTCATATACAATGAAGCAAAACAAAATAGATAAATTGGATTGCATCTAAATTATGTACTGAGAAACAGTGCTTGCTAATTATATTGCACATCATAAAGTGACATAAATTTTATAACTGCAGAATCTTTCATTCATAATATAACAGTCTTTGTCTTTCTCAAGTTGTAAAAGACATCAAACTGATGTTATTTTTCCTATAAATTTTTTGTCCTATTTCAACATATGTACATTGTCTTCAGAAACATTTAGACAATCAGGCCAATGGTGCTTTCTCCAATATCACATGCCCAGCAGTGAGTAATCCTCTTTGTTTCCTCTGTTGTTGATTGGTGATCCAAAAGGAACAATGTGCAGCTGCCGTCCTGTCAGAATCGGTGTCTTTCGATCATTTAAGGTACTTACACAAATCCTAAGATGATGTTAGATATTCGTTAAAATAATGGATTAGGCTCTTATTTTATATTGAAAATAATAATGTTTATTTCACGATTAACAAGCTAAGAAAAGACATATGAAACTTTAAAATGAACTTTGCCTTTTCCAGTGTCACCTGTTCCTTTCACGTTACCGAGTGACAGATAAACACGGATTGGGCAGTGAATGCCTCGCCTCTCAGGACATGGTGAGGGACAGAGAGATGCTCTCAGAACTTCATACGATAACTCCTGTTTTAATTTCATGCTTGGCACACTGAACGTTTGAGTGAGATCACAGTTATTATGCATTTTTAATAAATTAGAACCATAATCTGCAGAGGTATTGCAAGTCATGTAGAAGGGCTGCTTTGCAATTGTGAATATGTGTGGCACACAATGCACTGGCATCTCTCTGGAAAATAGATTCCTTATTTGGCTTCCGGGCCTCCTGTTGCTGAGCACTTCCGATATTGTCCCTCCCCAGTCATAAGTATGGCTATTCAAGAAGGTTACAGTGCGGGAAGGACTTGCAAATAATTATTTGGAGCCTGTGAGCAGAAATACTGATGTGATAAGCACAGCTGAATTAGTATTTTCTGGCTAATTATTTTGGTTTTAAAACAAAATATGCTTCATTCGGACATGGAGGAAATATCTAAAAGATTAAGCTTCAAACAAGTCCTAATTTCAGATGGTTGGAAACAAAGGACATCCCAAGTCACAATTGGACTGTTCAGAGAGCTGTAACAAATTTCCTCAGAGTGCTTAAATCGCCGAGCACCAGGTCACGTTGATATTGCGCAGTGAAATGATTCCAAGTTCAGTGTTCTAATAATAAGTTAGGTAGGTGATCACTCAAGAAAATGGATAGAGACAGACATCAAAGAAAGAAATGACATTCAAATTTGGCATTCAAATGACATAAGTAAGCATGGTCATCCCACTTATCATTTCAAGAAATAAATCCTGTAAATTTCAGTTTAGTCCCAGTAGCCACAATTCATCTCATTTTAGTGCACTTTCATTCAAGAGTTTATCAATGGACTTTTATTTCACAACAGACTGCTGTGTAAAATAACATACATTGTCTTACTCTCTGCTTTTTACTCTATGATTAAATACCAGTGAAGTTTTGAGAAATTAGTTAATTTTTTTTCACTTTGGGTCAACTAGTTGCCTTTCATTATATTTAAGAGATCGGCCAAGTAACCACAGCTTTTAAAATATGCAATTAATTATGTTGAATTAATGATATTTGTTGTTACACAATTCGATGTATGATTCCTACTTTATTCTTTGAGACTCATGTGATTAGTAAGCACGTGTCAGTCCAAGGCCTTTCACATACTGCACCCTGTGTGAGTCACATTGCTAGATAACTTCAGACATCATGACTTTAACCTACTGTGGTCCAAGTCAGAAGGAACTTTTTTTTTTGAAACTTTTTTTTCTTTCCCTTATAAATGTAAAGGATTTAGGTTGAAGAAAATGTTATCTTAAAGAACAAAAAGAAATAGACTTTCCTTTCTTTACTCAAAGCCTAATTATAACCTAATCACTGACAAAGTATTGGGAGGGTCATGTGTGATAACTCTACACAACCCTGGAAGATAGTTTGAGTTAGCCAACCAGCACCAGCGTACAATTGATTTATTACTCCAAACTTCAAGCAGCACATTGTAGAAACAATGCATTTTATTTGAGGTCTTCAATTTTTGATGCATGTTTTGTCATTATATCTCTATTATAGTACTACCATTAATCCATTAATATAAAAATTTAAAGCTACATATATACATATGTGGTTGTGTTATACATTTCATAAACAATCAACATACACAAAGAATGTATAAAAGGAATATTTATTGCTGTGAATCTGTGTTTTGTTAGCTGTTCTTTTGCTATTCTTTCTAGAATTAATTTGATGTGTCGAGATTTCCTGAGATTCCTTATACATTTTTAAATTTTAAAGTTTTTCCATATTTGCATTAAAATGAAGTTTTGATGCTTTTCAAACTTCACAGATTGCTTTGTGTAGTGCTGATGAATTAAAATACTATTGATTCTTAATCCATCAAAATTAATGTTGTTCTATTTATATATTCTTTAATTTTTTCAAATATGTTTCACAACTTTCATAATAGCTTTTCACCTCCTTAGTTAATTCCTAATATTTTATTTCTTTAGATGTTCTGATTAATGACATTTTCTAAATTTTCCTTTTGGATTGTACATTATTAACACAAAAGTGCAGACGATTTATTCATTTGCTGATACTGTATCTTGTTTTAATGCGAATTTCTTAGTCCTAACAGGCAGTAACTTTTTGTGGAATGGTAATGATTTTCAAAATAGATATTCATCAGTTGAAAATATAGATAAGTTTATTCTTTTCTTTTGAATTCATTCTTTTTTCTCTTTTTTGTGTATTTTTTCATTTAATTCTTTCATCACGAGTGGATTTCATCTCAACAAACCATTTTCATTCTTATCCACAAGAAGCAGCTCCTCAATCCTTTAAGCTTTATTATGAGAGTCAGTCGCATTTCCAATGCTCTGTTGAAAGAAAGAGACGGAAACAGGCATGATTTCCTCTTCTCTCATCTTACAAGTCTTACATTTTTTACCATTTATTTCTGTTAATTCTTTGTATCAATTACATTTATAATGTTGACATAGTTTTTAACTTATTTTATTGACTACTTCAACCTACTTGAATGTTTTCTTTTAATTTATCTATGAAAGAGTATAGAGTTTTCCAGGTTATTTTCTTCTGCTAATTAAGGCAATTATTTTTGTTTTATGTTTTTTATTATTTTGATATTTTGTTATATTTTAATAATAATGATTTTTATATTTAGCAGTCTTTGCATTTTAGAAATAAATGCTACTGGGTTATGATATGAAAGCCTTTAGATTGTTTTTTCCTACTATACAAAAATTTTCATTTATATTAAAATGTATCCACTTAATATGTAATATGTAGTATGATTAAAAGTGTATAGTCCTTAACTAAAAATAGTATATTGCCAAAAATAATCTAGCAATTATTTGATCTGTAGTGAGCCTACCATATTTAGTGGAAAAAATCGGCTTAGACTTCATAGCACACAAAGAATGTGTCAACTTTTTAAAATAAGACATAAATGAAGTTTGTTGCATAAATCAATTGTCTTTCTTCAAAGTTTCTGTGACTGACATTTTATTCACCGTAGAACTTCTTTCAGAATTTTGAATCAGTTTTTTCAAACCTTTCCATTATTTTATCAGTTGTGCTTACATTAATATTCTAAATCCTCTGTTGTCATTTTAACAATGTTTATATCATCTTCATCACAAGTAGATTTCATCTCAAGATTCCATTTTCATTCTTATTCACAGGAAGCAACTCCTTGGTCCTTCAGGCTTTATTGTGAGATTCAGTCACATTTTCTGACTCCACTCCTCATTTTATTTCTTTTGTTATTTCCACTACATCTTCTACTATTTCCTCCTGTGAAATCTTGACCCCGTCACACTCATCCACAGTGCCTCAGGTCAATTTCTAAACTCTTGGTAAGGTTTATATTTACATCCTGTAATGAATCATAAATATTCTTGGAGGGTACCTAGCTTGGTGATTCTTTTACAGGAAGTTTTAATTGTCATTGCAGAGCTCTATCAATCGATCCCTTTATACAGCAGCTGGAAACTTGTAATTTATTTTTTAAATAATAAGACTAAAAAGTCAAAATGTTCCATGCCCTACGTGCATCGGAATGGAGACTGTGACAGCACGCGCGAGAACAGCATGATTTCCTTTTCGCATCCCCATCAGCACTCTTGCACGACTAGTACCGTGTCGTTGAGCAACACTATTTGAAATAATATTTCTGAGTAATAGATCTACATAGGGGGTTAAATATTTGTTAACCCATTTGTAAACAGATGCATTATGTCTCAGAACTTGTTCTGTTTATAGAGCATATCGAGAGACTATTTCATACAGTTCTTAAGAGCTCTAGAATTTTATTTTATTTTATTTTTAGCCTGGCAAATGAGCATTGGCTTACATCTAAGCTCACCAGCTGAATTAACCGCTAACAAGAGTCAATGAGCTTTATGCAGCTTTGAAAGTGGGCACTGACTTCTCTCCAGGTATGAAAATCTTGGATGACATTTTCTTCCCAAATTAGACTATTTTACCTGCATTAAAATTTTATTTAATATAGCAACCTTCAATTACCTTAGCTGTAATAGATCTTCAGAGTAATTTGCTACAGCTTCTAGAGCAGTGTTTGCTAGTTCACCTTGCACTTACCTACCACAATGCCAGATTCTTTCTCTAAACCATTTGAACCAACATGCACTAGTCTCAAACTTTCTTCTTCAACACCGCCCTTGCCTTTTGCAGACTTTAATGAATTGAAGAGAATTATGATTCTGCTCTGGATAGGCATTAGCTTGGTGTGACCTTAAATACAGGTCACTAAACTTTTTTATATCAACAATAAGTCTGCTTTACATTCTTCTTGCTCTCCACTTTAGTAGCACTTTTACGCAATTATAAAAAACCCTATGCATTAAAACTTAGCTCTTTGATGGAAGAAACCTTAGTTTTAGTTATTTTCAGCTTTTACCATGCCTTCCTCACTAAGTGTAATCATTTCTAGTTTTTGATCTAAATAAGAAGCATGTCTTTTCTTTCCATTAAGTATTTAAAGAAAGGATTATCAATTGGCCTAATTCAATGTAGCAGAATCTCAAAAGACAGAAAATTCAAAGAAAGAGAAGAGATAGGGAATGGCAAGTTGGTGGAGAGATTGCAACATATGCATCCATCTAAAGTTTTATGTCTTTAAAAAGGGTACGATTCATGGCAGTCCAAACTAATCACAATAACAACATCAGAATCTTTGACCATATATTGCCATAAAAGATCCTAACAATAAGGAGTTTTGAAATGTGAAAATTTTGGAAATTTGACACAGAGCCATGAATTAAGCTTGTGCTATTGGGAAAATGTTGGTGATAGGCTTATTTAATGAAATGATGCCACAAAACTTTAATTTATTAAAAATGTAAACCATCTAGACAACACAAAACTACTAAATTCAACAAAGCAAAGAATACCAGCATATACCTTTACACTTTTGGTGAGCATGCATAATTGAAGAAAAGAAAGTTGATTGCTTTGGAGAAGACTCATATTGAAGCTTGAAAATCTCTATATGTAGATTTACAGCACTTCTCGTTCAGAAATTAGAAATCTAAAGATTAAAAAAAACTATAAATCTTCCACTAATAAATCATAGTGACACAGTTACCCACAGTAAAATTTCATATTTTCATCTTTTTTCTAATTCTTTTTAAAACAAAGACAGACTGTGCTGGTCCATGTGGTTTCACAGATTATTATGGAGTCTATTTATATTCTAGTCAATAAATCCTAATATTTATCTTTAGATCACAATAACACTATATCTCTCCATAGATAATCCTAGAAAATGCTATAATTTTTAGAATACTAAACTGGTGAAATATATATATATATAGATAGATAGATAGATAGATAGATAGATATAGATATTAGTTAAAATTATTTGTTTTGACAGTATAATTTTAATAATTTCTATGAAATATCTTTAATATTGTCTTATATGCATATGTGAGTAACATATTGCAATATAAATCTGATGTTACATATGGTCATTTTGGCCTCTTTAATTCCTCTGATTTTAAATAACCTAAATCTTTTTGGTTAATTAAATTAAACAGAACTCTCTTAATATTCTTATAATAAGTGGCTTAAGAGAGAGTGGTACAAAATTATGATTGCAATAACAGCTAACATAAAAATATAAAATAATATGCTGTCAAAACAGGTACAATACGAGCAACTCTCGACTAATATATTGAGAATATTAATATTATTTTTAAAATTTATTGAAAAAAGACAAATTAATGTTGCTCTTAAATAATAAGTGATTTCTTATCTATTCAGTGGAGATACCAGTTACTTCTAATTCCTACCAGAGTTTAAATATTCCTTTTGGATATTATGGTTAAAATAAAATTCTTTCTAAAATATATATTTATTTTTTAGTACACACATAAATATACCTAGAAACATACTCATACGTGCAATACATTTGGTGAAAACTGTTGCACTCTCGAGACATGTATGCATATATTATTAGAAAAACACTTTAAAAAGACCCTAACTATGGTAACTTCAGCACAGTTTATTTTCATATATTTAGTATAGTTAATGGAATTATTATTACTTTGTAACTTGTAAGTATTCCAAAGGCACTTTCAGAATTTTTAAAAGACGACGTATTTCCTCTCCAATGGCGATGGTATCTGGTTTCAATCACTCAAAATTCATGACAGTAGATGCAGCTCATATATTTGAGTATAGAGCAGTTCAAATGTCTTTGCATTTTTATGTTTATAATATGGCATATATTTTATACAAGTCATGCACAAAGTCTCAACATCTGCCAATAACTGGTTCACAAATTTAAAATGAAACTGAGAAAAGTTTCAACATAAGTAAATATTCTCCAAGTTATTCTTTTTTTCTATTGTGATACATAATAGTGAAATTTCATCTGAGGAACTGATGCATACACTTATTTCTTCTTGACCACCTCTGATTTCTACTCCCCTTCCTACTGGCTCACCACTCCAATCCAATTCCCGTCTTACAGAAATATCTCCCTGCTTCCTCCTATAATTTTTTTTTAATTTGCTTTTTGTAGCTATTTGTACTCTGGCGTTCTCATTTTTCAGAAACCATGTGCTATTTAATTAACCTTCTATGTCTGATTTATTTCACAAGGCAAAACAGTCTCAAGGTACATCCATTTTCTTTAAATGACTCAAAGGTATCTTTCTTTACGGTAGAGAAGTACTCATGGAAAAACCACACTGTCTTTATCTCTTGGTTAATTGGTGGACACCAGATTTGGGTTTCATGAGTTGTGCTTCTATAAACATGGATATATTTTGCAAACATTATTTACCTCCACAGAAGGACACACCAAAGAGATGTAGCTGAGCCAAATAGTACAACTCTTTTTTAGTTTGAGAACAAAATTTATTCTATTTTTAGAATGTATTTGAAATGCACAGTGATTACAGTAAACTTGAGAATTTTGTGTGTGTATGGACTGCATCAACGTCACAGTCTGTCCTCTTCCCCTTCGTCATCTCCCAGACCCTCTAGTACCTTCTACCTCCCAACATCTCACTCTTTTAACTCTCTTATTTATACTCAAGTTTTCTCACATTATAGAAGCCATAAGACATTTAATGTCCTGAGTTTGACTCACTTTTCTAAGCACAATGATCTCAAGCTCTATCTATTTTCCTATACATGATTTAAGTCTACTTATCTTTGCAGAACAATAGTACTCCATTGTGTATATATATACCATAAATTTTTTATCTGTTAATGGAATGATGGACATTTAGACATCTTTCATGATTTAGTTAGTAGAATGAGTGTATTCATTATAATAGAATATTAATATATGTTATTTTTAAAAATAAGTTTAAATATCAGACAATAAAAATAACCAAATAACATGAACAGATATATTGCAAGGATAAACATATCAAATGTTAAAGCATTGTTGCAGGAATATCTTTAAATCAAAAAGGAAATGTTGGCGAGGTAGAAAATTATACAACTATTTGAAGGGAAAGAATATATGTATAGTAATGAATACAGAAGAAACTAAAAATATATATCTGAACAATTAGAGGATAGGTTAATTATAGAAAACGTTGTTTGTCTGAGAAAATAAAAATTTATGTTTGAAAGTATTTTAAAAAATCTAATACAGGGGGCTGGATGGCTAGCATAGTGGTTAAGTCACTTGTCTAGCAAGTGTAAGGCCCTGAATTCAATTCCTCAGCACCATACAAGCAGGTGTTGTGCCCTCCTCCTGTAATCCCAGCACTTGGGAGGATGAGTCAGGAAGGTTGCCCTAGTTCCAGGACAGCCTGGGCTAAACAGTAAGTTGAAGATCAGCCTGCAACATATAGATTCTATCTCTAAAAATAATAATAATCAATACAAGATATGTTATCCGCAATAAAAAAATGGATACAGTTTTGTAAAGAAATCATTTCAAAACAATAGGTTATAATAAAAACAGGCAATAAAACAAGTATATTTCTTACAATAAAATTAAAGTTATGGATCAAGAAATAATTTTTCAAGTATGAATTCAGAGGGAAATAATTTCTTTTATGGACAAAATTCTGACTTATTCTCTGCTTGAACAGAGAAATGTTTAATTTCAAAAATCAAAGAATCATTACCTTCTACATCTTAAAGAAAAACTTCCCCAAAATGTCATACTGGAGCAAGATATTATTTAAAACAAAAGTGATTGACCGAGAGATTCCAATAAAAGGTGCATGAAGTCCACAAATGTTATAATAGAGGAAGCACACTTTGATTATTAAATCCAATCAACTCAAGATGATCAAGTTAATTTGGTAATAAATGTGAGAATGACTATTTAACCAAACCAGATATAGAGCTAAAATTAAACAGTGTTTGAAACATTATTTTAAATATCTTACTTATCACATAGGATACAGAGAAGATGAAAAATAATATAATTAAAAATGAATAATGTAAGTATACAAAAGAATGCTGAGCTTCTAAACTTTTCTATTATTTCAAGGCATTTTTTAACCTTTAACTATGTAGTTATAATGATTTATCTAATTTGAAAATGTCTACAATCTTATTATAACATTTTTCAACTTTAGCACTATTGACATTTTGACCCTGGTAGTTCTACATATTTTGAGATATTTAAAAACTTGTGGTACAGGCTTGTAATCCCAGGTGACTGGGACCTGAGGCATGAGAAGTACATGTTTAAGTCCAGCCTGGGCAAGGTACTCAATAGCAACATCTTATCTCAAAATCAAAATTGGGCTGGGGATATAGTTTTCGTAACCTAGTACAAAAATTAAAAAAAAAAAAGCTTTTCTGGCCATTAGAAACTAGCGACAACCACGCCTGACCACTACAGTACATCTATACATCCCAAGCTTCTGCTTCCTTAGGGTACCACTGTTTTGAAGCCAGCCTTGGTAGTACATACCTATGATTCCAACACTCTGGAAGACTGAGGCAGGAAGATCTAAACTTTGAGCCCAGTCCTGGCCACTAAGTAATTCAACAAACTTCTGAGAATATATCTAGAGGGAGAACAAAGAAAGAAACAAAAATAACCCTCTGTATTGAAAAAGCATTTAATATTAAAATATAGTTATCATTTATTTTTCTATAAACAGCAAGTTTTTACAATTAATCTTTATCCTTTTTACATTTTAGATGTAATTAGATTCAATACTTTTTATTGACTTAAAATTATATTCACCTTTATGTACTTGTCAAATTTGGTGTCAATAATTAGCACTATTGTCTGAGTGTGTTGTTTTCAGGATCTTAAATATTAAGCTATCTGAAACTAAACTAATCTATTTTCAGCATCTCGTATGACGAAGAACACAGAATATGTGGGTGTGACTATTTACATGGATTCCATCTCCGTGCCTTAGAGACAAGTCCTGGCTATGTGATGTGAGCCCATCTTCAACTCCAGTATGTAACAGTTCTTCCTGATCAAAATAAAATTCACTGTTTTCTTACAGACAAATAACTAAGTTGACTGGTCAAAGAACAATAGTCATGAAAAGTGAAAAGATTGCAGTTCCTCACTTACCAATTATATCAAGAGACTTAGATAAATCCAGCCTTGGTCACCTTGGGATTGGCAATCTGCCATGGCCCTGAAGTTTAGTGACAACCTTCCTTCTACTGACCATGTCATATGCGCCATGTGAGCTTTAGCAGCGACTGTTAAGATGTCCAAACCTGTGTGCTGACAGATTATGACTTTATGAGCTCAGGAATTGTTTGGAGTTCCTCACTCCCCTAACCTAAAAGCTAACCACTACTGTTGGTGCATTATAAATGCTTGATAAGTTTGTAAATATGGAAGCGCTAGTCCAGTTTCACTGGAATGGGCTATTTTTAGCTCAGATTATTTATTCAATTCCAAGTTCTCTGTTTACAGCTTTGCATTACTCATATATTTCTAACAGTTGTGAGAACTGTTAAGCATCCCATCGCTGAAACAGTCTTGATCAGGTGATTTCCTTTAGTTTTCCATTCTGAAGAAGCACATATGCTTAGGCTTCGCTATTTTAATTCTTGAGTCTGGGAATTTATCCAAATTTAAAATGGCATGAAAGGCTGCATCTACAGAAGGATAAAGGGATCTTTACTTAAAATTTTGATGAAAATTTTTGACACTTATCCTCTGTGTTCCCTCCCTTCCTTCCTTCTCTCTCTTATTCTGTTAACACATGAAACAGTGTGAAGAAATGGGAAGCCTAGCATCCCTGCAAGGCTGAAACCCAGATATAACCGGCCCAGTTTCAAATAAGCAATGCTTTTCATTTGGACTGTGAGTCTTTGAAGGGTGGCGGTCTGCAACAAGGTGGGACAGAGCTCCTCTTGTGTGTTTTTGGTCATGTTTATAATGTTATCTTAATACGGCTTTACTTTCAGACTCCTTTTAGGCATTACAATTGATCATGTTTATGAGTACTCAGGGACTTGTAAATATGCAAATTTTTCAGCTGGCATATATATATATATATATATATACAGACTAATGAAATTTTACCAAATATAGAGCTTTCATTAGGAGGAGCTAGTTTATAATATTTTAATGTGCACATTCACAACATATTCTTTATGCATCTATTAATTATATTTTATTAATCATAATAAAATTATTTTATTTTATAAGGTAACTTTTAAAAATGAGGCTTCCCTACTGTTTTATGTGATAAACAAAAACATATTTATTTTACAGTCATTATTTCTGCTCTTATAATTACAGTTTCCCCACATATTTGTTAGCATTTTTCTTGTAGTTACTGTCTATAAGGCACTTTCCTCATCCAACAAAACCATTTACGTTTGCTGCATTTGTGTAAATACACAGAGAATATGAAAAACAGATTAGCATACAACTTTACAATATATTAAAACACTGTTTTTCTGCTGCAAGTGAAAACTCAGATACAAAGATTGACCGGATGGAAGATGGAACCAACCCGTGTCCTAATTAGAGAATGAAGGATGTGACCAGTCTCCCTTTTTGGTTACTCTGTTTTTTGTTTTGTTTTGTTTTGTTTTGTTTTGTTTAACTTGACTCTGAGCAGTGTCCAAAAAGCTCCCAGGAGAGCATTAGCAAGGATTCTTTAATCTTGAGGTGTCATAATACTATAAGACTTTTATTAATTTGAGTTTTTCTAAAATTAATGTTTAAACAGAATACTACTAATGCTTGAATAAGGCTTAGTAATTCGGTTTTGCTCATACTTTGTTACAGCGTGGATTCCTTTATCACATTTGAGAATTTAACTTTGTTTCTGTTCTCTAGGTCACTTCTTCAATGTCTAACTGTTAATGTTATTTACATTACATTATTTTTAATTTGATAGAATTGATTTTATGGTTTTGTGTAATAACTGGCTGCTGAGATTAATAGTATATATAGTTACATTTTCTTTCTTGTGAAATTATCATCTTATTAACAATAATTTAACTTCTCATATGCTTTCTATTAGCTCATGTTGTGTGTTTTTTTTGGGGGGGGCACAGATGGAGGCACAGTATACTAGTAAATGTAGTTACAAATGGAAAGTGCTTTAAATTTGTTGTTATGTACATTTTTTCCTGGAGAGATTTCACCATTTTCTGTGCCCTGGTCAAATCTAGAAATGTTGCTTTTTAGGCAAAGTGTGGCATTAGTTGTAAGGAACTGTCCATGAGTATTATCTTCAACAGAAGTTCTTGGTTCCCAGGTCTCATCTTGCCTTCCTTCTTATTTAAGAGGCACACATTCTGCGGCTGCAATCTTAGACTGTGTGCATTCCAAGATTCGGTGACTAATAGGTAAGTCAGATTCTCAAGCAGCATATTTTGGACTCCAATTGCTATGAAAATCATTGTCAAATATCACTATCGCTAGTTCTTCAACTGTGGTTCAATTCTTCAAGACTTATCTTCAAATGATTTACTTGTTTATTATCATGCAAACACAAGAGCAGAAGGGTTAGTTCTCAGCCATCAGTACTTCAATATAATCCATCATTTATTACTTGATATCTACGCTTCAGTGCCTACTATCCCCAGTTTTGACCTGCCTTCTGCTAATTTAAATGTCTATTATTTTTAGTTGATCTCTAATACATGTGGATAGATTACAATTGCAGTTTCTTTCAAGATAGAAAAATGTAATGCTTAGTTGTGTTGTAAATTAACTGCTGAAATTAACAGATAAATACCTTTAAATTATAACATTTTTATCACATATTTTTACCTTAAAATTTGATCTTAACCTAATGTTTTGGCAAAATTTAACATGATGCTGTATCAAATACTGATCTATAAGATAATATTAAAATGTCAAGATATTTTGGCTTTTACTTGAGAAATTCCATTTCAACCCACACGGAAAGAAATATAATTTAGTTAAATATATTTTGGCTTGAGCGTCACCAAACATTAGAAAAGATTCATTAACATTTGGCATCTCAACTAGATGAAAATAGATATGAGTTACTGAGACTATAATGGTTGCTTTTCCATCATTTCTGTGTTTGCAGACAAGCTAATTATGTAACAATAGAAGGGACAGAATAGAAAGAAATGTCCTTGGTCATTCTAATTACTTTATGTTGGGCTTACCGATGTGTTTTCTCTTTCCCTGTTCTTTTTATCCAAACTGCCTACATACTAGTTTTATAACTAAGAAAATCACATAAATTTAAGTTACCTGTGTAGGTAGTACAGCTTTGCATAATTTAGTTTTAAAAATCAAATAATTTAATTTACTGTGTGATAAAAGTATTTACTAATGAATTTTGGAAAAAATTATTCATCTGGAACTAAAACAATCCCTTTACTGACAGGGTCCTCCCTGTTGCATGGAGTAAGAAAGCCCAAAGGTAAAAGAACAAACCAAAAAAGCACTGATGTATGAATATCTGAGACACGTTCTACATGTGTTTTGATCTTCATTGGGTTCCTTTTATTAAAAGTTAATTACAACACTGACCCAAAATATCTTTTTTTTAGAAAAAGAGATAAAAAGGTGAACTTCCAAGAGAAGAAATGTGACTACATATAGGCACAAAAATTTAGTTTTTAGAAGTAATTTTATGTGTGCCTTTAAACTGATTTCTAGAATTTATTTAACATATGGTTTGCTGTTTTCAGGTTTATGACCTTGCATTTCAATTTCGTTGTTTCAAAAATAAAATTGTCAAAATTTATGCCTGCTTGTTTAACAGAATCGATTGTTTTAGATAGCAAATGAACTGGTAAATGTAAGAAAGGAGACATAGTTGAAGATTTTGCTGCTTGGTAATCTCTCTGATTTCACTAGAGAATACAAATCTTCAAATTTCTTTAAAATTATGAATAAATACAATTAAAAACATACCAAGAACTGAAATTTTCACAATCAATAATAGTTCATCTTTGGATATATTATATGTATGCAGTATGTGTGGCAAAATTCCATACTTCTCATGAATAATTCCTGAAAGCTTTGAGGATTTTAGATTCATTTCCTTTAACAGGATACAGACCACAGAGGAAAAAAAGGCATTAGAGCAAATACTAGACATACACTGCAGCCACTGTAATGATAGCTGGCTTAAAAGTTCATCCGAAATCCTCAAGAAATGCTTTGAACTAGAGCATATAATAAACACAGGCACTGTGGTCAGAAGTAGCAATTCTATTTTATTTTATTTTTTTCCCAAAACCACTGGGCTTTTTATTTTTCCCTAGAGAGGAAAAGTATATGTCAGCAATTTGTATTTATCCACCAGAGACAGGTTTAAAGGAGACCTTGGAGATCATATAATTCCACTTTTTCGTTTAAGAAATGAGTACACTCAGCGGGTGGAGTTAAGTGATTTTCCCGTGATCACCCCATGAGTTACTGGAGTAATTCCGATTAGAAAGTCAGAGGCCGATGAGGAAAGTCCCTTCCACAGCCCCCACTCTGCTAAATATACTCCGTCTCACTTGTGGAAAAAGAACCGTACTTGTGGATATTTCAGAGGGGAATTTTAGCACAAAATGATAAAATAGCATATGGATCTATTTTAAAATAAATTCCAGCCTCCATAAGTAGCTCAAAAAGGAATCTCACCACATTCAATAAAATTTATACAGCCGATATCATGTGTAATTCCCATTAAATCTTTCACAAATTACAAAAGAAGAGTCACATACGATAAGATTGTACTATAATATAATAATATTTTAATAGATGCTGGTGTAAAGCAGAAGAAATCAGAATTTTCTGTTGGAAAAGAAAATTATCCATTGTCACAAGACAATCATTTGTGGGCCCAATTCTAAAAAAAATGTAGCCTATTTTCTGGAACTCGGAGGTAGAGCCATTGTCTCCTGTCCTTGTATTCCAGGCTTCTTTTTGTCCTGGGCGTTAAACAGCCAAGAGATCGTCATAGGGTCACAACTGCAAGTGTGGAGGAGCTGTGCTTCCGCAGAGAATTGCGCCAGAAGTATCTTTGGGGCCTTCACATCACTCTTCTTTGCCTCGCACCTGACAAACCCCGAGCAGAATGAAAAGAAATCAATCATTTGTATGACGCATCGTCTACTTCCCCTTTCACCTCTTTTCTACCCTATTTCTTCAGCTAAAGTTGGGGAATTCTTGTACTATGGTTAGGTAGCATGCAACTTGCATATGAATTACTTGAGATAAAGCTTTTGCTTGAGAAAAAAATCAAGGAAATCGCTGTCAATTCATCATCTGGGGCTTCTATAATGGCCGCATTATATTACTATGCGGAGAGTAGGCGGAGAGAAAGAAAATAGAAACAATAACCACAAAATAATCTATGTAATTTGCCAAATTTCATCTACATTAGAATGTATGGTTAGTTATAGCACATGTCTAATTCTCAATCGCACAAGAAATCATGAGGAATGAAATATACAGATGGATGAAGTCACTAGCACTCTTGTTTAAAAATGGAAGCTAAAACCCAGCATCAAATGTAAAAAAAGAGCAGGGCAGAAAAGAAATTTATTTTCAGCATGTCTAGGCTCCAGTCTCTTCATTTTCCTATTGAAATGCTTACTGAAACAAAGCTATCAAGTTGGTATTTATCAAATCTTCATTAAACATCTAGTGTTTATTTTACATGTCCGGGGAGAAAATTCAAATTGCCAGGCCTATGTTGAGAATTCACAATGTCACCAATCTTATGCACATCAGGTAATGGAATACATCAGTGAATATTTTTCAAGAAGAGTTTTGTTAAGAACATTACTGTGAGACAAATCCCTCATATCCTAACTAAATACATATTTTTGTGTGCGTAAACACAAAAATATGCGTGTGTATTTATTCCCTGGTCCCAATAGATTATCCATTTGTGTCAATCATATGTTTTAGGTGTTATTATAGTTAAGTAGAATACATATGAAAATAATAGTTTGCCTATTTCTTGAACACTCCAAATAGGTCAAACTAATAGCATTTCTCTACAAGGATTAATTTGTTTTACATGCTAGTTAAAACAAATGAGAATTCTTTTTTATCTTCATTTTATATTCCAAACTGATGAAGTAAATTTAGTTATTATGTCATTTCCACAAATCAGTAATAACAAATGCATTCTCATAATTGATTAATTTATTACTAGTATTATGTTTCAACCAAGATTTTGCCTATGTAAAGTGAACAAAGCTAGCTGGCTTTCAGTGTATGTTTTCATTTACTGTTTATTCCTAGATTTTTTTCTTATGTTTTTCTTCATTGTGTGTATAGGAAAATATTTTCTTTTTTCCATTAAAATTCTGCTTTATTTTTTGAAAGTTACAATTTGAACAATATTGAGCACGGAGAAGATAGTGATGACTTAAAAGCATATACATAAAAAATTGTACAATAATTAAAAAATTCAAATGAATCTCAGACTTCAATATAGGGGTACATGATTCAGAAATCAAAAATTGTATTATGTATGCGATTTTAGCTTTCTTCTTGCCTGATTTTATATATATATATATATATATATATATATATATATATATATATTCATACATTTATAATACCTTAGAGACATGAGATTTGGTGAATCAATCAGCACCTCTGCACTCCCCATTTTCAAAGCATTCATTGCTTTCCTAGCTAACCATTGTCCCTCTTTCTACCCTGTTACTCATGTTGGGGTCTTTATATGTCATTATTGTGTAGATTTTATAAGAGGGACACCTGTCTACCTGCCAGTACATAGAGTAATGATTAGAGAAGATGTGGTATTTATATACAATGAAATATTATGCAGCCATAAAGAAAGACAGATATGAAGCTTTTGAATGAAAATGGGGACACTTTGAATCTACAATCCTCAGTGAAATGGACCAAACACAAAAAATGATTGACTATAGATGGGTTCTCTGGATATTTTTAAAAACTGTGTAAATTTTGTGCACATATTCACACATCCATATCCATTCACAAGTGTACACACACCCACACACACACACACATCATCATCATCCTCATCATTTTACCTATGTTATTCTCCTTTGTATCTCTGATTTTATTCTCTTTTTTCTTTATTTTCTTTCTTTCTTTAATTTATTTGAGACATTGTCTCAGATTATAAAACGGAATTCACTCTGTAGATTCAGTGAGGCCTCAAATTCATGGTAATCCTCCTGCCTCAGCTTCCCAAGTTCTTGGATTACAGACATGTACCACAATGCACAGTTTCTGTGGGTCTGAAAAATTGAACCCAGAGCCTTGCACTTGCTAGGCAAATAATTTATCCACCATTCAACAATTCCAGATACGTTGTTGATTTTCCATGATATTTTTCTAAAAATGGATAGATAGTCTAAAAGGCACCCAAAACTCCAGGTTTGAAACAGTTCTGCAGGTGCAGGCCTACAGTCTCACCACTCTGAATGACTAGAGTAGGAGAACAGAAAATGAATCTCAGCCTGTGCAATTTGACAAGTTAATGAGATCGTGTCTCAAATAAAGTGTGGTCAGCATGAGGATGTAGCTCAGTATAAAGGTTCTAGGTTGGATCTCTGGTATGACAAAAATAGAGAGAGAGAGAGAGACTTCAGAATTATACAGTAATTTGTGGTTTGAAAATTCGGTTATAGCTAGCAAAAATACCGTGTTAAGGTGGTTTTAAAAATATTTTATGGGAAAAGAAAACAAGGTCAATATAGTTGTAGAATGAATGAAAAAACGACAAAAAGTAACATTTAGAGTATGTATTAATCTGTAATTTTAGTTGAACTTCATTATAGAAGGTTTTAGAGAGGACCAGCCTGGGCTCAGAGCGAGACCTTGTCTCAAAAAAAAAAAAAAGAAATTTTTAGAAAGATAGACTGAAAATGAAATAATGTTCATATAAGCAAAGAAACTGTTAAGTCATGCCTCCCTAACTAAGCAACATATAATCACCTTTCCAAAACTGATCAATTCCTGGACCTTTCTTTTTCCCACCTATGTTTAACTTGAAATATTGCATAAAAATCAAAAGACAAAGAGATAAGAATGTGTTACATTTATCACTTATGTGGCTACATGTCCTTCCTTTTCTTATATGTGTCTCATGCTTTAAATTTGAATTATTCCTTGAAATAGTAGATTAATGCCCAACTCCATGGCTTGTCAAGCTAAGCCTACTACTTACTCACTCTAGAGTATTGTCTCTTTGATGTGAGTATGTTGTAAGACTTTGGAAGAGATGAGAATATCTTAGCCAGATATTTCTAATTCCAACTACCAAATTAAGATGAGGGTCATGTCTGACCAGAAAAATTATCATGTAGAAATTTCTCACCATATTAAAATATTAAATATATAAGATTCATATTATACATGTTTTGCATCTAAATGTCTATGACTATGTTTATAGGTAAGACACAAAGTCAATAATAGTTGAAAATACATGAATTAATGAAAAAATAATATTAGCTCTTAGAGCATCATTTCTTACAAGCCAAGTGTCAATATCTTAGGATGAATGTAAATGAAGGAAGTAGTGTTGGGATTAAATTGAATGAAGATCTAAAACTTAACCTTGTCTACACAAGGCCCACGTGACCTTAAGAAATTCTGTGGCACAGACCATATGCTAAATATTTATTGAACATGGATACAATGAACTAAAAATATTAATTAGAACGTTGGAGAATAATCATTTCTATCTAATGAGGTTATCGCATCTTGAAACAGTGATGAGTTACATCACAGTCTTCATAAGGATTACAGTCCAAAATTTATTTGTGTTATCACATACGGCCACCTTTTCTAAGCTGTAGAAACACATGTCATTTTCTCTACTTTCTACTAACTCATAGTAAAATTAGAAAACTATTTTTAAAAAGTATTGTAACATATATTCTAATTATAAGTTTGTCAAGGTACATTAACATATGATTAAAAAGTTAAGTCCTTTAAAATGCTTAATATCTTACTATCTTTGGTATTTTTAAGAATGGCATGTAATAATATTTAGAATGGTTCCTATGTTTGCACATTCATCTTTTTTTCAGTGCATTTAATAAATGTATACAAATTATGACACACTGTGGGGAGGCTGAGACAAGTTGGAGGCTCACAAGTTGGAGTCCAGCCTGGGCAGCCAAGTAAATGAGCAAGAACCTGTCTAAAAGTAAAAGTAAAAATAAAATATATAAAAGGACTTGTAAGGGAGCTCACTGAAAAAGCCCTAGATTCACTTCTCAATATTGTAAAAGTTGTTTTCTTTTTTACAAGTGATAATTAAATCAAGGGCATGCCATTTTATGAGCGTTTGAAAATACTTTCCTAGGACACATATATAGGGGCTGAGCTGCCATGTCAATTAAGGTCACTTTCCCTCCAAGAAATTGCCCTGTGATGTTGTTCGTCATTTTCTTAGTTACAGTCAATCTAATGAACGGGAGATAACTTATGGATTGGTTTGTTTGATGTATTATTGATTTTCAAGGAATGCTTATTATGCAGAAATATGTTTATTGGCAATTTGTGGCTCTTGGTCTGTAAGTTGCTAAAATAGTCTGTCTATTCTCTGATGAAGAGTTCTTCCCCACTTTGCCCTTTAGTAACTCTTCATTAGCTCCATCTGCCACTGGGCTGTTCTTTTCCAGCTTGTGCTCTTGTAGAGCAGAATTCATAATTTTGATCATTTCTGTCCACAGCTTCATCTAATAGCTGTATGCAGAAAGAAAAATGTACCCACATTATTAAAAATGAAGTTTCTTTTAAAATCATCACGATAATTTTATACCTCTTTGAATATATATTTGTTTGCCCTATAATCTAAAATGTGACAGTTTTTCTAATGATATTATTTGCTAACCATGATGTTCTGTTGTTGCATCCATTTAACTACAAAAGATGGAAATTGATTTGTCTTTATGGAGGACGAGGTCTTCATTGTTCACGTCTACCACAATTTTAATATCCATGGGCCAGTTGATGGATATTTCAGAGTCTGCCACAGTTTATCTATTGTTAGTTACACTGCTATAAGCTTAGTGAAGTAAGTCAAACTCAGAAGTTAAACATTGCATGGTATTTTTAATATGAGAAACCTAGAATACATGCATTTTTGTAGAATTAAATGGATTTGATAATGGGAACTGGGGTTGAGGGGATTAGGGAGCGAATGGGAGGGTCAAAAGGGGGGAGGGAAAGAATTGAAATGTTGACACAATGTGCAGGTGCATGAAATACACCAGCTCGATGTAAATGTGTGTTTGTGTGTGTGTGTGTGTGTGTGTGTGTGTGTGTGTGTGTGTGCATATATATACATATATATGTGAAAAATATTATTTATTGAAGAAAAAAGGGTATGTCAAAGTTGACAATTTTTGACTCTTGTAAAAACTAATTTTCTATAGAAAATAAATTGAAACAAATGAGAAGTCTAGTAAAGTCAAACGTTTTCAGACATTTATGAAAACTCGCAATGCTAATTTTGGTATTCCAATTTTTTTCAATTTACTTTTGAAATTTGAACTTTGAAATATTTATATTACTCATGGAACTGCTAATACTTTGTGAGTTTTAAAGTCCAGATATAATATTTATTTCAGCATTTTTAGCTGTTCTACACTAAAAATCTGTTGGTAATATTCATAGATAGAATTCAACCTACATCTATTCATTTCATTTAATGTGTGATCAGCTAACTTTCTATGATCAACCAATGTGTCCATAAAATCACCATAGGGAATTATTAAAAAAACACTCCAGGAAATCAGAAATAACCATGACACCTGTTAATTAAAAATAGCAGAAACATGTCCTCCATTTATTTCTGCCAAGAATAGAAGAAAAAATAAATTGAAATATTTATATATTTTTATGAGTATGGTAAATGTTGTTTTCTAATTTGACGATTTTGTTTTAAAAAGAGTATGTCAGAATTTTCATTTGTTAAATTTAATATAGTTAATATCTATATATACTTAAATTTGGAAATTTCATCCTACAAAATACAGACATTAATAAATAACATACATTGACAAATATGGAAATATTTTATCAGTTTGACATGCAAGATCACAAAATTTTAACAGGGAGAGGTAGGTGGTGTATGCCAGCTATCATAGCATTGTAAGAGCCAAAGACAAGAGAATTACAAGTTTGAGCTTAGACTCAGCACTGAACAAATTAGCAAAAATCTGCGGAAAAAAAAAGTCTGAGCATGGAACACAGTGAAAAGGTTAAAAACCACCAAGTTCAATCCTCAATACCATGGGGGGGGGGGATAATTAAAGACAAAAATGTATATCATCTTTCTAAGGAAGAAAAATATTGTGATAGATGACTTTGTTCTTCCAGGACAATTTTTACATTTATTTAAAATATTCTCTTACATATTTCTTTTTTGGAGAATATATGTTCCTTTATATAGAGAACACACGATTCAAATAAATCTGATTATGGAGCATAGTATGTATTCATTATAAATTTATGACCAACAAAGGAATGAATATGTTTGAAGAACTCTCATGCAGAAGAAAAATGAAACTCATTCATTGTGACCCTATGCTCAGAAATAGAAAAAATAGTTAACAATCAGACAAACATAAAACTATGATTTTGTACATAACTCTGCTTCAAAAAATGAAATGAATTGTCACAAAAAGCAGCAATTAATCCAAAGCTGAATGTTTATCTCTCAGAGATGTTGCAAGGCAAACACACAAATGAACAAAAAATGACTTTCTGTTGTGAAGGTGGTGAACTAGTTTAAGGTCTAAAACTCTGCTATAATGTTTAGATAACTACAATAATAAAATTATTGTTGGAAAAAAACCTCAGTGTAGGAAGGATAACTTTAAAATGTCAAGTATATTTACTCTATAGTTAAATAGAGGAAAGTAAAGCTTGTAATGATACTTCAGTAATTTTACAAAAAAAACAAACTAAGTAGCGCTATAGTTATCAAGAGTCAAAAATTAAAAGAAATACTGATTTTAGATCAAAAATTTGAAATGCATGATATTTCCATTATCGCCTTAGGTGTACACTGCTGGATTTTTTTTTTCATGGAACTTCCATATTTTGGTCTTTAAAAAAATCTAGAAATGTAGTACTCTTCCACTTAATACTCAGAATGACACTTTAAAGATTCATCTCTTTGCATCACATAAGCTTCGTCATTTATGTCACTTGAGAATATAGCAGAAAAATAGAGGATATAATTCATGTCTCTTTTTAAAAATTATATGTAGAAATCCTATACAGAAAAAGATTATATATGTCTCAATCTCTGAAATGTTTTTTATTACTAATTGTCATACCTTATTCCTTTGTAGATGGCAAGACCCTGACATGCAACATGATGCATTTATTCTCAGAGACAAAAAAAAAAAAAAAAAAAAAAAAAAACCTCAGAGTAACTTAGTAAATACAGAAAGAAAACTTGTCCTGCTTACCATCATCCATCATGTGGTAAGTTTTGTTTCAGAGTAATGTAATAGATATGTGACAGATTTTGCTTCATTTTCAATAAGTACATAGCCCAGTTTTTTTTTTTTTTAATTTTCATGTGATGGCCCTTTAATTGAAAAAAATCATTATTATATTTCATAATATCTACCTAACTAGATAAGCGAAAGAAATTTTAACCTTTGTTCTATTTATAATAATAAAAATCGCTAGTTATATTGCATATCTAAGATAGTATTAAGAATATGGTAGAAGCAACTTATGACTCATGACTTCTGTTATTTCTTCTATGCTGATCAGATAACAAGCCTGATGTCTTAAAAGTTTCCCTGCATATCTATTGCATCATGCTAAAGGTACAAGAAAAGATCTTTTTTCTGTGTCCTTTTCTTTTTCTCCCCTTTTTCTTTCATTTCTCTTAATTTGCATATTTTCTTGCCATAAAATAAAAACATCCATATTTTGAAAATCCCTTAAATCTCTGAAAGGTATCGATTTTTCTCTCTGCTTGAAAAGTAGTTATTTTCTAGTATTTACTATTTCTAGGTCCATGGTACTGAACATAATATGTGTATCAAACTTTTTCTCCCGTGCATCGGTTTGTGTAGTTTTTAGACGAAATTATTATAGCAAAAATGGTCATATACTGTGTTCTGTTTTAAGCCATTCCCAAATACTTAAGCTGTGCTACTGCAAATCCTATTGTAACTTAAGATGTATTGTACAATTTCGGCCATTATTGAAGAGATTCGTTTGATTATATCATGTATTTTACATTGGATGGGTTGATATATTATCAAATGAACAACACTACAATTATGTCTGTCGTGCGTTCCCATCAGTGAGCACTTTTTCTCTGTTCATCACATTTGTATTTAAGTGGCTGTTATGGCTCTTCATTCTTGATGTATTATGTATTTATCATTATATTCATTATCTGTTATTAATCTGAAAGTCACAACACGTTTGATTGGTAAGCATTGTAATCATGCACCTATTATCTTCCTAGGGTACCAATTCCTAGCAGTGCCCTAGTGTTACATTTCCAACAACACAAGGAGTTGAAATGTTCTGAGGCACTGAAAATAGATTTATCTTTGTCTCATCTAGTTTCACCTATAATTATACAGCACAGCATTGTTTTCTATAACCCTCAATTATCTTATTATTATATCTTTTGACTAAGGATAAAAATGCAAATGATTCTTTTCTAAAACTCAATAGAAACTTAACAACAAATGGCAAAAACATAATAAAGAATGGCTGGTGTAACTTCGTCATAAAGCACTGTTTTATTCAAAGAAAAGTGGTTAAGGGGGAACTCTAAACTATATAGTCATTCTCCAAAATAACTGAAAGCATCCAAATGGAAACTGTGAAATCACACAGCGCCCTTTCTTATGTGGGCTCTCACTGAGGAATCAACATACCTTGGACTTCTCACGCAGCCATGTGCCTCATAATCCTTAATTCTTTTCTAGTCCATGTGTTCATGCTCCAGGTAACCTTAGTTCTAGAACTCCTAGAAACCAAAAGTCTGAGCAAAGTTGTAAAATCACTGCACACCAACAGTCAACTGGACTAGTTTCAGTGAAACCCTCTCTTAGAAAGGCTTTGGGATTATTTTTTAAATTAATTGTTATCATGTTGTGTAAACAATAAGCATATATAGGCAAGTTGAGATATTGCTACTTAAATGAAGTCAGCATTACTAAAACTGCATTAGATCTAGGTAACAATTATATAAGAATTTCTATACTTTTAAATACCTTTTCAAATATTTTTTGGTGTGATTTCCTGTGTATGATTTATTTTGTACCTAGATTATTCTCATCAGATTTATGAAATGTAGTGTGGGTAACCATGTAAAAATTATAATTTATGAAGGAGCCATTTGTCAGTAGATTTTAAATAGAGGAAACTTTACAGACTACTTTGACTTGTGGTTTATGTGTATTTCAACTTTTGCATTCATATCTAACCTTGAGGCCTTTCTTAAAGTATTAGAGTACTTTTACTATTATGTTGTGTTCCTTCTGTGAAAAGTATGGTCTTACACAACTATCGGTTTATTAATTGCTTATGTGTTTTAGTCTTCTATTTGATAATAACAAACTTCTGAATGCTAAAATTATGTTTTTTGTTTCTGTGAAGGTAACTTATTTTAAATGAAACATGTTTTTATATTTATAAAAGAAATTGAGTTAAAACAAATTTTTTTCATTTTAGAGAGCAAGAAAAGATAAGAATAGGAAAGTATAAGTTAGAACAATAAGCGAATACAAAAAATTCCCAGTAAAATATTCAAATTATGCTCTCAGAACATTTTTTCTTTAATTAGCATAAAACATTTTCTCAATTTAAAATTCAGATGACGTTTATGTGCTTGGAAGTATACATATGCAATCAATGTTGACTTAATTTTGATATAGAATAGCATTGGTCTTATGTAATCACACTTTATTTATTCATTTTATCCTTAATTTCTGAAAGACAAGGTTTACAGTAATTATATTAGTTCATCTGTGTTAATGGCTAATTAAAAGCTATATTTTTATAGTTCTTTAGCTGCTGGCACAAATTAACAGAGGCCACTCATTCTGGTAAATGGGAAAAGATTATCTTTGTGCCAGGGATTCCTTTGCTTAACTTCCCTTCTCTCTGAGGTTCACATGCTCCCAAGGAGGTCCTCAGGAAGCTTGCAGCCCACCGCATAGTCACTGAAGGCTGAGAAGAGGAAGATGTTCTTAAGTGGGAAAGGAATGCTTCTTCCTTCTCTGGCTGGTGCCTTTGATTTCCTCTTTTTGATAGATAGTGGACAAGGCAAAGTTCTAAGAGAGCGTGGGAGAAAAAAGGTATTTTTGGAACATATAGCCTTCTTTCTCAAACTTAAAATACCATCCTGTAATTTTCATTAGGACTGTCTTAAGGGAAAAAAAAAAAAAAAACACACACAGTTCAGGTAGCTAAAGCAGATTTTTCATACTTCTGGAGACTGAAAATACAAAATCAAGGTATAGACTTTGGGTGAGGCCATTCTTCTTGCTTGCAGGCAAATATTATTTCAGACTCTTTTTCCGTAGATTTCTAGTCTCTCTTCCTTTACTTATGGAGGCACCAATTAGATTAAGACGACTTATTATTGATCTTTGAAGGTTATCTTAATCAGCTTTTCATCATTGTGGTCAAATACATAAGAAAAACAATGTGAAAATGGAAAGATTTATTTTGGCTCAGGGTTTCTGAGGATTCAGTCAAGGACCTTCTGGCAGCACTAGTTTTTGTATTGGTCACAAAACAGAAGCACATTACGGAAGGACCAACACACAGGCCAGCTGCTCATCTTATAGAAACCAGAAAGCAGAGTCAGACAGGAAGGAGCAGAAACAACATATAGCCCAAGGTGTTGCTACCAGACCTACTTTCTTCAACGAGGACCTACCTACTAGTTTTTGTTACTTCCCAATAATGCCACTAATTATTGATCCCATCAGTGGATTGACCCACTGTTGACATCAGAGGTATAATGATCCAATCACTGTCCAAGCTTCAGGTCTACTGTGAGCACTGGAGGAACATTTTAGTTCTAACGAGGAGAAAGTAATACACTTGTTATTTCCTTAATTAAGCCTATCTCAAAGCACATTTGTTAAGGATTAGTCTTCATCCTACCAGTTTTTGGAAATAATTTAATTCATTTATAACAACGAATATGATCCTACCATCTTGTCACTTGGCTAAATTGTAGATTTATACATATAAATTATAAATTGTAGACTTATATTATAAATCTTTGTTACATTTTGAAAATTTTATTAACTCATTTTTATATGTACATATAATTTGCAGTTATATGAAAATATTTTTAAGATGCACAAAGTAGCAGATAAATTTGAAAAAAGTCCCCAAATGGGTTTTTAATCTTTAAATTTTTATTTATCTCGTTATTTATTGAAATAAATAAGTCCAGGGTAATGCTGAACTTAATATGTAGCCAAGAAATAGGTAGCCAAGGCTGGCCTTGGGTCAGGGCAATCCTCTTGTCTCAGCTTCCCAAGTTTTGGTATTACTAGTGTGTGTCGCAACAACTAGCTTATGTGGTGCTTGTGGTACTGGAAAATCGAACCAGGGCCTTGTGCTTCCTAGGTAATCTCTATTACAACTGAGGAATCAAAACCAGGGACTTAATTTTAATTATTTATTTAAAAGTACCTAAATGAAAAATAAAGGTTGTACATGCAACATAAAGCATAAAATTACCATATATATATATATATATATATATATATATATATATATATATATATGCATTGCACAATGAAGTGAGTTTAAAAAGAACACATGGTTAAATATAAGCTTATCACTTTTTATTTATAAAGAAATAATACTTTCCAGATTAATGTCACTGAAAAAGACTGTGAGTGTTATCCTGAGAAACAGTGATGAAACAGCATTGCTCAATGGAACCTGTGGATGTACATGAAATTACAATTCAATGGAAGCTATTAATTTATATTTGGTATTTTGGGATTATGCCATTCAGAGCCAAGAAAATAAACCTAGCTGCCTAATATGTGCTAATAAGACTGAATATATGTTCAAAATTGCACAGGAGAAATCCAACATATTCCTCCCATGTAAGGTTTTCAGATACCTAAAATGTTCAAAAGCTTTATGTCAGAAAAGTTAAAGTACTTTGGAGGCAAAATGTAGCCCATGGATACCTAGTTTACATTCTATCTTTTCATTTATTTAAAAAAGAAAAGTTGGATATTTTCCTCAGAAGTCTTTTTAAAATTTTATATGGTTTGGGGCATTGAGTAAAATGCAGTTTTTCAATAGGGAGCCAGGCAAATATTCCAACATGTGAAACAAAGTTATTGTTTGTTTGATTTTTGTTTTTATTATTTCAGAACAGATCCTTAGCCTTAAAAATCAAAGTGTCTGAGCTTCTCATAATTCCACAATAAAGTGTGCCACACTGAATACATGAAGCAACAGAAAAGTATGGTCCCACAGTTCTATCAGTTAGAAGTCTTACCTGCAGGGTTGATTTCTTCTAAGAGTTGTAAGAAATAATCTGATTTGTGCCTCTTGTTCAGCTTTGGGTAAATTCCTGGAATCTGTGGCATGCTTGGCTTCTGTTCCATTACAATATTCATTGCCTTCATTTCATATAACCTGCTATCTGCCTAGACATCTATCTCTGAATATCCTCACTTTATGAAGATATTAGTAATAATGAAGTACTGTCCCAGTCCTTTAAGGAATGACTTTATCTTAAAAATCTGCATTAAGTCTATTTCCATATAAAGACACGACTGTAGGTATAGGGTTTCGAATTTCACCATGTAATTTTGGAGGATTAGAGACTAGCTGGTCCTCTAACATGAGGATAGCATTAACCAACGTTCTTGGCTAAAATGGCATTCCAACTGTCATTGTGAGCTCCTCAGGAAGGGCATGAATTTTGCTACAAGTTTATATAAACTGATGAATAAAGCTAAATGTCAATGTTCATGTAATTTTACTCTTGTCGACGGCCACATAGAACATAGAGAAACTGATTAAACTACAAACAAGTCTCTCATCATTATCTAACTTATTCTGATAGTTGGAGAAGTTAAGAATAGCTTGCTATGAGAATTAGTAAGAAAGAAAAATGGAGCCATCTGGGTCCACCCTGAGGGAACTCAGGTAACAGGCATTGCTTAGTATGAGCCTGGATTCGACAACGGTCTCCAGCAGCTCTTTCCCAGCTGTCCAATTCCTGGGTCGGACAGTTCTTAGGGTTTCAGTGCAGGCATGCCTCAGAATCAGGTGAAGCAATTACACCATAAGCTTCAGATACTTTTGTTTAGAGTATCCATTTTCAGCCCAGCCATGAAAGATAGATTTTGACATTGCCACATGTGGTAATATTCTTGGTACATTGTTAAATAATCTGATAGATTAATACACATTACATTTCAATGATATATACATGTAATTATAATTATAAATGAATAAATATAAGACGAAATATGTTTTTGGAAAGTCAATAGTAATTTAACAATATCTTTGCTCTCATTTAAACTTGGACTCATTTACATAGATTTCTAAGGCCATTTGAACACACTCTTACAAACACTTGAAAACTTTTGCTGATGTAGTTTCTCACACGCATATATGATCTATGTGTGTGTATCTAAACACTGATGCTCAGGTTCTTATTCTCATATTCATATCGGTCAGATTCTGATCAAGGCAAAATGAAGCGGTAATATGATAATGTAAAGAAAAGTGCCCAGGGTTCACACACCTTTATTGATTTTTAACATAAAATTACTATACATGAAAGTTATTTTCAAATCTGGTTAAGCATGTCAGTGTCAGTTTTTATAATTATTGGGTGAACAATTGGACAAATACAAATACTAAAATCCAGTTGCTACATTTAAGCTAATGAAAAGATAAGAAAGATAAGTGCATCCAGTGTTTATTACTACAAAGACAACTATTGACTTTATTTACTTTTCTTTTCATAATAACATTGGAGTTTTTCCACTAAATATGTGATTAATGCTCAATTCTATATTTTTCATCTGCAAATCAAGCTTTTAAAGCTAACGAAGATGCTACAAGGTAAAATTAGGTGAATTATCACACACTAATTCAGAGACTATTAAAGTTTTGCAAAGTGACTGTTTTTACAAAATCTCTTCTATTGCTCTCTAACTTTGGCACATAATTATATATTATGATTTGTATATATCATAAATTAATGTACCGTGCCTAGGCTACTCTGTAATCAGTCATATTTGATTTTTCACTTGAAGATCGCATCTTCCTAACAGCATGAAAACGGTAGACACAAGAATATTGTTGTTTAATATTTCTCTGGTTAAACCCAAATGGAATTCTAAGAATTGTCTTTGGTCTGTGATGGCTGTGAAAGACGCTGCGATTTTTCTCTATGAAGGACCTACCGTAGTGTATTTGCCACCCTGTCCTCAGAGGGTCTATCTTCTTGCTTCTTGTCATATCATTTAAAAATCTCTCCTTTCAGGGAATAAGAGTGTCTCCTCCACAGACTAACCTCTTTTGTTTCCCACTTCCCAACCTGCGGAATATTTTCAAACATAATATCATTTTGTATTTCAAATTTTCTGTGAAACCTCAACCTGCCTATTTTATGCCATAGTCTGCCTCACCTTCATCCATCTCTGTGGCAATCCTCCTTTGCAAGTGTACTTCTAATTCAAATTCTCTTTCTAGCCATTCTACCTTGGTTGAGAGGATGTACAGCAAACGGTTCCATATGAAATTAAGAAGTAGCCAAGTCAGAATGGAACGAACCTTAACTCTTCTGTTGACCGCTAACTTTTCTTACTGTCTGTCACATTGGAATATTCAGGAATAAAGAGTATCCGCTATGACTAATGTAATGATATGAGGTTTTCTTTGATACGTTTGACAATATTGATCTTGTTTTTTGAACAAAAGCGAGGTAACTCACACTTTATGCCTTAAAGGTGGCTTTTTGTTTCTGCTGGAACATACCTAAACCTCAAATAATATTTGAACTTTATTTTAAATTAGTTTTCAGGTATCGACAACAGACTTCCAGGGTTCAAAAGATTTTGCCCAAGTTAGTATACAAATAATATTTTAGCTTTATCTTGTTTTCCATAATGTCAAAAACAGCTTTTATTTCAACCAAGCACTGTGATATATAAGTCACCCTTTTGAAGATTAATAACCTTTGCCAAGATTGGAGTTGATTTATGCTCTGGCTCTGTTGGCAACAGAGGCCTCCCTACCTCAGCTCTCATCAGCTACATTGATTGGGCACAGAGCTTCCCCCAGCCTGCTGCTTAAGCAGATGCTGATGGGCAAGTGAGCAGCGGCGGGGGGCACAACGGGGTGATCTTCATTCATTAGCAACTGCTCAAGCAGCAGGCTGGGGAAATCTGCAGATGCCTAGAAAGACACTAGGATGAACATTGACCTCACAGGTACTTTTTTTGAACAATACTTATTTATTTTTTTTTTTTGTACGTAGGTCAGGTTCCTTTGTTTTCCGATACTCATATACAGTCATGTATGGTTAAGTCATGGGCTTGCATCCTTTTTCAGGTTCCTGCTTTCTTGTATTCATGTCAAAGCATGTACAAAAATCAATCAAGGTCAGATTTTTGGTTCTAAGCCACTATCTTGTGAAATTGCTTAGGCATACACAATGCAGCAGGTCTAACAAACCACAGATGCTAATTCAGTAGGCCTGTAGCAAAAATTGGAACACCTATATTTTAAAGAATATCATAAAATATTTCATCAAAGAATAAATATACAACATTTTTTTTCTAAGCGGTGTACTTCAAAATGCCATTAAATACTTTTATCACATGACTGAAAAGACAAATAAAAATGCAATAAACTCACACTTTACAACCTTACTGAGTCACAGTCGCTGCAGAAGGACTCAGAGAAACCCAGAAAATGTTCTTAAAGAAGGATATTCTTCAACTCAAGTTTCAGAAATGCAAGAGACAAAAATGTTAAAATTCAATCAAAAGGATATTATTTGAAAGCAAAGTAATACACAACATCAATAGATGCAAGGAAAAAAATCATATGATTATCTCAATATATGCAAAAAAGCATTTGACAGAAACTAGCACCCACTTATGATAAAGATCGAAGAAAATAAAATAAAGAAACCATAAATCAACATTATCCATGTTATTTATAACAACCCCTTAGTAATATAATCTTAAATGAAGAAAGACTGAAAGCACTCACCCTAAATTCAGGAACAAGACAAAGATGTCCATTGTCACCTTTATTATTTATCATAGTGCTTGAAATCTTGGCAAGAGCCAAGAGGCAAGACCAAGGAATAAAAGAAATATGCACTGAAAGTGAGTAAGTAAAGATATATTTATTTGCAGATGACATGATACTTTACACAGAAGACCCCAAAATTTTCACCTAAAGACTCTTAGACTAATAAATCTAATGAGGTAGCAGGTTATAAAATCAATACCCACAAATCAACAGCATTCCTATACACCAATAATGAATCCAAAGAGAAATAAATCAATAAAACAACCCACTTCACAATAGCAACAACAACAAAATTAAAATACTTAGAGATAAATCTCACCAAAGAGCTGAAAGACCTATACAAAGAAAACTACAAGCTCATAAAAAAAAAAGAGGTTGAACAGGACTGTAGAAAATGGAAAGACATCTCATGTTCTTAGATAAGAGGAACTAATGTTGTCAAAATGGCCATACTACCAAAACTACTTTACAGATTCAATGCATTACCAATCAAAATACCAACTATATTCTTCACAGAACCAGAAAAAAACAAACTTAAAATGTGTATGGAACCAGAAAAGACACAAAATCTCTAAGCCAATTCTATATATATATATATATATATATATATATATATATATATATATATATATATATGACAAAGCAACAGTGATTAAATCTACATGATACTGGCATAAGACCAGACATGAGGACCAGTGAAACAGAATTGAAGATACTGAAACAAAAACAAACACCCTTAGTCACCTGATATTTGACAAAAGAGCCAAAACAAACCACTGGAGAAAAGGCTGCATCTTAATCAAATGATGCTGGGAAAACTGGATCTCCACATGCAGGAGAATAAAACCACACCCATATCTGTCTCCACACACTGAAATCAGATCAAAATGGATCAAAGAGCTGGATACCAATACAGAAACACTGAACTCTCTATATGATAAAATAGATAAAACCCTAGAAGACCTAAGGACAGAAAATATTTTTTGAACTCATCACCAATTGCACAAGAAATCTCAACAAATGGGACTAAATCAAATTTAAAAAAAAAATTCTTTCACAGAAAAAAAAAGTCAGCAAGTGGAAGAGACAGCCCATAGCATGGAAAAAGATATTCACTAATATAGCACTTCAGACAAAGGATTAATATCTAAAATATATAGACAAAAGAAATTTTGTAGAATTACAAATGGTCAACAAGTATATAAGAAAGTGTTCTGCATTATTGACCATCAGACAAATGCAAATGCAGATAATAACAACGGTGAGACTTCACCTCACTCCAGTGAGAAAGGTCTACATCAAGAACTCAAAAAGAAAAAAAAAAAAAAAAAGAACTCCTCTGCGCTGCTAGTCGGAACGCAAAATTTGGTATGACCATTATTGAAAGCAGTCCTTAGAAAGCTGAGAATGGAAATTTCATTTGATCCAGTCACTGCCCTGCTTGGCATATTTCCAAAATATATAAAGTTAACATGCCCAAAAAGACACATGCATATCCATGTTTACAGTAGCACAAGTCTTATTAGCCAAATTCTGAAAACAGTCTACCTGCCGAAGTGTTTGAACAAAATTGGGGTTAGCTAGACTCAATCATGGTCAGTGAAATGGACCAAGCACAAAAGACTGACAACAGATTGGCATCCCTCTTACGAAAGGTACAAAAATAGAAAAATTTAAAGGCCCAAACATGAATGGCAGGGTAGAAGGGAGACAGCGGTCAGATACGAAAGGGGTGAGCCTCTTAAAAGGCATGGACATAGACACTCACTAATTCTCCAGACTCCTTGGTTCCAATGTGTTCCAAACTTTGGAATTCATGTATTTACCAAAAAAAAAAGTTAAATTTTATGTCATGTGATTTTTTTATCAAAATGAAAAAAGAAAAATATTTTTGGATACCTAAACTCAATTTAGAAGTAACTACCAATTCTTTCTTCGTAAAGAATCAGTGGTAGACTCCAGTCATCACTCACTGATTTATCAACTTGCCTCTGAATACTGCGTACCCATGATACCATGCTTATTCTTCTCCCAGTTGTTGGTATCTGCTTTTTCTAAAATATTTATATTGTAAGATTTTAATTGTCTCTCTTAGGAAGCATTCTCTGCAGTGACTTCTGAAGTCAAAGTATGCAGACTTAGAAATGGTTATTGTTGCGTTCTTTATATGGCTATATACAATTCTTCCTTTTCATATTTGAAACTATAGTTTATCCAATTAAACCTTATCTGTTGTCTCATTTTCAGATAACTCTACTAAGTTTTCTAGAGCTTTTCTAACAAATTGCCACAAATGGATGGAAAAAATGAAACGTTTTCTTTCTGCACTTATGAAGGCCAACAATTAGAACACAGGTAGATGCTAGATTGGGCCCTTCTGCGAGGCTCCGACGGAAAAACTGCTGGAGGCGTCAGTCCAAGAAGCTGAAAGCAAGAGTTATTGTTATTTATTTATTTATTTATTTTTTTGCTGTGAATACACCACTCCAGTCTGTACCTCTGTTCTCATTTGATTTTCTCTAATGGATTCTCCTTCCTCTACTGACACCACTGTATTTAAGGAAATCATGAACTTAGGATAATTTCATACCAAGAACCAAATAAGTTCAAATACATAAGCATTGGGGCATCAGGGGGTCCTGTATATATCATTAGGGAAGACAATGTTCAACCTAATAAAACAGCGGAAAGCTAAAGAATACATACACACATATATACACACATGTAAAAATCAATATAGACATGTAAGCATGTTAACTATACATATTGCACATGTTTTTTAAACTTCATTTTAGAACAAGCAAAAAAAGTTTATCCTTTCTTAAAATCAGTTATAATACTACTCTAAAGATACCATCTTCATGTCTCTGTGTGACCCTTGCAGGCATTAAAAATTCAGCTACAGTTTTTTTTAAAAATATAATGAAATTAACATGTGCATTTTCTGTAAGATTCATTGAATTATCAAACTCAATCACCTACCATGCCAAACTTTTGGTGCAACATGATGCATTCATTTCTTGCCTGTCTTCTAGACAGAACTTAATTTGAATATATATTTCTCTGAACATAGAACAAAACATTTTGAGCAGTTTTTCCACTGTAGGTTCAAATCCACATCAGAATTTATTATTAAAAAGTACCCAAAATGCTGCACTCTAAACACACAAGCAACTGTTTCAATTATTTAAATCATGATTTTTCAAAATAGAAAATTTTCAAACAATTTATAGTGTTTCCTTGCATTGTCGTACCTTCCCTCTTCCCCTCCCCCATCCCTGCTCGCTATTAGAACGCCGGCATTTCATTTGTTTTCAAATTCTCAGTTCATTTACAGAGGGAAGAAAATCAGTCGGCAGCATTCTTCTTGCCAAGCGCTGGGACTATAGCTTTCTCACTTTAAATTCACCAAGTATAGTCCTTCTGGCCCCAGGAGACTCCGGCTACTTTACCTTGCTGTCGTAAGGAGAATAGACTGACACATTTTCATTATTAGATCAAAGGAGAAGGACATTACATGAAGTCACTTGCAAATGAAATATCAAAATTGGCTGGAGTATACACTTTCATTCTAATCAAATACCATTCTCTTTTTCCAAAATCAATAGAGGAAACCGAAGAAGGGAGACACGCGGTGTGAAATTAATACAGCTGGTGAAATCAGACTCAAAGCAGATCCATTTATTCAGAATTGACTTGAATAACAAAAACATGGATTTTATAATTGGGATGGCTTGAAAAAAGCAACTTAATTTATAGGCAGGACATTAACATTTAGCATGCATGCCTTATTGGCTTTACCATTGAGTCCCATTATATTCTTGGTTCGAGTTAAAATGGGAGAAGGACATTATTTCAAATAAACATTAATTTCCCAAAAGATAGCATCTTTTGTTTCAATTACATACACATTTAATCTAGATAATAATCTTCTAAAACATTACTTTATTTTTACTGAGCCTAATTTAAACGTAACTAAATTATTGTTCATTATTACTGTAATTTGTTTCTGATTGTTGTCAGAAGCTATAAGAAATCAACAAATTCTTTTGTTAGAGAAAGATGAGCAGTGTTCTTCTTAGAATGTTCAGTGTAGATAAGAATGTATCATTTGTCTCGAATTTATATGCCAAATCATGAGTGCCTTCAGGGAAGTTCTCTAAAAAACTGCTTACTTTGTAGCAAATTTATACATGGTAATATTTTCTGCCAGTGTGCAATATCTACATGGTCTAAAATGCCTGGTTTTATGCAAAAAAATGTGTCTTGTGTGTAAGAGTAGACTTAAGCCTTTTTTTTTTTCTAAGCTGTCTGTTTTCATAAGCATATATATTCAGGTGTGTATTATACGACCTACTAACATATCTAAAATTATTGTACAATTATGGCAAGCATAGAATATGTTTGGCATTAATCCATTGTTTAGTTCAATTGGTAGTTCAATTGTTTAGTTCAATTTAGTTCAAGTGCAGTCACTTGAGCAGATTTTAATTTTATTCAAGGTAGTGAATCTGGGCATGCAGCTTAAGTGACAATCCAAATAATTTTTTATAACCCTTATTTAGCCTTGAAAGTCTAAGAATATGAGTAATATATAGGTTATTGACTATGAATAGAAATACACTGTATAGGTACCCTAAGTAAAATATGAAAAGATAATTTTTAAAAAGTGTTAAAATTCAGAGATTTTTTCACATATTAGTAGAGGAAAGTATGAACACCTAAGTCCCTGGAAGATCCAGTAATATTGAATTTCAATGTTTTCTTCTGGTATTGTTGTTAAAAATTATATTACTATAGTCCTCAAAATAATATTGCAGGCATTGATAGATAAAATATTGTACTAGAGAATATTTCTGCTATTGGTAATTACTAAAATCTTAAAATTATAATAGTTATATACACTAGGGTAATTTATATTATATAATCTTAATCTAATATTAAAAAGGTATTTTCAATGTAAAATGAAGAGATTTTAGCACAGAATATGTTTTATTTTCACTTGTATCTTAATTTCAGTCATATACAACACAAAGAAAATGTGTACCCATGAGTCTGACCATATTCTTAAGAGTAAAAGATCGATAACTCTAGGTTTCTTCTTATTAGTAGACATTACTACTTAATAGTTATACATGTTCCACAATATGTGAGAAATAAATGTTGCTTTCATATGTAATCATTAAAATTTGTAATATTTCCTTAAAGGCACCTCTTTCACTAAATGCACTTGGTTTTGTGGCAGAACTCTGAACATTAGTTATAGGAGCCTGTAAAACAGGACGAATCTGGAAATGGCCTACATGTGTTTTGCCAAAGGGTAACCCTTCTGTCATTGGAAATTTCAGCCTGTATTACATTTTTTCCCTCATTGGCTTTAAGGTAGTTTAGTTGATGCTGAGCCATTTGTTGCATTCATTAGCATTGTTTACATATGAAATTACTCTACAGTCTAAGAACACAGGGAAATTTCAGATTTAATTGCTTGCTACTGAATGTCTGGATTTCATGGAATTGTACTCCTCTAAGCCTCAAAATTCAATAAATTTTTTTAATCAGAATAATGTTATTAGGTGTGAACTTATAAATAATTTTTATGAACTGATCAAAGAACTTAAGCTTCCCCAAAATTTCCCCATGTGATTCATTTCTTTAGTTAACTCTTCACAGTCACCCTGATTATATTATATACTGCAAAATAAATTTGAAAGAGTATTTTGAAAAACTTGCTATATGATTTTGAGTTGTCATAATGTGATTATAATTACTACATAAAATTTAAGACAATATTTTTCTGAATAAATCATCAAACAGTACAGTGGATTTTATTACAATTTTAAAATCTTGATCATTAGAAGTGTAGATAAAAGTAAAAGCCAAGTAATTGCCAAGAAAGACATTGATATAAAAATATTGTACATCTTAAGAACTTATATTCAGAATACACAGCCTTCAAATTCAACAGCTGGAAACCAACAACCCAACAAAAAATGACCAAAAATTTAAAATCAATACCAAAAATGTACAGTGATAAAATAAACTCACATAAAGTATTTTCAGAAGCACAAACTAATACAATAGCCTACCTCATCACACATGATAGACTAGATACAATTTTTAAAAAAAGGTTGACATTTTTCAGGGGTTTCGAATAACTAGATTTTTTTACATGTTTCCCACAGAAATTTTAAATGCATGACCACATTAGCAAAAAAGCTGTGTTGTTCCTGAAAAGATAAATGTACATCTTGTGTGAGATTCAGCAGTCTTGTTTCTAGCTATTTATGGCCCACGTATGGATGACTATATGCTTGCAAAAACTTGTACATGGATTTTTGATAGCAATTCGACCAGTGAAATCTGAAATCTGTTGATAATTGATATAATAATCAACAGAAGAATTAATGAGCATGTGTGGTGCACCTGAAATAGAACGCTGTCCTGAAATAAAAAGGAACAACTCGTGGTAACTGCATCTACATAAATGAATCGCTGAATAATTGTGCTGCGAGAAAAGTCAGGTGAAAAACAGCACACAGTCCTGATCTTACTGACAAAATTATTAGATATGCAGAGAGAAATGAGGAGTCTGAGAAAGGTCAGCGTGTGCAGCTGTCCGTTGGTGATTTCTCAGCTTCTTTTATGTTACAAATCTTACCAAATTATATATTTTACTCATATTCAGTTTACTTGATGTTAGTGATACATACAGCTATTAAAAATGATAAAATTTTCTGTGATCAACTCTAAAACAGAACTTGTTACAGAGAGTCAGGTGAATATGAGTTTAAAATGAGCCCTAGCATTTATTAACTGTCATTATAAAGTAGTTGTTTGACTTTATTTTAAGAAAATTATGCTAAATTGTCTAGCTTAGGATGTAAATATTCTAATGTATATAAATGTTGCACACAACACTTATAGTGTATTAGGAACTCAATATATATTCGGTCCCTTCTCCATGGTCTTTATAGTCACTAAAGTTCATATTGTGTGACAAGTAAAAGCAACTGGAAAATGCTAACTTAAGAATGGTATATATGAATTTTATTTTCTCCAGAAATGCCACAAATGACAAAGTGAGTGGCACTGTGCATGTACAAGACAGGCAACTCCTAACAGGCAGGTTTTAAAAAATCATCACTTTCATTTAAAATCATACCCTAAAGGGAAAATGATATGTCAGAAATAGGACCGAAATATGAAGCCCTTACATTCCCAGATGAAAAGACAAAGTCTAAAACAGGCAAGAGACCTTGTCAAGAGCAGGAAGAATTAGGTTATGACTAGAGACAGTAAGTCCTTCCCTATAACCTGAACAGTTAGAAAAGTTTAAGCGCTCTAAAACTGTAAGCATGTGACCAAAAGCACTGAATTGAAAAATGGTTGAGTCAGGGATTTTGGCAGAGTTCATGACAGAACCAGATCAATGGAAAATTCATCTCAGTTCATTATGTAAGGGTTGGCCATTAAAATATCAGGGAGAAGAAAGACTAGGCCTCTTGACCCTAATGTTAAATAGATTATATAAAAGAAAAGCCACCATCTAAAACATGCACATTGTCAACTGTGGAACTAATTACATGTCTTTGTTAGAATATTCAAGTTCATAGATTATAAAATTGTCTTTATTTTACAAAGAGAGAACACAGATTTTAGGTAACTTTCAAATGGTGGGGGGAATACATTAAACAGGTGAGATTAGTGAAAGGTAGATTTATTCAAGGTTTTATATAACAGAATTTCATTTCAAAAGAGAGCAAATTGAACTTTGGATGTATAATCACACTTTCAAAACTATCTAGATGGTCACCATTTATAAGAATCTCACAAAAAGTATCTCTTGAAATGTTGAGATATCTATTAAGACCAAAATCACAAGTCACTAGTGTTGATCTAGCTTTTCATATAATTTTTATATACCTGTATACTAGTGTTCAAAATATAAATTCAATTCACCAACTTTTCTTATTTAGTTTACATGTTCAAGACAGGCATTGCTTAGCAGACAAGTTTTACATAACTTATAACTTTTATTTTAAATTCTTATCCTAAGAAAAAATGATGTCTGAAATAGCACCCAGTTAGGAAGGACTTACATGCCCCAATGAAAAGAGTGAAGTCCAAAATAGGTAAGGGATCATCTCATGAATAAGAGAGATTAGTTTCTGTTCTCTGACACAAATTTCACACATATACACCTACAAATCTGAATACAGAAGTACAAAGCAAATTTCTTAGTAATTGATCTATCATGGAAGAACCAAGTTTTCCTTCAATAGCTTCTCATCTACATAAACTATGGTAAGTCCTAACAGCACAACATTTTACATGGTTAATATTAAATGAACTACAAGTCATGAGGTGGAACAGAGGCAGCTTAAATGCGTGTTACTAATTGAAATGAGTCAGTCAGTCTGAAAAGTTTACATAGTATGGGACTGCAGCTTTATGATATTGAGAAAAAGAAAGGTGTTCAATGACAAAATATCGAGAACATTTTTTTCCAGAGCCACTGGGTAGGAATGTATGGATAGGTATGGCACAGGGAATTCTTCAGCGCATTGAAATACGACATTTTAAAAATAGATAAATATAGTTATACATTTGTGCAAACCACAGGACATTCAAAGTGAGCTCTAAAATGAATGATGGACACTGAAAGAAAATGATGTGTCAGTGACAAATTTATCACTCCAATTAAGGATGTTGGATTTTGGTAGAGAATACATATGTTGGCAAGAAGAATGATATGAGAAATTCAAATACCTTCTTCTAAATTTTTCTGTGACCATGTTTTTTATAACAAAGTTTACTTGAACATGAAATTAAAATATACACTCTGACAGAATTTATGTTTCTTGATTACATGAAAATAATAAAAAAGAGAACAATAAGCACAATAACTACAAATGAAATTATGAGTCTAAATATTCATTAAAAAGAAAATTTACAAATTTATGCACACTTATAAGCAAACTCAAAATGTAAATATGGGCTTTTGGTAAGAAGAAAAATAATGTATAGACATATAAAGATTAAAAGCTGATTGTCTACATGCATAGTTTAGCATCTAGTAGAAATGCCGATGCTTTATTAACTCTAAAGACTCAGTATCAACTCTTTGCTTCTGATATAAGCTGATAATATGCTCACATTGGTTTTTTTTCTAGGTGATTTAGTCAAATTTGTCTACTTAAAGGGAAATTAACTCTGTACATGATAGTTAAGAGAAACTTAGATTTCTTTGCACTGGTGAAATAAACATTATTCTTTGCAGAACAACAAAATATTTCCTGTAGGAAATTGAAATTGTAGCTCAGGAAAGACAATGTGCTCTCACAGAAGTCTGTCCAATATTTCTTATTAGCATTATATGCTCCTACTTTGAGTTCAGTGTGCTTATGACCTAGATAAGAATATAGTCCACAGAAAGGTTATTAATTTATTACTTTTCTTAACCATGCCTTTCTAAATAACACTAGAGATCTTGATGATTTCACCATATTAATACCACATTGTAAACCAAATGAAATACATGATTCCTGTTAAGTAATCCATAATGCAAACTGGAATGAGAAAAGGGACTATAAGACATTCGTCAGTAAGCCCAAAGCCCATCCCTGCTGTAAACCTCAATGTGGGAACAATATTACAAATGGAAGAATGTTAGTAAGTCAGTTCACGGACAAATTCCTATCCAAGTGAAAGAAATCTGTTTTAGCTAAGTAACCTTTATGAGTCCTTAGAGAACAAAGTTGATAAAAATGTTGAATTCTTATATTGTAATTTTCCCTTTCATAGTCAATCACGTTGTCAGTGTACAATATTTATTTGAAATTTAAACTAAAAAAAAAAATGCTAAAGATCTTCCCTGCCGTCCCTCACAGTGGAGGCCCACTCGGAAGCTACGCTTTCCCAGTGCGCTTAGAGCCTCTTCAGACTAGACCCATGGGACTCCCTGCCATCTTCCACGCTGCCCCTTGCAGCCAAGGCCCGAGCGGAGACTGGGCTTTGCCAGCACTGGGTAGCGCCCCTCGGACTAGACCGGGGGAATCGCTGTCGTTTCACCTGCCCCTCTCAGTGGCGCTCAGCATTGAGGCTGGGTTCTCCTAGAGCCAGAAAGAACCATGCTGGAGAGAGGCCCTAGGGGAAATCCAGGGACAGACAACCAGAGACAACCAAAGACAAGGAACAATGAGGAAACGTGGAACTAAATCTCCTTCAAAAAGTCTTGACATGCCAGAAGAGGATAGTAGGATTCCTGAAAATGCACAATCTAAAGATGAAAATGGCAAACATGTTGGTAACTTCTGGGTCCATAAATACATTGAATTAACAGGGATTAAAGCAGAAAATGAAGCAGGATATGAAAGTCATAGAGCAAGAGCTACACCAAGACCCAGGTAAGCTAAAAGCAAGCTTTGAGAAGCAAGTAGAGGAGATCAAAGAAGAAATGAACCAGAAGATAATGAAGGCAATAAAAGAAATGAGAGAAGAATACAACAGAGACATAAAAAATATGAATGCAGATATCCAGGAAGTGAAAGACACAAAAGACATATTAAACAACCATTTCGAAGAATTTCAAAATAGAATGTCATACTTAGAAGACAAAATGATGGAGCAGGAACAAAAAGACCATAAAGAATGCAACATAAAAAAGAAGAAAGTGAATCATTACAACAACTGACAGATGATTCAAAGAGAAAAACAGCCTCAGAATTATGGGAGTCCAAGAGAAGACTGAGGACAAAACCAAAGGCTTAAAAGTCATGTTCAAGAAAATTATGGAAGAAAATTATCCAAATCTAAGAAAAGAAATGAATGTTGAGCTACTGCACACATATAAAACACCAAACAATATTGATCAGAAGAGATCCTCATCACGACAGATCATAATTAAAGTATCGGAAACCCAACACAAAGAGAGAATACTGAAAGTGGTAAGAGAGAAGCAGAAGGTGACCTACAAAGATAAGCCCATCAGGATAACTGTAGACTTCTCAACCCAGACTAGAAAAGCCAGGAGATCATGGAGCAGTGTCATTCAAACACTAAATGAACACGAATTCCAACCAAGACTACAATATCCAGCAAAACTATCTTTTAAACTAGAGGGAGAAATTACAATTTTTCCATGATATAGAAAGCTTAAAGAAATTTGCAGCCACTAAAACCTCACTGCAGAGAATTCTCAAAGGAAACTTGGATAGTGGGAGAAAGACCAACAACACAAGTGACCCCGGTGGGGGGCGGGGGGCAGGGGTGAAGGGGCAGAAAACAATAGAGGAGTATGAGCTGAGAAAAAAAGTAAAGCCAGTAAAAAATGTGGAAAAACTACAATGATGGCAGCATATACCAAGTATACCTCAATAATTACCCTAAACATGAACAACCTCAACTCGCCTATCAAAAGACATATGCTAACAAACTGGTTCAAAAAACAGAAACCCACAATATGCTGCCTACAAGAGGCACACTTCACCCACAAGAAAACTCATAGACTGAAAATAAATGGATGGAATTCAATTCTGCATGCAAGAGGACCCAGAAAACAAGCAGGGGTAGCTATATCAATCTCAAACTCATCATATTTCAAAAGAAAACAGGTAAAAAAAGACAAAGATGGCTACTACATACTGGTTAAAGGAACACTAGAACAGGAAGAAATCACAATTATCAATACATATGCCCCCAACTCTAGAGCACCTAATTATGTAAACCAAAAATTACTAGACCTGAAAGGACACATAGGCCCTGACACAATTATAGTAGGTGACATTAATACTAGACTATCACAAATAGATAGATCAACCAGACAAAAAAATCCACAAAGATATACAACTGCTGAAAGACACTATATAAAACTTGAGCATAACAGATGTTTACAGAGTATTCCACCCAACATCAAATGATTACATGCTCTTCTCAGCAGCAAATGGAACATTTTCTAAAATAAACCATGTCCTAGGATCTAAGTCATGCTTAAACAAGTACAAAGGGATAGAAATAATTCTCTGTATACTCTCAGACCACAGTGAAATAAGGCTGGAACTTAACAGCAGCAGAAACAGAAGAAAATACACAAATACATAGAGACTAAACAACTTACTACTGACCAAACAATGGATCACAGAAGAAATCAGAGAAGAAATCAAAAACTTCACAGAGTTAAATGATGATGGAAGTACATATCAAAATCTGTGGGACACAATGAAGCAGTCCTTAGAGGAAAATTCATAGCCATAAATGCATACATCAAAAGAACAGAACAGTCACAAATAAATTCGCTAATGATGCACCTTAAGGACCTAGAGAAACCAGAACAACTTAACCCAAAAGGCAGTAGAAGAGAAGAAATTATAAAGATGAGATCTGAAATAAATGGGTTGAAAGCAAAAAGACAATAAAAAGGATTAATGAGTCAAAGAGCTGGTTCTTTGAAAGAATTAACAAAAATCGCAAGCTTCTTGCTAAACTCATCAAGGAAAGGAAAGAAATGGCACAGATTAGCAGATAGATAGATAGATAGATAGATAGATAGTGCATATATTGGCCCAAATGCAATATGAAGCAAAGGCCTCTCCCTTTAGTCCATCGATGGGGACAAATTATTTAAATTTTTCCAGTTTCCCTCTGAATTTTTTCTAATTGGGACAATTATATAGATCAAAGAAAGTGAAATTATTTATAAACCTTGGAGAAAAGTAATTGAGTAAGTTCAAATTGGTAAACATGCCTCATGAAGGTGATTTAATGCAGTTGCTGCCCTGCAGGTAGCTTTTAATGGTTTCTATTACTCACGAAGATTAGGTAAAACCATTCACTACCTACATAGTCCTTTCAACAGCTTCATAGTTTCAGATTTGTACTTTGGGACTGTGTGTGTCTCTCTCTGTGTGCGTTTGTGTGTGTGTGTGTGTGTGTGTGTGTGTGTGTGTGTGTGTACACACTCAATTTAAAAATATTTTTAGTTATAATAGGAAAAATATATAATACAATTAAGAATCTTAGTTCTTGATGAGTTTTTACAGTATTACATTTTATATTTTTTATTTAAATGACAAAGTGTTTTACTAAAGTGAGAAGATTGACCTCTGGATCTTAAAATTATAGAATATTAGGCTCGTATATAAAGAGCTCTTGTTAAATCTACCTGAACACATAATTGAAATAGTTTGTGCACACATTGAACATAAAGATTATTATTTGGCTAGCTTATTTAAAAGAAGTAATCTTATATAGTGGAAGGAACACTAAAAATGTTTTCATGTATATTTTAGTTACTTAAATTCACTAGGACACACTTTGGATTTAATAATCTCTACTCTCCTATTTTATTTAATTTTGCTGAGAAAGTATCTCTCTCTGTAGCCCAGGCTGGTCTTGGACTCATGGCAATCGTCCTGTCTCAGCCTCCTGAGTGCTGGAATTATAGACATGCATCACCACACTCAGTTTATTTGGTGCCAGGGAGTCAAATTCAGGGACGAACACTTGCTAAGCAAGAGCTTTAACCGCTGTGCCATACCTCCAGCCCCTTCTATTTTATAAAGTGAGGCTAATGTTATTCACCAGAGCAGAAAAAAAGACACCACTGAAAATACTTTCCTCGTTTAGCAATCTGATTGTGACAAGACTTAGAAAATCAAATTAAGAGGCTTTATTCAAAATTTCTATATAAATTGGCTTGGAAATTAACTGCTCTAGGACAAATAAACTATATTTTATTAATTCACACTGACCATCGACATTTGTTATTACTATTTGTTTCCCTCATACAACTTCCTGTTTGCCTTCAGAAGATATTTCCCCTATGGGTAGAGAAAAAAAATCACTTAATCTACTTTTTAAAATTAAAAAAGCTCCAGATGTGCTATAATTAAAAGTAAAGATGAGAGGAAGTTTCAGTGTTGTTGACATACTTGAAGGTCGCTAACCAATAATCATCAAGGATGTAGAGTTAATGTGAAAGAAGAACATTTTCAAAAAAGAGCATGTTTCAACGCGGGAAGTGAAGATAGGGACTTTGAGTGCCTGCTGATTTCCTAGGTAAATAGGAAGCACAGTTTTTTTGATTGTGACTTGTTCTGCCTTCAGACATGAATTCACAAGTTAGATGCAAGAATTTGTGTGTGTGTGTGTGTGTGGTCAAAAGAATATTCAGGCCTGTTATAAGTGGCTCTTTAAGATCAAAAGGAGTCAATATTGAACTTTGCAGTAATTTTCAGGATGCTAAGCATGAAAAATGAGTATACAAATTGTAAGGATCCAAGCAGACTAGTTCACCTTGAAAGAAGATGGAAGAGTAGATATTGGGTGGATAATGTGATTAATATAGTTTTATTGTGCTCTATCAAAATTTACTGAAAACCTGACTACCATAACCAACAAGGTTGCATCAACCACCTGGCCAGGCCTAACAGTTATAATTTCTGTTTCTTATATGAGAGAAACCATATGATATTTAGCCTTCCCAGGGTCTGTTAACCACCATTCTATACTCAACCCACTGAAAACCAACGTTTCCATTGCCCTGGAAGCTGCCCCTTCAAGCTCCACACACCTGGGCGGGGCGGTGGAGGTGTGGGGCGGTATATGTCTCTTTGGTTGGCTAATTTAGTAATTTTTACGTATATATTCAGTAGTAGAACTTTAGGATCATGTGACACTTTTCTTTTTCAGTACTGAAGATTAAACCAAGGGTAATGTACATACTAGACAAATATTCTACCACTAAGCCATAACAGTAGGCTTTTAAAATTCATCTTTTCATATATTTGTACTTTGATACAGGCCAAGCTCACATTTTAATCTTCCTGCTTCAGCTTTTCCAGTAGCAAGGAATACAAGGTGCTCATTACTGTGCCTGTCATGCATGATCCTTCTAATTTTAATCTTTAAAGACATTTCCTTGCTGCTTTCATGGTGGTTGTATTAATTCACATTCTTACCAACTGAGCTTAAGAGTTCTCTCTTCTCCAACTCCCTACCAGAACTTACTTTTTTTTTACAATAGCTATTCTAATCATATTGAAATGATGTTTTGGCTCTGACTTGCAGTTGCCTGATGATTAGAAATGTTAAGTTTGACATTAGGTTAAAATCACAGGCCATTTCAGAATTTTTCTTCAAATTTTCTTATCCAAAATAATAGCAGGAGAATGAATCACTACAAGTAGAGTAACTTATAAAATAAATTTGGGTATTCTCTCTATGTAAATGGCTCATAGGATCCCAACACAGTACTGAAAGCTATTTAAATTTAGTCAATCATTTTAAATAAAAATTCATATCTAGTGTAGTAAACTATTCTTATGTATAAAGGCAGAATCATCTCTTGAAGAAGAACATTGAAAGTCTTAGATTGAGATACATAAGAGATGATTTCTCAGGAAAAGATAAATTAACAGCTCAAAAGCCCCAGCACTGTGTAATTTATTTTCTTAAACAACTATTCAGCCAGTAACTGCAGTGAGTTCTTTCCAGTGCACTTGAACCAAACAGAACTCTGGATATCACTTTCCAAATCACCTGAACCTGAGAATCTTTTGCCTCTCCCCTTTTTTAATTATAGCACAAACTGCACAAATTACAGCAAGATACCTTGTAACATCTCACATAAAGTAGGCTACCAAACACAATTATACTATTAAAATATCAGGAACATAGTGGTTAAGAAACAAGCTCTTAATTTAGAATATCTGCAGGTCTCTATAAAACACTTTGCATTAACAAAAAAGTAAATAAATAAAACATTTGCATTCTCTCTCTGAATCAGTTTGAAGAGTGTTTTTTACCTGGTCTTTACATTCATTAAGCCCCTCCCCCTTCGACATTGTGTAAATTATTATTGTTCAATTACTGTTAACCTCATCCTTCTCTTTGCTATTTCAGACTTGGTATTTTTCAAATTTGAATTTCTACTCTTCCCTTTCCCGTGTGACTATTTCGTGACTCCTGTTGTCCCTGCATTAGTATTGAATACCGCTCGATATGTTTGTTCCATGGAGTCTTTGAATTCCTTGTTCCCTTTTCCCGTGAGCATGTCACCTCTGTCGCCTAGGATGGCCTATTATCTAGATCATCATCCACCTTGTCCGGCTTATCTCCGTGTTCAGAGACTTTCTATTGTGCACTGCGAATGCTATGTTTGGTTTGCTTTTCTTCCATTTTGGTGTGTTTACTTATCTCGCTGGAAAGCAATTTTCTGAAGGATCAACATTTTCCTGTAAAAGCTTGGATTTAGATTTGATTGTGAGAAATCTAGAATAGTCTCATTCCTGAAATGCAGTAAATTTTGTTCAGTTGCTTGCTTTTTTTTTTTTTTCTTTCTTTTCTTGTTTTCTTTTTGAAAGAATGATGACACAGAGGACCTGATTAAAATGCCTCGGACATTCGCCCAAGTGGATAATGTTGACTCCTCCAACCACTCAGAGCTCCCCTCATTCCTGCCTTGTGTGACCTCCAGGACCTCTTGCTAGCTCTCAATTCTCTTGACTTCCAGTGCTTGGTTTCATTGCAGGATTATGACATCTGTCTCTGAGCACACACGCTATGTGATTGAGAATAAAGACGGTCTTTGTGTAGCTTTCTAGAGAGACTCATTGCTTCACCCTTTTCTATTCAATTATGGCACAAACTGCTGCCTGCAACTGGTATTTTTTACTGGATATAAGTACATGAAAATTAATGTACACAAAATATTCTAAAGATGCTTGACACCTTTCTACATATTTACACATAATTTATATTTAAACCTATACTCATATAAGTAGAAGATTATGAAATCTTTGAACATTTTTTGGAACTGTTCAGAGTCGTGCACCTTGTCAATAGTAGAGATGAGATGCAAACTAGCACTAAGATCCTAGCTAACATGAAAATTACTTATCATATAAGAGAAATGAATATATCCATTTAAAATTTATTTAAACAGGGGCTGGTGTACCTTACATTATAATTGAAATCTGTTTATCAAAGGAGAAATCATTCCCTTTGGCAAGAGAGCAGTCTTTTATTTATTTATTCATTTATTTATGTTTGCTTGTTTGCTTATTTGTTTGTTTGTTTAGAAACAGCATCTCTCATTCTTCAGTCCAGCCTGGGCCTCAGATCCCTATGTAGCCCAGACTGGCCACTAAACTCACAACAACCTCCTTCCTCAGCTTCTCAAGTGCTGGGATTGCAGTTGTGTACCACCACACCTGGTTAACGTGATCCTGGGGAATCAGAATTCGGGCCTTGGATTTGGTAGGCAAGCTCCCTAACTGCTGTTCTATTTCTCCAGCCCAAGGGATTAGTTTTGGGATATATAACAACTCAAAGCAGAGTGCAACTAAACTGTGTTTGGAAAATTTTTAATACATATTAGATAAATAAATTGATTTTTTTTCAATTTTCTTTTAATATAATACTTACTTAGAATTGGCTTTCTAATGATATCAATCAGTGTCCTTCCTGACTTTGTACTCAGTCTGGAAATCTGTAAGTTGTTTCAAAATTAAAACAAACAAAAAAAATTTGCAGATAACTTTCCTCAGTCCTGTCACTTTTGTGGAACTTAATCTTTAAAGAAGAATATTACTGCTAAATGACTGACAGAGAATGTGTCTCTTTTTTAATTGGGACTTGGTGATGTATCAGTCTATGATGTCAGGGATATTCCATTAGGCTATGAGAAAGTGATTGGTGGGGCAACATTCAATTGAACATCTCTGTGGATGGTAGTTCATGCCACCGTTACATCAACTTAGTGAATACACCCAATAGCTCCCACCTCTTCCTAGAAGAAACACATCCATAATGAAACAAAAGATTTCCCAGTGCCAACAGATTGCCATATTTTTTTTTCCTAAGAATGTGTAGGAATAAAACAAATTTAGTCCAAAATGAGAATAATACCAGACATCACAAGTTAATCCCAAGGCAACTAACTGTCTCAAATGCTTAGACCACTGCAGCTCTTGGACACATTTGGAAGGTTATCAGATCACACAGTCTGCTTCCTGTATTCTTTGGATAAATGAGCATTCTTATGGTAGAAATCTTTGAAAAAAATTTATTTCTAATGTTATTGCTATGCTCTTCAAGATAGCTTCTTAACTATGGCCAATCAATCAAATCTTGAAAGTATAGTAACAAATAGCAATTAGAACATGTTTTCTATAATTTCAGAAACTTCTACATCTATTTCTAAAGTTTCTAGAAGGCTTGTGGATTATTTGAATTGCCTCTGTGTCTTCCTTTTTCATTTCATTTTTTCTTTTCTTCTTATTACTTCACATTATTCTCTTCGTCCTTTGACTTCTTTTCCTTATCTCCCTCATACATGAGATAAAATGTGGAAAAACCATCTAGAGATTATAGATATTGAGGACAATATGAATGGCCTGGCTCAAATTCAACATATTAAGTCTTGATAGGAGAATATTGCTCAACACATGAAGGGTGTATTTGTATGTATGCTTTTCTGTTTTCAAAAAAAAAAAACATTTATTTCTAACAGGGTGTGATACATGTATTATTATCTTGGCATCTTTATCTGGCCCAGATGAATTCTGTCATCTCATATGCTCCATATTATATATTTTTACGTTAACAGTTTCAATTCTTTGCACCATCTGTCTTTATCAACAACTAACTACATAGATGAAGAGTTGATGTGAAATATCCACACGCATCTTAATCCGTGTTGTATTCACCTATCAATACCTGTGAATGTAATTTTATTGTTGCTTTTTCTCTTGTTTTTGCATTCAAGTACTTAATTTTTTATAGTTATCTTGTTTCAAATTTCAGAAAACTTATATTAGTGTATCAATAATTGAAATATGTAAAAAATTCACTCACAATCTAAAATGTATATACTCTGTTATTTTCAAAATAATTTTTGATAGAAACTCTTTTGTGCTGTAAAAATCTGAAAGTGTGGTTTTAATCTTCTGGAAGGAATTTTCCTACCTAGGAATGCTCTACAATATTTTTTTCTGCGTTTCATATTATGATTTTTAAAAATTTTATTGCTGGTAAGCTACTCTGTCAAGAGTGAATTTAATGAAAACTAAAAACAATCATCGAAGGCTTGCCTGACAATTGATGCAATAATTTCCCAAAATTGACGTGAGGTTCTGTTATTCAAGGCAAGATAATTTACTTTTTTCATTTTTTTCCTCTCAATATCTACATAATGTGTGTTTGTGCATGTGTAATATATGTGTAAGCATCTATCTATCTATCTATCTATCTATATATATATATATTCATATATTCAAAGTAGAAATTGTAGGTAGCAAAAATTAAACTAAAGGAAAGATTATGGATGGCAGTGAACTCTGTATATGCTTTTCTGTGGTCTCAAATGTTATATTTCTCTTAGGAACAATGCTTAGTTATTTATTTGTTGCTAGAATAGAATGCCCAACATCCTCAGCTTAAGAGAGGTTTATTATAGATCACAGTTTTAGGAGGTTTCACTGATGGGCAGATGGCAACTGTGGAAGTAAATGGTGGAAGTCTAGCTGGAGAAAAACTCTTTACAGCATGGTGGGCAGAAAAATATAGATATTTTAAGTGTCATTAAAAATATTTTCTAGTTTTAGGGTCAGATTTGTTCATGAAAATTGTCAATAGATTTTTCACCCTTTCAAAAATTCATCCATTTTATTTTGAGCTGGGATTTTACAAATACAAAAACATCTACATAATATATTTGAGTGTATGTATTTGAATGTGTGTTTTGTATCTGGGGAATAAGTACTATTTCAGTCATTGTGAATTAATTTTAAATTATAGGTGAAACAACTGATTTACAGATAGCATCTATGTCATATATGCCCCAGTATTACATTTATGCAAGCTTAAGTAGTAAGTGGAATTTTTGTTCCAAATTTTTACCAAATAAACAGTAATCAAAGTTTTGATAGATTTAGGAACATATAGATTTTTTCACATTAAGTAAACTGACTTTTAAGTCTGTATTGATAATTAATCTTTCTTTTTTATTTTGGTAAAAAAATCACATGACACAAAATTTGACTTCATTTATTTACTTATTGTAAGTACATGAATTCCACTTTCTGTAACACAAAAGAACCATAGGGTTTGGGGAGTAGGTGAGCGGCTACATCCATCCGCTTTTCAGAGGTTCACTCCTTTTCTACCTGAAGTTTGCCTCTCTTTTTACTCTGCCGTTCATGTTTGGGTCTTTTTATGCCATTATTTTTGTGCATTTCACAAGACGGACACCCATTAGAGTCAGTCTTTTGTGCCCTGTCCCTCTCACCGAGCATTATTGACCCTAGGCGGCTGCATTTTCGTTCAAACACTTCATATCTGATTTCTTTAAGGCTGCATAGTATTGCTTTGTGTACACATACTACATATTCTTTAACCATTCCTGCATGGATCGTCAGGCAGGTTCTTTACAGAAGTTTGCTATTATGAATTGTGCTGCTGTAAACATGGATATGCATGTGTATTTTTGCTATGTTGACTTTATTTGGGGGGGGGACATGCCCAATAGGACAGTAGCAGGATCAAGTAGAATTTCCATTCTCTACTTTCTAAAGAACCTCCAGACTGATTTCTATAATGGTTGTACCATATTACACAATAGCAAATAAATAAATAATATGCCTAGGGATAACTCGTCTTTAAAAGGCTGTCGTTGCTATTTTTTTTTCTTATTTGAGATGTTCTTCCTCATCTTGTCATTTAGATCAAGCTCACTTATCTCTCCACAATGAGAGCTTCTCAATCACTTTCTTCTGGAAATGAGCCTAGGTTTATGAATATTTTATAACACTTACCATTCTGTGCTGACATTATGTTTGCATGTTGAACTCTTTAACCTATATATATGCTTAAGGTTGTGAACTCCACTTGCTTATTTTATGTCACTCACATTGTTTTTAACTAAAATCAATCCTAAATTTTGTGTTTGCTCAATTGTGCCATGTGAAACCTTTATTAAGAGAACATGAGCATTCCATGTAATACTCGAATGCTTGTAAGCAAATAGTTACTCAATCATTATGTAAATGCAGTGTACATAAAATACAGAAGGTTTCTATTTCCTTTAAACTCTTGTCTAATTACTTTGTCAATGTTTCAGTTAAACTAAGGTAGTAATTATTGTTTCATTCTATATTTCCATTGTGCTTACTGAGAAATTCACCCATTGGAAATTAATTTATGCCTTAGGGTTCTGATTTCTATTATTGAGTATAATTATTTGAAAATGGACATCGATTCTGACTTAACACAATGTAATCCAGTGTCTTTGAGGCACAAAGATTGTTCACTTATCCCATTTTTATGACTGTTCACCTAAGCAGAGTGCTATCACATTATGTAAGCAGCAGTCCCACCAGGCAAGTGGAATAGGAAATTTTCAGCTTTATTGCAATCTTATGTGACCACTTGCTACAGTTTAGATCTAAAGTTTCTTCCCAAAACCTATATATTTAAAAGTGTCCTCAACCTAAGATGGTGTTATTGGAAAGTGGTGGATGAAAGTGAGTTAGGCTGATGGGAATGTGACCTTGAGGGAATGTTAGGAGTCCAACTCCTTCCTCTATCTTTGCTTCCAGAGTCTACCAAATAATCTTTTCCTTTAACTTGTACTTTTGCTATGGCACAATGCCATCCTCCAGACCCAAGATATATCAGCCCAACCATGAACAGAACCAGACTGTGAGCCAAAATAGGTTTTTTTTTTTTTTTTTTTTTTAGTTGTTGTAGATTAGGTATTTAATCACTGCAAATGCAAGAGCGCATATCACTGTTGTGCATACAATTTGTTTTGGGCAGAAAAAACACATTGCACATGACTTTATTTAAAGGGGATTGCACCATTAACTAACTGAATCTGATTAACATTTACAAAGTATTCCATCTACAACGTTCTGATTGGCTTGGTATTAACCACTCACTAAGATTTCTGAATCATAAAGTGCACTTTAACATTTTTAAATAAATGTCTTCATAGAAGTATAATTTAAGATTATAACAGAATTAAACAAAATGTCAATAAGGAGATAACCTCAAGATGTTTTCTAAAATAAAACATAAATATTTTGAACTAAATGAAAAAGAAATACATTTTACCAAAAAAAATTAGATAGAAAGAAAGCCAAATTATAAAAAAAAAAAATCTGTGAGTATGTTAAAAAAACCAACTAGTGTAAAATTAAGAACTTATGCAATCATATTGGAAACAAATAAAGAGAAAATTAAACTTAAAAAAGGTAAAACAAATATCAGAGTCGACATTAATAACATTGAAAAAAGAAAGCAGCAGAAACCATCATAAAAATCAAATTCCCTTTATTGAAGAAGTCACTACATTTGATAACCCATTATCCAGACTAACATCAACTAGAAATGACACAACATCCTAATATCAGAAAGAGAAGTCATCACTATTGATCCCATGTGTATGAAAGGGTTAACAAAGATATGTCATGAATTCCTCTATAGTGATACCTGAAAACCCAGGTACAAAGCAACAAATCTTGGAAAAAACACAATCTTCTAAAACGCAAGGAAAAAATAATCTAAATTAATATACATACATCAACTAAACTATATCAATTCTTAATAAATTTCCAAAATAGTATAAGACCAGATCATCTCACTATAGAATTTTACAAAACTTGAAAAAATCAGCATGTTTGTAATATATTACAAAAAATGATTAAAACAGAAAAAAACACTAATTAGTGCCATGAAGTCAACATCACCAAAAATCAGTACTAGACTAAGATGTTATAAATAAAAAAAACTTTGAAACAAGAGCTCTGCTTAACATCAAAAGCAGTATTCTAAAGTTGTTCATATTAATTAATTAAATAGCTCAAAATATAATTATTCAGAAAAAATCATTGTTTTAAAAGACATTATTATTTATGGGTTCCAAGCAAGTCCTATAGCTAATAGGAAATTATAGTATGGTTTCATAATAAAAGATAAATATTTAATAACTGTTTTGTTATATACCATTACTAAGTTATTATAATAAGAAATTAAAATGTAACACTATTTCCATTACTTCAAAAATAAAGTGCATTTGTGTATACCTCACAAAACACATATTACATTTTATTGAGAAAACTCCAAAATTCTGATAAAAGAAACAAGCACAGATCTAAATAAATAGAGAATATTCTATATTAATGAGCAACAATATTCAATATTTTAAAAAGTGAAATATGATTCATTTCAGTAAGTCAAAATCCAGCAATGTATGTACTCTCACATTGACACAACATTCTTGGAAGTCTGAGGGGGGAAGTTCAAAAGTTCAAGTTCAGCCTGGGTTACATAGCATGTCCAGTGCTAGACTGAAATACTTCTTAAGTTGTTGTGTCATAAAATAAAGCAAAATAAAAGGTAATAGGGATTTTCTTAATTACTATGTAGTATTCCAGTATATGAGTTCACTACCATTTGTTTCTGTGACCAGTCTTGTGTAGTTTAGGCATGACTGCTCGATTTAAATTATATTATCTAGTAGTAGAATGATCAGATCACATGAGGCCACTTAACCATTCACACAAGTGCTGATTTTTTTGGGGGGAGGGACGGGGGGGGGGCTTCTTTCATAACTCCTACCGAATAAATCTCTTTTTTTCTGTCTCCTTGTATTTCCCTCCTGTCTTTGTCTCTCCGTTTGGAGAATTTTCTCAAGTGAACGTTGGTTGGGTCTTCATAACTGTAAACAATCTTGAAAATCTCCTTGCTTCCACTTTCAACTAAACTATGGTTTTAAGGAAAAACATCAGAAAAGAATCTTCTCTAATTGTATTCATCATACTTAGTGAAGTGAGTCAGAAGCAGAAGGTGAAACATCGAATGGTCTCTCTGATATGAGATTCCCAGATCACAACTATTGTGGAATGTAAAGCCAAAAACCAAGTGAAATAGGGGGTAAGGTGAGAGAGAAGAGAGGGAGGGGAAGGTGGGTGGGGACAGAAAGAGAGTTGGAAAGCCTTTCTGACCTTGGGAGAATACGTATGTGCACAAAATGCTCAACTCCATTGTAAACCTTAAATTTTGCAAGTATTATACCAATAAAATGGAAAAAAAATGTATTCATCTATTTCTCCTGCTAGATGTTTGCTATTTGAATCTTTGCTCATGATTTTATTTACACAAGCAAAATTTTAGATCAATAATTCATTAGATAGAAAAGTATACATATAAAAGCAAAAAGTTAATATTCTAAAAAATAATATATTTATAAATTTTCCAAATAATAGCCAGAAATATGATGCCCTCTATAAATGTCCAGATTTTCTTCCTAGTTTATGAATATTGTAATTATTAAGATAGTTCTACTATTAGCTGAGGTGTATTGAAACACTTTGGTATTGTTGCATTCAATCTGACAGCCATTCTATGCAGGTGTGTTATTTTTTTTCTCATTTTCTGAATCATAAGCTTAAATAAATCTCCTAAATTATACGTACTTTCCCCATCTGGCAATTTCTGATCCAGCCATAACTAATCACTGCAGTAGAACTTCTCTTTCTAGAGCCCTATTTCTCATATTTTACTTATCTGCTTGGTCTCTGCTCTCTTCTGTGACCCCAAATGTTGCAGAACTGCATACGCCGTGAGCAGAGTATTATCCATGCAGAGTGGTCAATGCATGGTGTATAAGTGAATTACCTCTCTAAATATATCTATAACTTTCTGCTATTATTTTCACTTTGCTTATAAGAATTTCGCTAAAATCAATGTTAAATATTGTAGGAAGCTAAGCACTTTTTGGCAGTGGACTAATTTTAGGTTCTTTCAGAAGACAGAAATTACAGAAATTATAACAAAAAGCATGTATTTAGAAGGCTCACAAGTTTGAGGACAGAGATAGTTCAAGATGGCAGACTGCACATTCAAGAGGTGGAGGGTAAAATGGCTGCTCTGCTGTAGAACCCTCGTCCTGTACTATATAGGATAGAGGGTGAGTGCCTGCTATGGATCCCAGATATTCGAACAACCATGGCAAAGACAGGAGACCGATGATCAGTGACTGAAGATCAGTAACAGGCAGACAGGCACAAGTGGAGGCTGGAGCGAATTTGTGATGAAGGTCTACAACGTGTAGCAAGTTGGCATCCATAGACAATTGCAAAGGCAAGAGCTGTCCCAAAGGAAAAAGCTGTAACAATCTCCCTTCTTCCTTCCTTTTATACAGTTTGACTTCCCATTTGGGCCTCCCACATCTGGGTGGGTGCTCTTCCTTCATTCGCTGCCCCCACAAATCACTCACACTCTAATCCAGGCTGATTCTCAATTGCCAATCTAGGTGTGGTTCCCAAACCTTAATCCAGGTGTGGTTCCTGATTGCCTCAAGTTGACATAATCTCCCCAACAGTCACAGGCAGAGTTGTTTGCCTTTGTGGTAAATAGAACTCTTGACATTGAGCAGGCAAGAACAAGAGATGAACTTGAAAAATGTCTAGAAATAGAGACTTAAGGATCCCAAATCCAAGCTAAAAGTATTTTCCGGGAATTGCTTCTGGTCCTCACCTTATAGAGCTGAAAAAGGCAAGCCCCAGGGAGAGGAGGAAGGGGATCTCTAAGGACAGAAGCCATCATTTTACTGAAGGACAGCTTTCCTTTGAACACCATAAAGACAATTATTTTGATGGCACATGTCTCCGACCACATTAATCTTAACAAAATAGCATCAGTTTTGTCTATACCTTGTTGTCATACTAATGTAGAAAAAATTTATATAATGAAAATGAATGTAGTTTTGAAACTGAATTTTTGTTGGAATAGAGACCTACATAATATACTTTCTCACAAAGCAGCTAAAATCAACTAAATATAACCCTCAGTGGAAGTCTTTGTTTTGTTGCTTTGTTCTGAGAAATAACAAGCACACTTAAATTAGAACTATCACTACCAGATGTAATAAGATTGAATAATGAGCTTATCTACCACATTTGATAAGAGCCAGATGGTAAGGCTTGGAAGATGAAAAATGACTCACGGGTGTGTGAGTGTGTGTGTGTGTGTGTGTGTGTGTGTGTGTGTGTGTGTGTGTGTGTGTGCATGTGTGGTACGTGTGTGTTACTTAGAAGAGCAGGAATAAAATAAAGTTGTGAATATTGTGGGCTATATTTAGTTGTTTTCCTTGAAAAACTAAGCATATTAAATTCTGTATTATCTTTATTGACAAAATGTAAGTTCAGTGCATATAAATAAATGGTAGGGCTGCCAACACAGCAAAGATGTAAGATAAAAATGAGCTTCATAGAAAATCAGTGCCACTGGGGGCTAACATGCAACAGACGAGTCAGATCATCACCTGTGCATAGAGTAATAGGACCTGTTAGGAGACTTTTGTAGATGTTAGTTCCTGCAGAAGGACAGTTGCATAAGAAGCACTAATTATTTAAATTACTCCACAACTTGAACTGTCAGCACAGCTGAAATGTTATGTATCAATTGAGAACCAGGCCTTTAGGAGCAATTTTTACTGGATAATTCTTACCTAATGATAAAAATATATATAAAAATTAAAAAATGGGAACGCAAATCATAAAACTAAAATTCCTCTAGACATCAAAAAAATCCATTGTTTTGGGGCTTGAGATTCTCTCCTTATCTAGAAGTGTACAAACAACTGGGAAATTGTTGGAGACCACTGAATTCAACCATGTGATTATAAATAGTGTCTCACATGACATAACAAAACAATACTGAAGCCTCATTAAAGTTTCATCCTTTTCTTGGCACCAATTATTATTTATTATGTAAGTCTGGACAGTTTTAGCATATTCACTGCCATATTTCTCTTTGTGTTCCTTTTTGCTGTCTGGTTCTTCATCTCCCAGTTATTTATTCTGAAGCACAGGGCCACATCATTGAAGTGATCTCACTGGGTCATCTTGAAATTCTTTTTTCTTTTTCTTTTTTTTTTTTTTTTTACTTTTTAGTCACTTTCTTGATGGGACACAATATCTGAGACTCATGACCTAAAGGAGAAGATGTTTATTTGGCTCTTGTGTCAGGGGTCCCCGACCACTCATTTTCTGCTGGTAACGGTCTTTCAGAAAGACACATGTGTTAACATAAATATGAAGTCTTCCTTCCTTCCTTCCCTCCTTCTTTTCTTCCTTCATTCCTTCCTTCCTTCTCCACTTCCTTTTTTTCTTCTTTCTGGAAATTGTAATAACCCCTAACTGATCATATATTTAGAAGGGAATTTTTTGATGATTTAGTATTTACAACTGTAAAAGTTTCTATCGTTGAGATGTCGTGGCACACCCACTCTGTGCTAATCTGTCATGGCAGTGGCACACGTGTAATTCCAGCTCTATGGAAGCTAAAGCCAAAGGACCACAAGTTTCTGCCCAGTCTTCACTCAAAGAGACCCTGTCTCAGAAATAAAGAAAGATAGGACAGGAGGAATAGCTCAGCGGTAAAGAGCCTGACCAGAAAGTGCTGGGCAAGTTCTAGGTTCAAGGTTCCCTAGGTTCTAGGAAATTGAATTCAATTCCCCAGCACCACATAAGCTGGATGTGGTGGTGCATGCCTGTAATCCCAGCACGTGGGAGGCTGAGGCAGGAGGATGGCCATGTAGTCTGGGCTACAAGGTGAGTTCAAAATCGGCCTGTAATACAGTGAGACCTTGTCTCAAAAAATGATAGGTAGGTAGCTAAATAGGTAGCTAGATAGGTAGATAGATAGATAGATAGATAGATAGATAGATAGAGATAGAAAAATAGAGGCACAGTGATAAAGCACACTGTGAAAGTCGGACTTCAACCCACGGTATAAACAAAACAAAACAAAACAAAATAATCCCCAAACCAAAAGAAAACCACTGCATTGGTCTTTTTAGATTACCTGAATTTGAGTGGTTTACGTACATCTATTTTCATTTTGGGGGACTAGAAACCCAATGAATAGGAGCCATTGGAACTGTCATCTGGCAAGGTGTCATTTCCTATCCTGCAGAAGACCACCTGTGTGTTCAGTTACACTATCTTTGACACTTGTCCACTGAGGGATTTTGCTGTCTCCTCTCCTTGTAAACTCACCAGCTCTATCAAATTAAGGATACCCTACTGTGACCCAAGGTTACTGGAATTATGTCCTTTACATCCAGCCTCGATATATAATCACATTACAAGTGAGAACTTCTACATATACATTTTGAGGGAATAGTATTCAGCTCGTAAGACACCTCTACTCCAATTAAGTTGATTGATAATCCATTTGGTTATGCCCAGGAAGGTAGTCCTAGGACCAAGGCAAGGTAGATCAAGATGGGCAGGTCTTAGGAAATTTCTAAAACTTAAAGAAACTTAAAGTTGTAAGATCCTTCTCAAGCATATGGACTTAGTAAGTAGTCTTTGTGAGGCGTCACCTATGCTGGCGTGGGCTTTTAATAGAGCAGCTGCCTTTGAGCCGACTATCCTCCTCTATGTAATTCCTCACCCCCACTCTTGTAAGTAGCCAAAAAACGCAGTGGTTCACCAAGTTGGACTAAAAACGCAGTGGTTCACCAAGTTGGACTTTGGTGTAATTACTTTTTGGGTCTCCCATCTGTGTACTATACAGGGTAGATAGCATTTGTTCTCATTTCCCTGGATAAGTTTAACAAATACCTACTGAATATAAGAAATATATCTCAATAGTCTAAAGAAATATCAATGAAAATAATGAAGTAGAATTCAATCTAAAAATATTGTCGATGACTTTTCACTTTTCACGTTATATTATTCTTTTTCACCTGGAATTAATTATAAGGAGTTCTGTGCTACCTATCTAGAATATGGTTATTATTATTATTATTTTTTTTTGTATTTTGAGAAACCTAGTAGGTTGATTTTTTGTCTAATTGTCCAGAAAGTGAAAAAAGCAAGAAAATGGCTAGAGTCTCAATTATATTTTCAAGCATCAGTATATATTCACCGACCTAAGATTCTTTCAGAAAGGTCATCTGCTAAAATGACCCCTGATCCCCAAAGTGCCAACTTAACCAAGCCTTAAGGGCATGAGAAGTTGGAAGACTTTTGAGATTCAATTTATAATAAAAATAGGAAAAACTATACAAATTATTGTACTTTCCCAGACAGGTAAAATGACATGTAAAACAGAGATTTACAACATAAATCTGTACTATTGCTCATATGGATTGTCTACCAATAATCAATATGCAGAAATTTTAAATCACGACTAGCCATGTAACCAAAAATATCTATACAACTCACAAGAGAAATTTGAGTAGCACCTTGTAAAAATTAATAATTTTAGAGTTGTTTATATGTATAGCTAATCTTTTGAGTTATATGGCGAGTAAAACAAGAGTTAATAAACTTACCTTGGACAAACATAGTTTCAGAATTACTATCTTCTCTTTCAAAGTTAAATGAAATTTTCTTTGAAAATATTGTTTTATCAATGTGAACGTAAATGTTAATGGATTTTATAAATGACATTCTTGAGCTAGTGGAAAAGACAATACTTGGAGGAGCAAAGTGAGAAACTGGGCACATTTTATTGATTGCAAATTTTCTAAAGAGCAAATCCAAGTTAAGAATATCCAAGGAAAACTTACTAACTAAATTGAGATGCACAATTTTTATGCTATCTATCAGATTTTGAGTAATTAGTAAGAAAATAAACGTTGTAGTTTGCATATAAAATGCATCATAAAAGCCCATAAGGTTTGTTCCTGTAGTCTCTCAACTATTGGGAAATATTGGGATGTTTGGAAAATGGGATGCAGGGAAGCAGGGCTGTGTGTGCTGTTGCCCTCGAAAATGATTCTAAAACTTCGGCCCCTTGTCTCATTTGCTGCCCATTGCTGCAAGTGGAGCAGTTTTCTCAAGCATGCCATAGTACATTCCGTTTTGATATAGTAACTCTTCACAGGCCAAGTATTCCTCTTGTATGATGGCTGGAATTCTTTTGAAAAGATACCCAGAAAAGTATCTGGATCAAATGGGCAATCTATTTTTATAGTTTTATATTTTTGAGGAATCTCCTACTGCTTTCCATTATGCTTGTACTAGATTTAAAGGTAAGTAGGGTACTAATGACTATATAATTAACATAAAATCATGCCTTGAAATTTGAAAATCAGTAATAATAAATTCTTTTTCCTTAGCTGGAGATGATCTCTTTTTAATATTAGTTCACAAAGATTAAATTAGTAACTATACTGTACAATCTGTGAAAATATTTTTATCACCTAGAGCCTTAGATATAGATTTAACACATTATTATTATCTTAAATGTAGGAAGTATAAAAGGCAGAACTCAAAACAAGAAAGATTAAAGAGCTATAAAACAAGTTCAGAAATTGACATTCATTGTCCATTACTGGAACACAGAGATATTCAAAACTAATCAGAGAGACATGCCATATGTTTCATAATTGAGCTAACAGTTTTCAGAATTTAAAACACAGTAATTTGTGGAATACATATTAGGCTAACAAGCTTAATCCTTTTTGCATGATTTGGCATATAATTTAGGAAAGTAGTCTCCCCAGCCCATCATCATCTGTATCAGAAAGAAAGTTGAATAAACCTCATTTTTACTTCATAATTTCAAATATGTGAAGGCAGAATCTTGATGAGGAGATGATATGATAATTCTACAAGATGTGAAAGCTTTCATGTTTTAGACTTTGCTGCTGTAGTCTTCGTACAATACGAAAGAACAATAAATCATTCTTCATTCCCCTCACCTTTTGGTTCCTGATTTGACCCTTATAACATCCGTTACAGGGGCCTGAGGAACGGCTCGGCAGTTAAAGCGCGTGCTTAACATGGACTAAGCACCTCAGTTCGAATTCCCAGCACCATATAAGCTGGGAATCCCAGCATTTTGAGACAGGAGGATTGCCATGAGTCCAAGGCCAGCCTGGACTCTATAGCGAGTTCAAGATCAACCTGGGCTACAGAGCAAGACCCTGTCTCAAAAAAAAGAAAGAAAGAAAGAAAGAAAGAAAGAAAGAAAGAAAGAAAGAAAGAAAGAGAAACAGAAAAAAATCCATCAGGTGGACATTTTCCTTCAAAAAGGACGATTAAAACTAAAGTTTAACCAAAAGAATCCATTAGTGTTACTGCAGGATGACTATCCAGTTATCAGTTAGCAAATGAAGATTTTTATACTTTACAATTAGAGTTCCATAGCATGCCCTAAATTTTGAAAATGCTTTCTTTTTGTCTTTCTGATATGTATCATTTTTTTTTTACTAGAAAGTCTTCTCATTGTAACTAATTTGTCATTTAACTCTTACGCTTCATGGACCACCTACTTTATGTGGAGGATGAAGGCATTAACTAGGGGAAATAAAGCAGAAGTAACTACTGCTCCGAATCTGAGTGAGTGCGTGCGAGAAATGTTCAATTACCAAGTAACCTATGTGCCAATATTAAAGGAATACTTTTTGTCTTCAGCTGGCTTAGAAGAGAAGACTCTTAGTAATTAATTATGTAAAATTATGTCAGCAAGTGTCACTTCTAAATTTGTTGCATGTACTCTGATCCTTTCTAACAGCACATAATGCAGTGTGGAATATCTGGACAAGTGTGAATTTTCCAGACACTTTCTATAGCACCACCTTACCTGGCTTGAGCAATATCATTGTTAATTCATTATTCATGCTGGTGCAAATTTATGTGCATCTAAGTTTAATAAGCCAAACTACTCAACTCAAACCACTCATAGAAAACCATACGTGTGCTTCTGTGAAATCTGTTTACATTTTAAAGCACCTTAAAAAGAACACGTCTCCAAACAGCAACTTCAAGAAAGTACAAAATGTATCATGTGACTATTAATAGACCTCAGCTGTGAATTCCAGTTTCAACTGTTACAGAGTTGACTTCCTTTGACAAAGTTTTCACCATATATAAGGCTGACTCCCTCTTTGTGAACCAGTCAAATTATGGTTTGAGCCTGGAACATCTCACAAAAGCTCCATGTATTTGGATATTGTGAATTACTTTCGGATTCTCCATGCTGCTTAAAGGTGGGGCCTTGTTGAAAAGGTGGAATATAGGGGCATGATAGAAGAAGGGTATGTGGTAGGTTATAGATTACAGGCATGTGGTGGACTTGTGTTGTAGATTACAGTTGTGTGGCACATCAATAGGTGTGTGACCAGGAAAGGGAGGACCTTGGAGAGAAAGGGTTTAACTCACAAGAGAAGAAACACATAGGCTGGACCTGGAGGTTACTGGGACATGACCTAGAAGTGTGTATGCAAGTTCAGACCTTCCTCTCCACTTGTCTTACTATCTGCACGCCGTGATTACCTTATCCACTTCTACTATCCTCCAAAGAATGCACTTGGTGAGACCTTCTGAAACTGTGAGCCAAAATAAATCTTTCCTTCCTTAAGTTGTGGATATACAGGATTTGGTCCCAGCAATGAGGAAGTAGCTAAGACAAGCTACCATAGAGATTAAGATTGAAAGTATTTTTATTCACTCAACATTCAATAAAAGGTAGATATTGATATATTGACAAAATACAAAATGTGCCTAGTTCTACATAAGCAACATTATTATCATCTAAAATATATGGCATAGTCATGGTGAAATATGCAGTGTTGTGATGCTAAATTAATAAATGATACATTGAAAATTAATATTGACTATATTGCTAAAATGTTACCGAGCTCTGCATCTTCCAATCAAGCAAATAGAAATGATAATTCTCATAAAAGCCAGACTAATATTGAATAAATGTTTAAAAATTGACAAATATTTCTAGACAAAATCATAGCTTTTATCAAATAGCTTGAAGTAAACTCTAATCTAGTTATTAAAAATATTTTATTTTTCTTCCTCAAGCACAAATTATATTTTTATCTGGACAAAGATACCACCTTTTACAAATATAAATAATACACAGTAATTATTCAAGTTAATTGGGATCTCTTACATCGTTTTATAACATTTACATGTACAATGTTACAGTATATTAAAGGATTCTATCAGCTTTCCACAGAATGAGTCACTTCTTTCATTTTCATTAACTCAATCTCTTCTGTTCATTAAAATATCTTTTCCTTACTTCCAAATTAGTTGTGTTTTTTATCATCCACAGCATTTGCCAAATTATCCACATTTAACTGATCTAAATGAAAGTAATGTCTATTAAAAATAATCCTTAACTAATTACCTCACTGTTCTGTTCATTTCTAATAATAACTTTTGATTAGCTTCATAAGAGCAAAGCATTCCAAACATTATATAGCTGAAATGTGAAATTATCACTCTTTTTAAGTAAACCTACTTATGGTAAAAATATAAGGCTATAGAAATCTTATTAATTTAATAATAGTACATTCTCTTGTCACTTTTATTAATTTAATAATAACGTTTTCTCCTGGTACTGTATTTGGTATACAAGGACAAAATCTTCACCCTCCTTCCTTTTGTTTCTTAGTGTGTGTGCTTCCATGTTAGTTATTTTCTTTAGGACATGTGAAATAGGTTCTTCATACATTGCTAATGTTTACTACAGCACACATCAATTAAAGAGTCTTGAAAAATTACAGGAAACAGAGATAACCAGACTTCAAGACTTCTCCAAAATGAAAACACAGTTTATGGCTTTTAGAAGACAGTTCAGGACCCAAAGAAATTTAGAAATGGGTGATTATAGGAACATCCTCATCAAAACAAGATTTTTTTAGATATGCTCTTGAGTAGAGAACAGTTTGATTGAATTAGAACCGAATAAGAGACAACTGACAGAAATTGAAGCTTCAGTTGCAAACACCACAGGCTCAGTGCTCATCTGTCTTGGAGGTCCTATCTTTGCAAGACATAGACCTGGACCTCTTGATTTAGAGTAGTATGTCGTTGTGATTTATTAATTCTCTTTTTCTGTTTTCCTGTGAATCATATTCTACTCTGTCTCTATTACTCATACTCATTGAATATCCTATTAGTCATAGTTTTGGTTAAATTCTAGGACAGAACCTACTGCTTCTAAAATGCTCTCTTAAAGTTGTCAATATACAATTTATAGAATAAAATGGACGAGAGATTGAAAGTCGGAAAATAGAGAAGAGAGCTGGGCACATCAAAAGGGGAGGGAAAGAATTGTAATGATGTCATAATATGTATGAGCAGAAAATCCTCAAACTTAATATGACCACTGTATTTCACATACCAATAAAAGTTGGGAAAAAACAAAGGGTCTGAATAAAATACTTTCTTTTTCTCATTAAGCAGTCTTTTATTTAAAACTAATTATCACTAACTAGTGAAAATGTTGGCCTGATTGGATCGGTTGCCAAACTGGCCCTAATAATATTTCCCATTTAACTTGGTAGTTTGTAGGTCATTTCTATTTAGGATTGCTTTATTTAGGGTTTAAGGATCTTATAATTTCTCTCAAGAAAAAGCAAAAGGAAATGCAGGCATCATCTCTTGATCTCTCATCTTGATCATCATTTTGATCTCTCTAAGTCTGTTTTACTGGTATTTAAACCAAAGCAATTTGGAGTTAGCCATGTATTTAAATGTCTGTTTGGTGTTCACCCGGCCATTGACTAGTTTTAGTATGAAGATTCATTTATAAATTACTGAAGTGGGCCAAGATTCTAGAAAAAGAAGATAGCAGATGGGAACAATGAAGAAATTAGTAAGACAATCTGTCTTTGGAAATGAGGACTCAGACAATATGTTAGTGACAGTCCAGAAAACATCCAGAGGTTATGTACTGAGCATGTCACAAACATAGTAAAAAAAAAAAAAAAGTTCGTCATGAATTTCTGATGCAAGCACAGAGGTTTGCTTGCCCCATGCATTACTAGGTAGGTACCAACAGCTGACACTGTAGAATTCAGGTTTAATACTGTATCCGACATCTTTTTGTTTGTTTATTTTTAGGAGAGTTTCTCATTAACATACATCAACAAAAAAGTTCGGTAACATTTCAAATAAGCATTCTGTTTATTCTCAGTTCTTTGAGAACACACTGCATTAAAAGCCCCATGAAGTATTATAGTGGAACGCTGCTGTGGAAAACATGGAGAGTTTTAAGTGTCTGAGGAAATCCGATCAATCTCCAAACATAATAAACAATAAGAAGTCTTTCAATATCTGAGTTTAGAGTGGGAAAATAAAGACCACTCGGCAAGAAAGGGCAGATGGACTAATCTACCACCACGTTTGCAATTCCTGCTCTAATACACAAATATCACGGCTGGCACACCCCCCAGTCATTTATCTATGTAATGTCTGTGACCACTGTTGTATAATCGCAACAGGCTTGCCTCATCACAGCTGTGGCAACATGGGCTGTAAAAGCAGGAAACATTTACTACCTGGCCTTTTACAGAAAATGTGTGCTATTCCAGCCTACTCAAACACCATCAAAAGTTTTTAACATAAATTATTTTCTATAGTTGAAGAAATGGAAATGCATGCTCTAGATATTACTAGTATTTGTTGATACTAATCCTTGGCATAAAGTTCAACATGCAAAAGCAAAACTATTGTCTGGATAAAATGGAGAGAGGATGTAGATGAAAGCAGAGAAGTGCGTAAGAGAAAGCTGGAAGAGGAAGGGAGAGTAAAGGGAAACAAGCGATCACGTGGGGCAGAGAGGAGCAATAGCGTTAGAATATGGAAGTCTGTGCTTAATCCACTAGGAGCACAGCCCACTTTTTCTTTGGGCACTGTGAGGTAAATATTTAACCAAATCGCAAATGGTCCCTTTTAAAATGAATTGAGGGCAAAATTTTCTTATGTTCCAGTGAAAATTTTCCAGTCAATTTGGGAAGAATAGCATAGTTGATGACTCATATGGAAGGAACACACATAGCAGCAGACTTGAAGCTAGTATGTGTGAATGCCTTGGCCAACTTCTGGTTGCCAACACTTAGCAGCATGTAAACACCCAAGGAGAATAAAAAGGACACTTGGTACTTTTGCTAAAAGATGTCCCTTTGAAGGGGAGATGATGGAGTAGCGGACTGCCTCTTCTTTCTACTGAAACTGATAATATATTTGTGTTGGAATAATAGATCTGCAACTCAGTAGGCATATTCATGCTATTTTCTAGTACTGGAAATTTTATTGAAATTGGTGGAAGGAATTTATCAGTAAAATCTTCAAATAGATTTCAAATTTTCTGTTTCTGTTAAAATTACAATATTACAATATCATAAAAGTTTATTTAACACCACCTTAAGTATGGAGGGCACGTGTATTACATATGCTTTGTTCACACATTTATGATATTTAGCTTGCTAATATACTTGAAATTTCAAAGCCTGCGGTCAAATGGGCTTCATTTTTGTCTTTAAGCATTACCACTATGAACTAAAAAGTAATAAAGCTGTTTAAATGAAAGTGAAGCTGGTTCCTCGAGGTTATTCCATTTTCTATAAAACACACTAATAGGTACTTAACAAGGCTAATATAATGGTTTCTGTGGGAACTAATTAAAACTTAAGTAAAGAAAAATACTGGCTTTGCTGTCCTTAAATTCAGCTCAAATAAGCAAAAGGGGTGTATCATGCATACCAGATATCAAGTAACACTTGTGTTCACGTGGGGAAAAAAAAAGGTCATATACTTGTGGTGCAATGGCATAATAACAATTCCAGAGAAAATCAGACCAGTAATCTTTATAATATGTTTAAGACCGTATGTAGATTTAAATAAAATTAACAGCAAGAATAAATTCAGGGATAAAATTAGACTATGATACCTTCATTCAATTGGCATTAAATATTCAATAAATTGAGCGTATTTTCCATTTGTCCTCAGTCGGTACTTGTGAAAAATGACAAGTGCCTCCAATACGCCAGTGAAGTGCTATTTCAGAATTTGGAAAAGGAAATTTCTGTAGGCTAAAAAATTTACATACAATCTTTTATTTCACAAGTGTTTAAGAGAGTATATGCATCGTATAGGTGTGTGAAAATGAAATAATTTAGAGGAAGTCATTATTTGAAATAAACACACACACATACACACACACACACACACACACACACACACAAACACACACCACAATTGAACTAAATTATTAAGGTACAAAATTTTTGTTAATCAAAATGTAGATAATTTTCTGGAAACTTTAGTTAGATATTTTTTATTGATTTTTTAAAGTTGTATATATATTTCTATTAATACACATTAATTATAGAAATCAGCAAAATTCACTATTATATTTTTATACAGGAACATATCATGCCTTTGATCATATTTGTCCAATCCTCTGTCCTTAGCCATCACACCTGGGTCCTCACTAGTACTTAGGAATGCTCTACTTTCTCATAGTGTTTTAGTTACTTTTCTGATATAAGAACATAATACCGATTTACAGAAGGAACAATTTACTTGGTTTTCAATTCAGAGGCCTCAGTCTGGTCATGCATGTTTCACCAGCTTCCATGGTGATAAGGCATGTTGGGAGGCCCTAACAGTTAAAAGTTATTCATGACATTACATCAGGGAACAGAGATAGAGAGGCTGGGACAAGAATTTATCCATGCAGGCCCTTCGCCTCAGTTATCTGTCTCTTCTGATGAGTTTCCACCCACCTTTTATTTGCTCACAAAATCAACAATGGATTCCCTTGTCACCTTGACAAGATACATATATGCATAAAAGGCTCAACTCCACTGTAAACCTTAAATTTTGCACGTATACATATCAGTAAAATGGGGGAAAAAGAATAAATGTGCAGTTTTCAATCAGTAAAAAGCAAGCAAACAAACAAACAAACAAACAAAAAAAAAAACCCAATGCATTCATGAGTACACATCCTTCATAATCCAGTCTTCTGAACACATGAATTTTCTTGGGGAAATTTCTGATTTAAACCATGACATTAAGGCTTTGTCTGCTTTTTTTCTTGCTTATTTTAATGTCCACATAACAGAGATCATATATTGCATGACTCTCTGTATATGGATTTTCACTCAATATGCCATACTCTAGTTCTATCCATTTTGTTACAAATGTCAAGCTTTAGTTGCTCTTTATGGCTGAATATTTGAATATTAATGATATATATATATATATATATATATATATATATATATATATATATATGCATATAACATTTACTTTATTCATCTGTCAATTGGCACCTAAGCTAATTCTCTATCTTAGTTTAGACTGCTGCAATGCACCTGAACATGCAGGTGTCTCCTTTGCATACTGACATCATTTCCTTTGAATTCCTATTCAGGATTGGCTTAGCTAAATCCTTTGAATACATAAGCAAGAGTGGGATATCTCCACTTTTAGAACTTTGAGAAGACTTCATAGCAGCTGTACTAATTTAAATTCCCACCAAGGGTGTATATAAGAATTGCATTTTCTACATATACTTGGTACCATTTGATTTTTTTGTTTTTGTTTTTTTAAATAATAATGACAGCCATTTTAACTGTGCTGAAATAGAATTTATTGAAGTTATGGTTTGCATTTCTCTAATGGCAGATGATATGAAGTATTTTTTCATGTGTCTTCTTTTGAGTAGCTTTTTTTAGATCTATTTGCCCACTACATTAATTAAATTATTCACTTTTTTGTTAAGTTCTTTGAGGACTTGGTGCATATATTCAGGATGTTAGTCCTATGTTAGGCGAATCCTTGTCTCCTCTGCTGTATTATTTTATATTAACCCATTTATCAAATTTAATTTTGTTGCTTGTTCTCTCACTGTCCATATCTTAAAGTACTTTCTCTGATTTTTTAAATTAGTTTCAGAGTTTCAGATCTTGCAATAGTTTTTTTTTTTTTTGATCCTCTATTTGTTCATTTTTTTCTATACACAGCGAGATAATAGGGGTGAAGATTCAGTCTTCTGCATGTAAAATATCTAGTTTTCTCAGAACTGTTAGAGGAGGCTCTGTTTGTTCTGGTATATGTCTTGGCACTTCTACAAAGAACCGATTGGCTGTTGGTGTGTGACTTTATTTCTGAGTTCTCTATTCCACTTCTTTGGTCTATGGAATAGATATACACCGACTACCATGCTGTTTTGTTTTGTTTTTTTTTTTTTAATTGCAATGATCATGTAGTGCCTAGAATGCAGGAGATGTGATGTCTTCAACTTTGATTGTTTAGTTAAAGATTGTTTTGACTATTCATATTTTGGGCTTCTGTAAGAACGTCAGAGTTGTTTTTCAACTTCTGTACACAATGGCATCTTGATGGATAGAGCATTGCAGATTGCTCTGTGGAGTCTGGACTTTTTACCTATGGGAATATTTTGACCTTGGGAGATTTTTTTTTCCAATTTTTAGTGCCTTCTTTAATTTCTTTCATCAGTGTTTTGGGGCTTCCATTGTAAAGGTGTTTACTTTATTTGATAAATTTATTCCTAGATATTTTTGTTTGCTATTTTGAATGGACTTCCTTTTATGATTTCTTCCTTAGCAAGTTTGTTGTTGATGTATTAAAAATAAAACTAATAATTTCCTATACCTTCATTTTTATACTCTTAATGCAATTATTTATCAATTCTAATGGTGTTTTGGTGGAGTATTCAGCTTTTTTTAGTACAGATATATACTATCTATATGTAAACATGAATATTTTAATTTTCTGCTTTCTTAATTATATGCTTTTAATTTTTTCACTTATATAACTACACTCAATAAAATTTCTAGTTCTTGGACTTGAGGAATAGCACAGTGGTTAAAGTGCTTGAGCAGCAAGAACAGAGTTCTGAGTTCAATTTCCTAGGGCCACCTAAGCAGGGTGTGGTTGTAAAAGCCAGTAATCCCAGCACTGAAGAGGATGAGGCAGGAGGATTGACATGAGTCCAAGAGCAGTTTGGGCTACACAGTTCAGAATGAGCCAGGGCTATGGAGTGAGCCTCTGTCTCAATTTTTTTTTTAATTTCTAGTTCTATATTGAATAAGAGTATGAAAGTTAATATCTTTATCTTGTCTCTGATGTCAGAGGAAATGCTTTCTTAGCGTTTCTCTTTTCAATATGATGTTTCCTGGTACTGGAAGCATAGATCAGTGGTTAAAGTGTTTGCTTAGTGAGTACAAGGCCCCAGGTTTAATTCCTGCTCATCAAATAAACTGTGCATCATGACACACATCTATTGACCAAATTAGGGGGGCCGAAGTAGAAGGATTTCCTTGTGTTTGAGGCCAGCCTGGTATACCTAGTGAGTTCAGAAACAGCATGGACTAGAGTAAGACTGTCTCAAAAAAAAAAAAAAAAGATATTTTCTAAGGATTGGCTTTTGCCTTTTAGTTAAGGCATACACTTTTTATACACGAAATATTCAGAGCTTAGAATTTTGTTTTCACGAAAGGATACTGAAATTTATCAAATCCCCTTTCTGTACTTACAAGCAAATGATATTGTGTTTTATTCTTCACTTTATTTATGTAATGCATATTGTCTATTTATTTGTGAATGCTAAGATATTATTATATTGCTGGCATAAAATCAGCTTAATCATATGATCCTTTAAAATGTTATTGAATTTGATTTGCTAATATTCTGTTCAGGTTCTTTCTTTCTTTCTTTCTTTCTTTCTTTCTTTCTTTCTTTCTTTCCTTCTTTCTTTCTTTTGAGACAGGGTCTCTCAGTAGTCCACACTGGTCCTTAACTCACTACGGAGCCCAGGCTGGCTTTGGACTCACAGCAGTCCTTCTACCTCAGCGTTTGGAGTACTGGAATTACACATGTGTGCCACCATGCCCAGTTTATGTGGTGCTGGGGAATCCAGCTTGGATATTTAGCGCTTGACATATCGCTTCCTAGGCAAGTGCTTTAACCGCTAAGACATTCCTCTAGTCCCGGTTCAGAATTTTTATATGTATATTTTTAAGGAATATTGACCTATAGTTTCCTGTTCTTTTTAATGCTCTTGTCACATAATAACAATAATGCAGCTTCATTAACAGAGTTCACTTACTTTTCCTATAGAAGTCTGAATATTAGTTCTTTGAGCAGTTGGTAACATGAGGCAGTGAAGATGTACAATCCTTTTCTATTTAAAAGGCATTTCATTACTTAATATTTATTGTTAATGTTATGTTTTGTTTTTGATGGCCTCTTAATTCAACTATGATAGGCAATACAGGTCTGTAAATTTGTCCATTTCAGTCATATTTCCTAATTCATATCTTTCTATTTAAAATAATACCCAATGACCCTTTGAACTCTTATGTTATCTGTTGTAGTACTTGATTTTCACCGCTATTTTTAATCTCTCTCTTTTGTCATTAGACTAGCTAAAGTGATGTCTTTTTTTCTCAAATAAACAAATTTTGCTCCTTGATTGTTTGTTGGGTTCTTCCAGATGCTATTTCATTTGTTTATGTTCATTTTCTAATTCTTTATTTTTCTCTACTAAATTCCATTTTTATTTGAAAATTTCTAATTTTTGATATATGTAATTTTTGAAACACTGTTATAAGTGTTATTACAAAAATTTTTGTTTCAAGGAATTCTTCAATGTTTCTTTTTACTTTCTCAATGACCTACTATTTTCTGAAAAGTTGCTGTTCAGTCTCCATATAGTTATATATTATAACATCTAATGTTCATCTTACTTTAAGCTTCATTCCAGGGTGATCAGAAAATATGCAAGGTATAAATCTCATTGCTTTCTATTTGTTGAGACTTCTCTGTGTCTTAATACCTGGTGTATGGCTGCATAAATTTTGACATTAAGAAGAAAAAATGTGTCTCTTCTGCTGCTGGATGGCATGTTTTTCTTATATATGTTCAATCCATTTGTGTACTTGTTCTACGTTGGTTTTAGCTTATCGAAGCTTTTATTTTTTGAGTTCAGATGATGGAGATAGTAGTAAGAATGAAGCACTTAAGTTCCCCATAGCTATTGCATCAGATCCCATTTCTCCTCTCAAGTCAATGGTGTTTATTTTACAAAACTATGAGCTCTGAAGTTAGGTACATACAGATTTATACAACATCTACTTGATAAATCAATCCGTTGTTCATTAGGTGAACAATGGATTATGGTTTTTGTTTAAACAGTGATTTGATTAAAGTCTATTTTGTCTGAGGCTTTTCTTGCTGCCTTTGAAATTCCGTTTGATTGAACTATTATTTTCAATCTTTTCATTTTTAGTCTGTCTGTGTCCTTAGTGGTATAAAAAATTTTTGTAAGCAGTATATTATTGGTCTTGGTTTTTAAAAATCTGTTTATTCAACAATGTGTGTTTTTACTAAAGAATTCAGATCATTTACATCCAGAATTGTGGAATTATATCAATATGTCCCTGTCATTTTTATTGCAATATTCATTGAGCATTTCTTCCTCTGTTAGTATTGGACTTTCTTGACTTGCTGCATTACAAATTCACTGATTATTTTCTATCTATCACTGTGTACCTACTTGTCTAGTTGAATGTGCATTTCCACATGCTTTCATAGTGTTACTCTATTTCATTTCCGGATGTAGGGCTCCATTAAGTCTGTCCTGATTATAAATTTCTTATGTTTTTGCTCATATTGGAAGGTCTATTTCCCTTCTGATTGTAGAAGGCAGTCTTGCTAGGTATAATGTTGTTGAATGGAATCTAAAATACATTATTAGATGTCTTACTACATTAATACATTATTAGATGTCTTTTCCATAGAACATTTTGTTGTTATACTAAAGATGTCACTCTTAAATCTGATAAAGCACTTTTACAGATAATAAACTTTTTGTCCTGTATCTGTGACAATTTGCCTGTAATATACAATAATGAGATTTCTTTTTTGTTATTTATACTTGGAGCTCTATAAGCCTATTTTACATACCTGGCTAAGCATTTACAAGCATTAAAGGACTTTTATGCTATCTTTAAACGTGTTTTTTTTGCCTTTGACCTCTACTTGCTTACTTTCAAATACACTGCTAATGCAAATATTGATCATTTCTAGGATCATAAAGGTCTTAAATACTGTTTCCATTGGTTCTTACTTTTTTCTTTATATCTCTGTGAATTTGATTTTTCTAAACCAATTTCCAAGTTTCAATCTTTATTTACTTTCATCTTATGTAATATATGATTGATTCTTTCACATAAAATGTTTATCTGACATACTGAGCCCTTCATTTACAGAATTTCTGATGGGTTCTTTTGCCTGATCTTTATCATTTTTATCAATTTCTTATTCCTATTCTTTCTTTGTGTTTCTATGGTAATTTGTTAGAGAAACAAGAGAAGACTATTGCACTGTAACTGATTGATGATCACATTTTCACCATTTTTTCTTACCAACTTTCATGTACCCTCATGAAGTTCTCCATCAAATTCTAACAAACTTCTGCTTCTGACTCACTTCACTAAGCAGGATGTTCTCAAGTTTCTTCCATTTGCCTGTAAAAGCCTCCACATTGTTGGACTTTATAGATGCGTAGTATTCCATCCTGTATAAATACCACAATTTGTGTATCCACTGGTCTGTTGACGGAGAAACGAAGATCACAACTATCTCATGGAACTCAAAGTGAAAAACAAAGTGAACCAGGGGGTTGGGTAGCGGAGGGGGGAGGGAAGGGAGGGGAGGGGAAGGACAGAAGGAGAGTGGGAAATGCCTTGTCACCTTGACAAGATAAGTATGTGCACAAAAGGCTCAACTCCATTGTAAACATTAAATTTTGCAATATACATATCAATAAAATGGGGAAAAATTCTAACAAACTAAACTCAAAACCATTTGTTTAAAAAAAATTTCCACAATATTTGAAGTACAGCAAAGAGGAATTTCTGTACAAGTGCTATTTTGATAGTAAATTTGTTCAATTGTCTATTCCTAGTTAGAAGTACCAGAATATAATGGCCTTGAAGCAAATATTCTTGACTGTTAATAGAATGGCTGATAATTTTAAAAAGTACGAAGTTCATTCTAAGATACTTACAAACATAGTTGGCTGAACTTGTGATACTAATATTGAAGTGTCTTGAGCAGAAGTATTGAACAACAGACAGAAGTGAAGTGATATGAGAGGCCAGTTTTGCCACAGTGAGAACCCACACGAGGACTCTAATGTGTCTTCTGATATGTACACCCTACGAAAAACTACCATTCATGAACTGCTCTTAATTTATAATGTAATTCCAGCTACTGATGGTGTCTGTGGTTATTCCTCTCAAGGATATTTCTGCTTGGGCTGTTCTTCAGAGTTTTGCATATTTTATTTTAAAAATCAAATGGTGAATGAATTTTCAGCCTAAAATAAGGAACAAGAGAGCTTTCTCTGTTCAATATTCCCATTTATTATTATACAAAAAGTCCAAGCTAATGCAACAAAACAAGAAAACAAAAGTAGAAATGTTAGGAAGTAAGGGGGGAAAAAAGGATTTTTTCACCTAAGGTGTAGTTTTTCAGGTAAAATAACTCAAGGAAGCAACATCTCCTGAAACTTATTACTGATAATATTAAGGCTGCACAAGACCAAGGTAATGTGCAGCAGTAGTGTCTTTTCTACATATTGATATTAGCAGTATATTATTGGGACTTTGAGTTTCAAAAATCTGGTATCAAAAAGTATGAAAAGTATAACTTTAAGTAAACATATTTATGCTTTGTGTGATTAAAATATGACAAAACTGTGATAAGAGAACTCAAAAAGGTCTAAATAAATTAAGATATATTTTATGTTGATGAATAAAAGTACATATTAGTATTTTCACATTTTTTCAACTTGATTTGTAGATTCATAAAACATGAATCAGCATTTCAACAAACTATTTTGTAAATATTGACAAGTTTTTCTAAAATTTATACATAAAGGCAAAAAGAAAGAATAACTATTACAATTTTGAAGAACAAGAATAAATTTAGAGCATTGAAAACATCTGCCCTCACAATTTATGATAAGCTAAAGAAATAAAAATAGTATACTATCGATGAAAGACCAGAGCTGGAGGCCAGTGGAATAGAACACGGTAATAAAACACCACAAAGATAGATAGCTGATGTTCATGAAAGAGGAAAAAAAATCGTGGGAAAAGGATAATCTTTTCAGCAAAAAGTGACAGAACAACTAAAACATTGTATAGATAAGAAATCTTACTTTTTATGAAAACATATTGTATGCAAAGTAGACATAAATGTAAAAGGTGAAACTATAAAACATATGGATAATCAAATATGGAGAAAGTCTCTAGGAAATTGGGTTTTGTACCAGAGTTTAACATTCAACAAGCATGTAATATTAGAAATATTTCTAAAAGGTATTTTTATTAAAATTAATTATTTCCACACTGGAGAAAGACTTTTAAGGGAGTAAAGAGACAAGCCAGAGGCCACTGTAAAGTATTTGTAAAATACATATGCAATAAACAATTTCTATTTTGAATATACAAAAACACTTAAAGCTTGAGAAAATAGCTCAATTTTTAAAAATTAAAAAACAATCTGAAGAGCCAACTTACCAAAAAAGACATACAAATTTTTTTTCTGAAAATGTAAAATTATGCTCAAAATCATACGGAAAATGTAAATTAAAATAAATATAAACCGCTGGTCATCTGTTAAAATGATTAAGTTCTAAATTGCTGACAACACTAGGTCCTAGGCAGCATTAAGAGTAACCGACACTTCCATTTAGACATGATAGTGTCCACTTTCACAGAATTTTCATTTCGAAGACTGTCTTGTTATTTTTCTAAAGGTGAGTGGTCTCATTATTTCATGTTCTTTGATACATAGTCAAGTGAGTTCCAAACCGATGTCATTACAAAAACCTTCCTTTGGATGTTTATATAAATATTTTCATAATTGTCAAAACTTAAAAACAACCATTAATATGCCTCAATAAGCTAATAGTAAAAAAAAAATCATTATATGTTCATACAAAGCAATTGGTTTTTATAATGAACAAAACTGAGCTACCAAGTCATGAAAAGCATCTATATATGTATACATGTGTATGGAATAGTGAGGTAAGAAAGTTCAAAAAAGCTGTATGTTGATCTGACGTGCTGAGTACTTTGAGCTGGAATCGATTGAGATGGTTTCAGAAGCAAGAAGCACTACTGATCTCTCCCACCATTCTTTATAACTCCTCCATCTCAACCATAAAGTGGGTCCTAACACGTATAACTCTTTCCAACCAACACAACTCCTAGTGCCTGAGAAGATCACTCTCTGACCTGTATTTGCCACTAAAGGGAATATGTGTTTTCCTCATACCCATGAAAGGGGAGAGTGGGAGAGTCTTTGTCATCTTGACAAGATACATATGTGCACAAAATCCTCAACTTCATTGTAAACCTTAAGAATAGTCAATTTACTTTTAAAAAGGTCAGAATAATTATTTATAGCACTGAAGGCATTATGATCTGTAACAGAATCATTTAATTGAAATTTTCACATAAGAGCAGCCTTAGGTCAACAAGACCATGTAGACATGAATGCAATCTAATAAAACTTTATTTTCACAGCAGGCAAAGACTGAATTTGGCCCACATGGCAGAATTTCCTGGCATTCACCTTGTTCATATAGGGACTCGTAGTGTCTTTCACTCACCTACCACAAGGATCATGGCTGAACTACTTGTGTTCAAAGATAGATCAAAACCAGAAAATCATACAAATTGATTTAATATGGTTTAAGTGACACAGTAGTCATTATAAAAATGAGTTTTATTTTTTCCCAAGAAAAAGAAAAAAATATCCTTTTATACATAGGTTTTATGAAGAATGAACTGTTTGAGGAACTGTGGTTGGACAATTGGGATATGTTGTAATCTAAAAGTAACAAGCTTGTGGGTATCTTAGTACCTCTGCACAGATTCTTCTGTGTCCTGATTACTTTTTTTTCATTTCTAGGACATAATACCCAACACTCACAACCTAAGGGATGAAAGGATTATTTTAGTGTACAGTTTTGAAACGTCTTGGCCCATTTGTGGCAACAGCAGAAAGAGCCTAGCAGTAGCTCTTTTTGGCATCACAAGAGGAAGGACGCAAGCATTTGGGGAGAGGTAGGAGAGGAATAGATCCCTCTAGACCACCCCCTCGGTGATGAGACACACCTTCTGTAACCTGTCACATCCTAAGCAATCCTTGCCTTTTAACCAGGATCCTTCTTCCTTCTAACAGCACATAAAACCCATAGGTAATCTACAGCAGCCAAGTACATGAAGCTCATGAAATATTCCAGGTTCAAAAGATAGCCCTGTGTTTTCAGAGATAAAATCGGAGTGCAAGGAGAGCACTCCTCACATGAAACTCTTAGACAAGGGAGAGAAAATTCTGCGGACTGCTTCCCTGCTTCACAGAGAAGGATGCGAGGTGCTCTTACTGCCTTCCCAAATGCAGAGGTGTTTTATTTTGAGGTAGTTTATCATAAAACTCATGGGCTTTTTAAAGATTTTGGTGCATGAATATAAGCATGAAGACACGCAAGAAATTTAGACAAAGTTTGTGCATGGCATGTGATTGAAAATGAGTTACATGTAATAAGACTTTTATTTTTAAAACGTCGTGAGTAAAGACAACTATTAGAGTGGGGCACATAGGTCAGTAGTTAAGGAACTGGCCTAAGCATGTACAAGGCCCTGGGTTCAATTCCTCCACACCACATAAAAATTGAGTGCGGTGGTGCACGCTGTAATCTCGGTACTCTAAGAAGCTGAGCCAAAAGTATTGCCATGAGTTTGAGGCTAGCCTAGGCCATATAATTTGCTCAGGACCAGCCTAGATGAAAGAGAAAGACCCTGTCTCTAAATAATTAAACAAACAAAAAAAAAACATAAAAATTGTTAAGGCTCCTATGTAAATAGTTGCAAAAATTTAATGAGAAAAAATAAAAATTGTTTTAGTTTTTATACTAGTTGTAAGTCTGAAACTAGTTGATTTTCATTTCCCTATATACTACCTATAATTATTTAATATGAAATTTCAATCTGAAATTAGACATTGAAACCATCCCTAGGACATTTTCCAGTAATTTCTATAATGAAGGAAAATTATCGTTACAGTAATGGCCAAATTTGATCTCTGGGGTTTATGCCATTGTTTTCCAGAGAATTAAATTCATTATAATGTAACAAATTATTTTTTTTCTCCTAAAGTAGTATGGAAGCTGTTAAAAGCATGCAAATGATTCTTAAAAATGTGTTCTAAGTAAAGTATTCTAATTTTTGAATTTGCATACACATACTTGAAGTTAGGCTTCAATTTTTCTTGTTGTTGTTGTTTGTCCTGTTTTTATTTATTTTTGATGTTTTCAATGTTGGTGTTTCTTTTTCTTTCTTTTTTTCCTTTCTTTTCTAAGACAGGATCCACTCCATAGTTCAGGTTGGCCTCAAATACAAGGCAATTTCCTGCCTTAGTCTCCAGAGCATTGAGACCACCAGCATGCTCCACCATACCCAATTTATGTGATGCTGGGAAATCCGACTACGGCTTTCTGCATGCTAGGCAAGTAATTTAGTCATTGTGCTATGCCCCCAGTTCTGGACTCCAGTTTAGATTCCTGGACCTCCCATAAAACAGGCTTCAGACATGCGCATGCATATGTGACCATTCTTGCTAGCAATATTTCAAATATCCATAGTTAGTCTTAGGTTTTTAAATGTTTTGGGAACTGTTAATCTTAAGTAACATTATCTATAAACTAGTAGATAACATATTTAAAAATGTCTCTTTATTGAAATTACTACATTCCAATCAGCTTCTCTGTGACACTCTTTGGAAAGAGATCAATATAGGACGATCTTATATTGAACATATAATAAAGAAATCAAGGAAGGGAAAGTCAAAGTTACATTATTTTAGGGTAGTGTTGTGGTGTGGCTTGGATCTCCCAAAAGCCTTATATGCCCTTGGATAGTATTAACTGTTGGGAGATATGACCTCTGCTTCTGCCATGTGCTTTCACCATTGTCAGCTACTCATGAATGGAATTTGACCGTCTGAAACTGTGAGCTAACATAAACCTTCTTTCCTCAAATTTGTGGCTATCTGATATTGAGTCACAGTGATTAAAAAAGTAACTAAGATAGGTAGAAAACAGAATGTACGATGTATCAATATCAAACGATATTAACTTTGTTGAAACATATAGAATGAAAACTAAATGTAACCAAATAAATGTATACATATTTTTCATAAACATAAATTCAAAAAAATATTTCACATATCCATTTATTAAATATTAGAACAATGATTATATTATTTTAATCATTGAAATACAATTTCAGTGACCTTACGTGGTGTAAGTAATATAGTGGATAACGAAGGTCTGCATTATCTAGAGACCAAGTCAACCTCCCTATTTGAGGGAATTAATTTTGTCATCATCTAGGGAGCCTTTCACTAACATAGTCAGAGAACTAGCATCTTTCCTTTCTATTCTTAATGATGCCAATATAAAATTTAAAAATGTTGATCAGAGAGAGATTAATACTCAAACGTACTTTATAGTGTAATGGTATCAAGGCTCTCTGTTTTTCTCAGCAATAATCTGATTCTCGAGTGGTGATAAGCCACTGACTTTGGCCTTCTCGTTTAGCCACTTAGGAATTGGATTTTTGCCTCACAAAACAGAGGGACAATGGCATCATTGCCTAATTAGAATCATTATTAAAAGTTCTGAATCATACCATTATCAAGAAAAGGGCAATTGATGGTACTGGAATGAACGACTCAAAAGAACATTCCAATTTGTTCTATGTAAGAAAATAAATAAAAACAATTTTGAAGTGTGATACCCAACATGGGAGACAATTGTGCATACTGGCTAAAAGCTTAAAGTTTTGAAGAAGATACAGATGTTTAAAACCTTATTCCAATATTTATTCATTTTTTGACCTTTGAGTTTTTAGTTGTAAAATAAGAACAAAACATTATGTCTATCAACATGGTACATTTACCCTGGAAATAAAATAAGATCATGTATGTTTTATGTTTAACACACAGCTTGACATTTAGAATATGGTCAGTAATTGAAAGCGATTTAACATAAAATTCAAATAATAATGATGTTGATCACAGTTATTGCAAAGTGTCTTTAAATCCACTACAGAGGTGAAAATCAATATAGTTTCCATTATGCTGTGGTTTTCCACAAAAATATGCAACGTCTTTGACCTGGTATTATATTGTTTAGTGCTCTAAATTTGAAGTCAACACACACAGATCCCATGTGTAATATACAGAGTTAATTTCTATATAAACAATTATCATAAACTGACCTCTTCACTCAATAAATGTTCAGGAAATATTTATTTTTGTACTAGATACAAAGTAACAAGAAAGAAAACAACAGTTCCTATTTTAGGAAACTACAAAATGTATTAAATGCCATTATCATAGAAATAATAAAAACAAAATAAGTTTATGATATCAGAGTTGTTAAATTATAGAAAGAGATACTGGTGATTTATTTTTAAAATGAATCAAGTAATATAAAGCAGAAGAAAAGATTAAAGGAGATGTTGCTGGGACCGAGGTCTAGAGAAAATCTGATGAGAAAGATAGGGATGGAGACGTTGAGTGAGATCTTTGATAATGAGAAGAGTTTTAGCACTTTCAGGACATGTGAACAGCAGTTCTCATTAAAAAATGAGAAATGTAATCAAGTATGAAATCTGTAAGTTTATTCATGAAATAGTGCTCTGTAAATTTAGAGCAGACTGAAATAGTAAATGTTGAAATAAATGAGATATGAGTTACAAATAGACAAATGTTAGAGGGAAGTGGATTCTGAATTAATCGCAATGGCAAGGTCATCTAAAATGGAAGTGTCTTTTCCACTTTCTAGGACTAACACATATATGCCGAGGAAAGCCTTATAAAAGAGAAGCATTGATCGCATCATAGTCATAATGAAAGGAATGTCAAGATATGTCTACGTCCTAGGTCCTGTCATGGTGAGGAAGATAATGTAGCATCCTTAGCTGAAATATGGAACATGGGAGGTGATATATAGCATATGAAAAATGACATGTTTTATTTCAGAAGTATTGAATTTTTGCTAAAATATAATAACCAAAAGACATAAAAAACAAGTATGGTATGACATTACATGGATTTTGTGTCGTTTGTGTTATATAGGGAACTATGTAAGATCACATGTTTTACGTGTTGAAATAAGTAGAAAAATGACAGGGAAAATATCTCATTGCTTAAAGTTTAGAGAGTAAAAAGCTGGGAACAATTAAAAATCTCACGGGCAAAGGTAAAGACCCTAAGAGGAGAGAACAATTAGCAGTATCAAATATCACATTAAATCCAAGGAAATCAAAAAAAATTCAAAAATATTTGTCAATTAGAAAATTATTAGTGACATTCAGATTAGAAATTACAGCTAAATGATAAATTAAAATGCATTTTAAGGACTGATAATTGAGCAAAAACTAAGCTAGGAAGTCAGCAATGGTAGGCAGCTCTTAACAGAAAAAATGATAGCTCCAAGCAATGAAACTGTTGGAGTTTCTGTATTTTGTTTTAGCTTAAAGGAACCTCCAACCAAAAGTAAGCTGCAGTAACATTATCATAAGGATTGCGGTATAACAATGGAACCCCAGAAACAGCAACGGATACAGCTGGTTCTTAGAGGAAAGAAGAAATAAACCAATCATGATTTTTTCTATAAAATCTATTGAGTGTGTAGTAAGTTTCAAAGTTTACTGATGGCAAATAAATCTATGCAGCATACATGATTTACTGAGTAGAATAGAAACAGAAAATCAATTGAGGTTTAATATAATGTTCTATCATGAAGATATGCATGGGTGGTACACATACCTAAAACAACATGTTTCTACATAACCTTGGAGCAAACGAAAGAGGCAATATTCTCAATCCCCTGGCTTCTCAAGCAAACAGAATGCAAGCGTTGTGGATCTATGGAGGCTTCCACCCAGATTGAAAGGAAGACTTGGAGTCTGGGCAATGTAAGTCCTGATAGGAAAACACATGAATCTGTGGGTGTAAAGCCACAAGTGCAGTGGGGACCTCAGGTTCTGGAGATGCCAGGAATGTTAAGCATCTTCTGAGGAAAATCACAGGCAGCAGTCAGAACAAGTCCAAGAGAAAACCCATGTGAGTTGCAGTGGAAAAGGCCTTATGAGTAAGGATTCCCAAGTACTTAGAGCTCAAATCTCACTACAACTTGCTCCAGATGCCTCACATAATGCAACAAGAATTAATATTTTCCTTGATGGGTTTGGGTTTTCCCTCGTTCCCATTTCTGTTTCCTTTTTTTTTTTCTTTTTTGGAATAAAATTGTTTATTTTGTGTCATTGCTTGTTAGATGCACCAAACTTTCTTCTTGATTTTTATAGGGGCTCACTGATAAGGGTTTGCCTTGGCTCTCAGAGGTGACTTTGAACATTGATTTTTTGCTTTTGGAACTTTTAAGCCATTGGTGATGCTTAGAGGTGAATTAAATGCAATTTTCATAGTGAGATAAATATGAAACTTCCAAAGGCCAGAAGAATAATGTAATGATGTATATTGAAAACATTTTCCCCAAGTATCATGTGTTTGGAAGGTAATTGAATCATGGGGGCGGGGTTATGTTCATTAGTGAATCATTGATGAACTAATAGCTGACTTGTTATGGGGAAACAGATTGGAGTTGGTCCAATGGGAGTATGACTTGGAAGGAGACATTTTTGTGCCTGACTTTCCCCCTCCTCCTCCTCCTACTCCTTCTCCTCCTTCTTCTTTTCTTCTTCCTCTATTATTCTGGGATGATATAAGTTGAACAGCTTTTCTCTTCCAAGCCCTTCCACAATGTCATGTCTACTTTGAAAGTCAGTTAAACACAGAATAAAGTGTAAGCCAAATAAATCTCTTCTTCTTTAAGTTGCAGATTTCTGATGTTGTATTTAAGCAAAGAGAAAGCTGATTAATAAGGAAACTATGGGAGGAATCATTGTCTTGAAAATTTTACATTGCTTTATATATTTTAAAAGATAAGCATGGATGTAGTAAAAAAGATGGATTGAAAAGTAGATAATATAAACATAAAAAGACAGCTATGCTAAAGAAATAAATTAAGAAATGATAAGTGTTTGAATTAAAGTGACACTAGAAGTAGAGATATGTTTGAGGGACATAAATTTCATGCTCGAAAGTAAGAGAACAAGTTTATGCCATATCATTTCTTATAGTTTACTGCGCAAAGTATTGTTTTCCTTTGAAGAAAAAAAAGAGAGAGAGATCTTGTACTCAAAAACTCACCTTTGAAAATTCTCCTTGACAGTCCACATTCTGTCATCTTATACACATTGATCTGAAACCACATCTTAATTTTAATTTTGTTATTATTATCAACTTTTTGATGTCACTCAAACTTCAAAATTAATGATGATATTTCACATATATATATATATATATGTACTATTACAGCCTATATTTTGCTCATCACTTTTATATAGTAAGTTTATAGATATAAGAGGTAGTATCCTTTTAAACAGTTTTTCCAGTTATAGATAGCATTAGATAACACTGATTTTGTCTTTAATTTTCTGTTATACCAGACTTAATTTGAACTTTCATGTAAACCTACAAGTTTATTAAGAGAATTTATGCACAAATACTAAGCCTGACATTATATATGTATTTTTTTTCTTTTTTGAGATATTAGGATGTCAGTCTAGAGTCAGGCTGGTCCTAAATTTACCATGTATCCAAGGCTACCCTCAAATATATGGCAGCCCTCCTGCCTCAGCCTCATAAGTAATGGGATCACAAGCCTTCACCACTATACCAGCTTATGAGGTGCCAGAGAAATGAACTCAGGGCCTTGTTCTCGCTAGGCAGGTGCCCTAACTGCTGTGCTATTCCTCCACCCCTGACACACAATGTCTTATTCATTAATTGACTGTACGACAATCTTGAAATGAGAATTTTAGTGAACAACTGATTACAATTGTACCTCTATTATCTTGAGTTTCATTTGCGTTCTGTTCTGGTAATTTTTCTCATATTTACCAGATTCATATATTTTAAAACATATATACTCTTTTCTTTTCTTTCTTATTTTTGATTTTAGCAATTACTGCTGTCTAGGAATATGTGAAGCTAAAGCTCTTTTCCCACAGTGATGGAAAGTATACAAAATATAATGAAAATAAAGTCCCTGATGTTGATTTTCTCTGACCCGAGTCTCTCCCAGGACACTTGGCCAGATGAGGAATCAAGCCAGAGTGAAGTTGAGAGTCCCTGCCTGATGCGAATGCACTCCAGAAACAAACTAGCCGAATAGTTAAATCTCTGCAAGAGCGAGAAGCAGCAGACACAAAGCACTCTTTTCTCCAAGCTAGTAAGTCCTTCAAGAGCTGTTGGCTGATTGGATTTTCCTCACGTCCATTAAACAAAGGAGATTCTTCTGAAATACAATTTCACCAACCAAACCATCTTCTTTGTTTTTTGTGTGCAATGTTTCCCTTACTGATGTATCTTATACTACCAAATTAAATTTGATAGTATTTTAGTGCATTTGCCTAAGTAGAAAAGAGCTTCTGTTCTTTACAGAAATACTTCTTTGTCAAAAGAAAGTATTTATAGAATGACATGACAGAATACGACAGCTCCTTTACTGTTAGAAAACCTGACAGTATCTTTTATGGAAATGACAAAGAAGGAAGCTTTGCCATTGATGTTTAATAAAACGGAGAAGAACACGCTCTCCTGGTGAGAGAATTATCTTAAAAATCTCTCTGTCGGTAGACAGAGCGGTGCTGTCACAGGATATCAATGTTACTCACATCGTCTTGCTCAAAACCTTAAATGACTTCGGAATAAAGTCCTGCTTAGAGTGTCATTCATACTCCTTCACAATATTGTCTCTTTAACATTTAACCCTTCTTCTGTCCATTATTGTGTCTGCAGCTGTAGCAGAGATGTCTTCCAATTCACCAGCAAAAAAGCACCATCATGTAACACTGTGTCAAGGCCTCATCTAAAATGTCCCATGTCAGCCTCATCTCTTAGCTGTAATGTGGATAGGACCAAGTAAGTCTAGTGTGAAAATATAATTTTCTTAACTAACTACAGAGCAGTAGTGACCAGTTGTACTGTTATCAATTTAATTAGCTGGGCCTGAAAATAGCCCAAGAATATTTCAGTCCTTTCTAAAACCCAGGCCACATAATATACATCAACTTCATATTACTAAGCTAGCTATTTGTCATTACATTTTTATGACACTGTGATTATTTTCTCAAAAATATAATATATAAACATGCATGACTAGAAGTTAAAATTCAGTATATTTTAATTTAAAAATTAATACACTTTAAGAAGCTCATAACTAGAATACACAGGGAGCTGAAGAAAAGTAAGTCTACCAAAATAAAGGATCCTATTGAAAAGTGGGCAAATGAAATGAAGAGGCAGTTCACTCACGAAGTACAAGTGGCCAAAAGATACAAAGATGTTCAACATCTCTAGCAATAAGAGAAATGAAAATCAAAACAACACTAAGATACCATCTCACTCCAGAGAGAATGGCCTATATCAACAAGTCAAATAGCAGTCAGTGCTGGTGAAGCTGTGGGGAGAAAGGAACCCTCCTGCACTGCTGCTGGTAGTATAAATTCATTCAAAACTTTGGAAAGCAGTATGGAAATCGCTCAAAAAATAGAAATAAATATTCCCTTTGATCCAGCAACACCCTTCCTGGGAATACTTCCAAAAGAGGTCAAAACAACACACAACAGAGATATATGTATACCCATGTTTATAGCAGCACAACTAACAATAGCTAAAACATGGAAGTCTCCAAAATACCCATCAACAGACCAGTGGATACACAAACTGTGGTACTTATACACAATGGAATACCATGCGTATATGAAGTCCAACAGCGTGGAGGCTTTTACAGGCAAATGGAAGAAACCTGAGAACATCACACTTAGTGAAGTGAGTCAGAAGCAGAAGGTGAAACATCCAATGGTCTCTCTGATATGAGAGACCCAGATCACAACTCCTATGGAACTTATGATGAAAAACAAATTGAAACAGGGGGATAGAGCAGGGAGGGAGGGAGAGGAGGGGAGGGGGAGAGACAAAAGGAGAGTAGGAAAACTCTTGTCACCTTGACAAGATATGTATGTGCACAAAATGCTCAACGTCATTGTAAACCTTAAAATTTGCACTTACACATATCAGTAAAATGGGGAAAAATTAATACATTTTGGATTTCAAATTGCAATTCTTTGTTTTACCATCCTTATCCCTCAAGAGTCAATAGGCTATCTAATATTGGGCTTTTGTACAATCTTCATTTAGACATTTTGTTTCTAATAACTCTCAAGGCAACATCAGTATTGTTTCAATACAAAATATTTGGAGAATAAAAATGTTAAAATATTCTTGAAAAGACAATGTGATTTTTATAATTAAAATGATTTGCAAGCCTCATATTTAAGAAGTACTTTTGTGCAATTTAATAACTGAGAGATAAATCTAGGAATTAGGGGCTACTATATCTATTGTGTGAATAAGATTTATAATGCTTGAGGACACTTGGAGTTAATCAAGATTTATGGATATAGGTGGATTATACTTGATTTTTTTCTCCAAAGAGATTAATTTCTATTTTCAAAAGTCACTTATTTCTGAGCAGAGCTTCCAAGCTATAAAGTTATACATTTTATAAACTTTTGACATAGGTTTAGAAACAAAAAGTAGAAGGGAAACCTGGTGACTTAGTCTATGAAAATGAGAGTACTGTTTATATTAAGATAGTAACCTAACATGATCTCCAAAGGCATGTTAGGAGAATAGTTTTGTTCATACATTCTTTTATATTTATGTATACAAAAAGCAGTGTTTTTATAGTGCAGAAAATAATGTGTATGTGTGTTTTCAATTAGTTTTATAAACTTCAACTTATATTTTAAGACTCTTTGAAGACATGACCTTCATTTTAGTTTAAACAGGCATGCCATTCTCCTGGTTACCAGGTGTTCTCTGAGGCTGCTTCTATGGCATCTATTGATAGGATAAAGATCTAAAAACCCATTACTTATTGGTCAGAGGTAGATCATAATTAAAACTGAGACTACACGATTTGTCATGTTATGTAAAAAAAAAACAAGTACATAAACAAAAAAATCTATATTACACAATTGAGAATAGACAGAAAACATGAAAATCAAGTCTGGATAAAGAATAAAAAAGAAAACAAGTGAGAGACAGAGACCTGGAAAATGACTGTGGAAACTCCTTGCCCTAATTTTGTATTTTCAAATCCTTAAAGTATCTAAGACATCTGCTGAAGTTGATTGATTTAAGAAATAAAAGTTGCATTTGCAGTCAAGATAAACAGTGAGTCAATTTTTAGTGTAAGTATGATATAATAATGCAACACTTCGAAAATAGGTATGTTAGAAAATTATTTATTGTTGATTTGCAAATTAAATATACTGAGTATTTCATATTTCATCTAGCAAGAACTTTCATCTCATATTCATCTTAAGATGAAGCTCTCATTTTATCAAGAGTTGCCCTGAGAATTTCTCTTTACTTAGAAGCAAAAAACCCCTAGATGTTTAGCAGCACCATTACTGGACGACTGCATCATGATTTTCACTATTTCATAATTTTTATAAATTTACTTTCTCACAGGCTAAACTCTATACATTTACATCCAATATAATAAAACCCTAATAATAAATGTCCTACCTTTTTGTAATTATCTTAAAATTCTTGACGAATCTGTTTTTGGCAGTTCTATAGTTCACAACTCTATAATGTCCCCGTTCTTCTGAAAAACATTTCTCCATGATGTATGTGAAGCTTGATATATCTCTACATGAACAGAAACAGGGTGTCAAAAATCTTTAAAATAAATGTTTTGCTTTATTTTAAGAATTTTTATTTTTTCTTTACTATTTTCTCCTCAGCACCTGCTTGACTTCTCACAGTTCTCAGGATGGCAAAAAATGTGGGCATTTCTGATTGTGCAGGTGAAATTTCCTTTAGCATTGAAACAAAAAATTTAGGACTTTGTTCTTTTCTCATTTTTGTTTTCTTTTCACGTGTTCATGTACTCTGACTCTTTATTAAATCCATGAAATGAGGGTTTACAATTTCTAAGTTCTGGGCTTGAAATTTTGGATAGATGGAAAGAAGAGCAACTACCAGGAGATGTATTTGACAGCAGATTAGCATATTTGCACCTCTAGCCTTGCTTGAAGAACTTGCACTCTCTGTGCTTCTATAATCTCTGTCAAAGAAAAAGGCACATAATACAGAGCATGCACATGGCTGCTACAAAGATAGAGTACCACTCACTTGTGCACCTTAAAATGTCAAATATGAGTCATGCAGTGTGTAAGTGTGAAAATATGAAATATTTTCCAGCAGAAGACAATTAAATGAGCTCAATATTTTTCTTTGAGGAATGTTCATTCCGGGCGAATCACTTCTTCAAATACTCTCAAGTATGTAATTCCTCTTATACTGTTAATGCCTCAGTGGTAACAGATTATTCTTTTTTCCACTGCAACTGCAGTACATATCGAATCTGAGTACATCACACAAAGAAAGGAAAATATTCTTTTAATTATTTATCTTCTAGTCTTAATTTTGGTGTCACTGGGTATAGAGTGACCTACCTACAGAGGAATTTATAACAGGAGAATATTTGTTAATTTAGTTAACCTTTTGATCAATGGTAGAAGTCCATTTTTTCTCATACTTAACAAATATATAATATTTATACATATATACATGCACATATTTAAGTTTGTATATTTGTTTTTATTATCTAAAGAGTAGAAGCTGATATTATCTAGCTTAGAGAAAAGTTCTTGCTTGGTTCCATTCTTTTTCACCCAAGTTCAAACATTTGTAATTTTTCACTTATATAGGCACTCTACCAGATACATAGGCTTCTACATTTTATCACAAAATATTGACTGTTACCATTCGAATATAAAATATTCAGGGGTTCCCAGGTGAGCCGTCTCGAAGGTCATTAGTTGTAAGTGTTGTAACATCACCAGTGAATTATTCACTGACTGGTTCATAATTTGGTGACATTAGTGGGAGGATGCTCCCATTTAAGTGGTGGTTCATTGGGGTGCGAATATGAGGGTTATATCTTGTCCTTCATTACTTCTGCTTTGTCTCTCTCTCTGTATGTGTCTCTCTGTGTCTGTCTCTCTCTGTGTTTATCTCTGTCTCTCTGTCTCTGTCTCTCTCTCTCTCTCTCTCTCTCTCTCTGACACTTTATGAGGTCATGCTCTGTCATAATGATAGCTCTTCCTGAAGTCAGCTGCCCATTAAGTGAAACTCCTAAAAACAAATTTTTCCTTCCTTACAATGGCATTTTTAAGTATTTTGTCATAGTAACAGAAAGCTAATATACCACTAGAAATGTCTGTAGAGCAGAAATACATCTGAAGTTGTCTGTGTTTTCTGTAGATTCTATGACATGCTACCACAAACTGAAAAGCTTAAAAAAAAGAAGAAATGTATTTTTTGTACAGTAGCAGAGGAAAGGACTCCAAAAAAAAAAAAATACCCTGAAAACAAAATAACAACGACAAACCAAAAACAACCAGGGTACTCTGATTGAGAGCTCTGAAAGATAAACCTTTTTTTTTCTTTCTTTCTTTCTTTTTTTTTTTCACATTGAAGTGTAGCTGACACTCTAGAACCTGCGGTCCTAGCATTCCAAACTTGCCTGAATTTTTAGAATCCCTTCTCTGTTTATCAGTTTAATCTTTCCCATTTCTCAGTTACTTGATATTTGCACTTTTATATATAAGCCATGATGACAAGCTCATCTCAATATTCTTAGTCAATTTTTGGATATGCTTATCTAAAATAAGATAACATTGAGAAACTTCAGATATAAGTTGTAGAAACATCCTCGGAATACTTTTTTCATCTTACCACAGAGGCCTATTTAAGCCTAATGCTACATGTTTATAAGCATGACTTTAACAAAGTAGTAAATAATGCAGAGTTTACTTCTATAAAATGTATTTTATCAGGCAACCTAGACATAACACTAATGGCTCTTTGACTCGTCCATTATACAATGGTTTGTGGATACTAGCTGCTGCATTTCACAGGAATTAAGTAATGGTAACAGAGTCCACAAATGCAGAATTTATGACTCTATGGACACTGACTCAATTGCACTTAAAAACCTAGTTTGTGCCCTCCGTCAACATTTTCTCATTATATCGCTGCTTTCATTTTCTGAACATTTGCTTGGAAAGTTCTATTTTTTTCCCCAAAAGATGGATATTATGTATATTTTAGCCCTACTTATTATATATTCCTCTCTTTTGGTGGTCCAGCTCCAATGAGTGAAGAAGATCCTAAAAATTCAGGGTTAATATGTAATATTGTTTAGAAAAAATGAATTGTATCTATCTTCTAGTGTAAATATACCCACAAGATAGCAACCATGCTTAATTGATAGTAGTTTAGTTTAATTCCTAGTAAGATAATAAAAACAAATATACATATATTGTGTCACAACAAACATGATTACAATAGTAACCCTTCAAAGAAGGACTATTTCATAGATTACAATTTGACAAGTTTGAGAGACTAGTACCAGTAAATGAAGTTAAAATTCTCTGTGAACACTGAACATTTTGCAGTATTGCACAGATTTAGTTTTAAAACACTGTTGGAGTGAGAAACAGAAGATACTAAACACATACAAACAGGAATGCTGTGGAACTCACTTTTGTAACTCTAGCCATAATAATTCAAGTTATGTTGTGAGTAGTTTTATTGATATGTCTAGTTAACTTGATTAATACTAAGCATGGTTATAGTGTAAGGTAAGATTATGTCACAATTTGCATCAACTTTCTAAGTTTATCATATTCTTTACAGGCTTTCATTTTTATTAAAAACGGTTCTATTTACAATCTTTGAACATGAAAGTTGTGTTTTTCTATATGTTATCCATAAGATATTTCTCAATTAAAGTTTATTTATTTAATAAAATTACCATTTCGATATATTCATGTAATTTCCACATGTACCATGCTTGGTCCAAGTAATTGTGTAGTCTGGGAAAAGGAAGTATGTACCTAACACATTAATACTTTTCTAAATTAAAGGAGCAATTGTAATTACTATCCAAACATCTCATCATTTTTTATGAAAAATGTTATAGGGATATTTACTTTTTAATTATGAATTTCTATTTTCATATTTGGCAAATAGGGAATTTCAACTTAATTTTGCTTAAGAAATCAGAGCATTTTATCACACTTTTATGGTTTGGTTCTGGAATGCCCCCAAAAGACTCATGTGCTTCGATATAGTGGGAGACAGAGCATGCCCGGAAGGGGAGAAGCTTGGGGTGCTTGGGGAATGTTTGTACTTGCTGAGATGGGAGGCATCTGGTCAGAGCTGTCACACGTGTATTGTTGACTTGTGGACCAGAAAGTGAGGGATAGGTACACCTTGGGCATGGGGGACCCAATGGCAGCTTGAATTAAGTAAAAGAAGACAGAAGAAACATGAATATGGCCTCTCCCTGGTGAGGTCCAGCATTGCCTTTCTCTCCGGATGTCCGTTCGCTCCCATCTCACTAAGCTTTCTGTCGGCAGTGCTGTGAACAGCTCTCCAGCTACTGCCATGTGCTTCTACCGCCAACCGCCCCTGAAGGGTCTGTGTGAGACCTTCTAATATCATGAGCTAAAGCAAAACTTATCTTCCTTAAGCTGTTGGTTTTGAATATTTTGCCACAGTAATGAATAACTGTGTAAGACACGTGTGCATTCAGTTGTAATAGTCCGACATTGCCGACACTGGGTATAACACTTGACACTTGCAACTTAACAGAAGAGACGTTTAATTTGGCTCATGTTTTAATGGGATTCACTTCATGGACACTGGCTTCAAGTCAGAAACTCCCAGTGAAAGGTTTCAGGTGAGCAAAACTGCTTTGTTCATAGTCGAGGGAAAGAAGAACAGAGAAACAGAACCATACAAGACAGAATGAGGGACCAGGTGTAGAGACTCACAACCCACCCAGATACACCCTGAAGTGCTCTTCACAAAACTCCTGGGAGATCTTAAAGCTAATAAAATTAACATTCCCCTCTAACCACCATGCAGATGTTATCTTGATGAGCCCATGAAGTAATCTACTTCACATAGACGGATTCTGCTAGTGTTGCTGTTCCAGAGTTATCAATGTGACCCACACCACACACACTGCCCAAACCTCCTCTACTTTGCCTCATTTTCCCCAGCCTGGTCATAGCTGCACTGTATGGAAACATATCAGTGGCAGTAATCTCTGTATTCTTATTAAACTGTTTCCTCATTCCCAACAACAGAATCTAGGAAAAGGTTTCATGTGTTGGCATATACACCCAGAGTGGATATCAATTCCAGACTCAGTCATAGGGGGAACCCTGGCCACACCTGTTTAAGCTTCCTGTCTTTGAATTGGTAGAGTATAGTTGTATGGAGATGGTTGCTTCACAGTTTTCATGTGGTTCAAGTTTAAGGGAGCCTATTCTGAGAAAGGAGTTGCAGGACTGTCATTTCCACCTGTGCTCAATACTCTGTTCATCAACACTGTGTATCCTGGTAATAACCACCAGAAAGTTAGCTTGAAACTCCCTGCTCAGCCATATCATTCCTATTCATTTCTCCTAGACAGTGTGGTCTTAGGTTGAGAAAGAACATGAAAGGAGAAAGGAGCATAAACACTGCTTCACAGTTATCAAACAAATTAGTCCCAACATATTTTCCTTCTCTCCCTGCTGTATTTTTCCACTCCTTTATCTGTTTCTTCTACTTCACTATTGTAATAACTTTGAACTTTAATTTCTCGTCCTAATTGAAACTTTCCTTAGTTTCCATAGTACTAATACCAGCATTATCTCAGAGATCACACATGAATATTTCAATCTGAATATTTAAAACTTTTATAGCTTTCTATGTCCTTAAATGTTCTCAATATTTTAATTAATACAAATGAATGAGATTCTTTGTTAACAATACATAAAAGTTTGATATAATAGGGTAGTGAGTAAGTAATTCAGAAATTATGAATAGAAATGTTGAAATAGTGCTGTTTATATACGAAAAATTTGTTATCAGTGCTTTTGTCTTGGCATTTATATCTTATAATGTGTAGTATATTGAATCTGTATGGATGCCATCTGTCTTACCAGACAGTAAGTACCTCAAGGGAAGAATCTACATAAATTGACATTGGAACATGTCAAATTTTAACATTATGATTTGAACTAAACAGTTTTATAACATACAGTGATAAATGGAAGGAAAAAAAATTAATGGAGGCTGAGAAGAAAACAGAAGGCAAAGCCAAAAATAAAACAAAACACAATATTTTTATATAAAGGAAAAGAAAATAACAATACTAAGAGTTAAAAAGTGTAAGAAAGAGAATTGCCAGTAAAATATTTTTGGTAGTACATGCCTATAATAATTTTGATATAGGCAGCTTCCTAGATATCAGTTATGCCTTATATATCATAGTGAGGAAAGAGGACTAGTATAGGAAAAGTTTACAAGAGACTGTGGTTGGCACATTATTTCCATCCATAGAATCAATCATTAAAATATTTTAATCCAATGCCATGTACAAATTTAAGCATTTTAAATTTTTTCCTGATTAAATATATAGCAGAGAGTTTTTAGTTTGGGTTCTTTTAAAAGGCAGAATTTACAGAAATTATAACAAAAAGGATCTACGTGGAAGGGTTGTAAATCCGAGAATAGTGATAGTGCAAGATGTCAGCCTGCTTGTGCTAGAGCGGGAGAGTCCGGTGGCTGCCCACGGCAAAGGAGAACACCGTCTGGAACTATAGGACAGCCACGGAGCGTCTGCTGGGGATCTTGGTTGTTCAGAGAACAACGGCGAAAACCGGAGACTAAAGATCTGCGACAGGCAGGCAAGCACAAGTCCAGGCCAGAAGTGTTCTTCCCTCCTTTGCTGGATCAAAAATCATTCCCACTCTAATCCACACTGGTTCCCAATTACCTAATCTCGGCATGGTTCCTGGTTGCTCAAATTGACATAATCCAACACTCACAGAGTATATAAAAGCCTAAAGTCCCTTCTACTATTATAGTCTCTTTATGTAGGTGAAAAATTAATTGTCATCAAGTTTAAAATCAGAAGCCAGCCACAGATTCTTAGGGTTTCTTATGCAACCACAACACAGATGTCCACAAATTTACAAAGGAATATTCACATTTGCATTTTATTAGTATTAAATTTCTGGAAATTCCAATTTCAAATGCAAGTTGTGATCATACTGGTAACAACTGTTTGAGATACAAACTACATTTATATTGGCATATGAATATTAATCAAAAAAGTCCTTTGTTTCCCTTTATTAAGCAATCACCACTGTATAAGCTGCTATAGGAAGATATAAAAATACACATGACATAACCTATTCCTGTAAATACTTCATATATGTTTGCAATGACATGACAAAAATAAAACTACACAAAAATAATTATGATATATTATCACTAGTAGAACTGAAGTAAATAACTTGAGATATGGAATGTGTAGTAGAAGTTGTTTTAGTAAAGAAATCCATAGGAAAGTTGGATATAAATCAGGTTTTGAAATAATATGAATATGCATGGTTCCTGTAGATAATTGATTTAATGCTGAAAGAATTTTACGATTTTTATAGCAACTAGAAAATATGTGTTTGTGTGTGCATATGTGTGTGTTTGTGAGGATGTAGTGAAGTAGTAGTCATTGAATATAACTGCATATTTATCCTTTCTTTCACAAAGTAATTATGATAGTGACTGTTTTATAAACAAACCAGTAGTTTTCTATTTTATGTTAAATCATGCTGTACAACATATTCCGAAGTTGCCATAACATCACACAATGTTTACCTTCTTCATTGAAGTAAAATTGAAAATGTCACAGAAAAAAATTATCAGATATTCATGGGTCAAGTTAAATTGACTTATTCATAATTGTTCACCACCCGAACATGCTACAAAAGCTGAGCTAGAATATTAACAACTTTACTTAAAGTATTTATGCATAATCTATACATCTACACTTAATTTCGCTGTGCAATGTGGTGTTAATTATTCCTTTTTACTTATTTCGGTCTCATTGTAGTTGGTTCTAGCAATTACTTTGTGTTGGAAATGCATTAAGTTATAATTACATACTCTAAAGCTATCATCTAAAATTAGAACTTTTAGTTATGGATCCGAAAGATAACATCTTGAGTCTTTTGCTTATTATTGTTTTAAAATCTTTTAATCTTATTTCTCCACCTTATGGCATCCATCTAATTTTTTTTTCTTGAAGTAGAGTTTAGCAAGCTCATAAAAAACGTGGTTCAGCCCCAAATACCATAAATCCTTAGTTGATATTAATTCAGTTAAACCAAGAGTTATCTCTTTGTAAAAATCTAGAGTTATATTTAGACCTTATTCAAGACAGACGATGTTCAATAGCTAATCTACATTAAGGTGGACTGTTATTTATCAGGATTCTGATAAAATGATAAGATACATATTTTAGAAGTCTTATAGTTCCCCTCACCTTTCACACTATAACAGTATATTACATATTGAAAACCAAAACTCTTTTGAATGACTTCTATGAATGAACACAGATGTTTCATACCTCTGGGAAAACAAACCACAAGTTAGCTAGGTCTAGAACTCAAAATGGATTATCTCAGAGATTCATAATTTTAGTTAAAATTTACTACTCAATGAAAACTTAATTGTTGAATAAAAACAGAAAATAAAACCAAGTTTGTGCCTATTCTTTTACAAGGAGCTTCGCTGAGTGATCATTTGAGCAACACTGTGAACCTCTAAGTACCTGTTGTTTACTTTTCCATCACTGAGACTCAACACTCACATCTTACACAGTGTAAAGTAAGAGAGAGATGCAATTTACCTCATAGTATCAGAGGTCTCAATCAGTTGCAGGCTGGCTCCAAGGTCAGATGCTCATGACAGGGGCCTGGAAGAGGGAAACTGCTCACCTCTTAGTGGCTGGGAGATATAATGTAGTGCAACAAAATCAAACAGTAGGAGATTAGATATACTCCCCAAAGCCACGCCTCTGTAACCAGAGCAGACACACCCAGAATGGCACTGTTTTACCACCCTAGGTGTCTCTCAAGCTAATGATGTTGAAAGTTTGCTTTAACTGTCACAGGTTCCTATATAGGCATTTAACTAGTAACAGAGATACATATACTCTTACTGGTCATTTCAAGTTTATTTTAAGAATAAAAACAGAATAAAACTGCTCCAAATGAACCAACAAAAGCATGAACACCAGAGATAGAAAAATAAGATTAAATAAAAAATGCAAAATAAAGATCTTATTCATAGGATAAAATTCAAATGTATTGATATCAGTGGTGATGTGTTCAATTATTATTTTATGCATCCAACAATTAGGGAAAGAGGAACAAAATGCCTGTAGATTGTTTTTTTCCCACATTTTATTGATATGTATACGTGCAAAATTCAAGGTTTACAATGAAGTTGAGCATTTTGTGCAAATAAGTATCCTGTCAAGGTGACAAGGGCTTTCCCACTCTCCTTTCGTACGTCCCCCAACCCAGTTCACCCTCCCCCCCTTCCCCTCTTTCACTATGTCTTTGATCCAGTGACACCCCTCCTGGGAATGTATCCAAAAGAGACCAAACAACACATAACAAAGATATATGTATACTCATGTTCCTAGCAGCAAAACTAACAATAGCAAAAATATGGAAGGAACCAAAATACCCATCAACAGACCAGTGGATACACAAAATGTGGCATTTATACACAATGGAATACTATGCATCAATAAAGTCCAACAGCATGGAGGCTTTTACAGGCAAATGGAAGAAACTAGAGAACATCATGCTTAGTGAAGTGAGTCAGAAGCAGAAGGTGAAACATCAAATGGTCTCTCTGATATAAGAGACTCAGGTTTGTAGATTGTTTTAAAATGCATTATGAATTTGAGTATAGACATATAGAAACACTATAACTTGATAATCACTAGCACTCAGGCACCTATATCACTTAAAAAGTGAAAAAAAGAATCAGATGTAAAGTACACAGATTACAACAAGAAATGCTTGGGCGGGGTGATGACAGTCACACGTGGTCCATTTATTTTCCAGGGGGTTGACAGATGAGGCAGTGAGATCAGACTGCCAACAGAAGCAGGGGCTGCTGTAAAGAATGCCTCACAAATTCCAGGGTGAGCATGGGAGCTGAGCTGGAGCTACCTTCCTAAGTTAGCCACAGCTGCAGTAACAGAGTCGGAGAACACTGAGGGTACTGGTCTCCTTTTAATCTCAATCCTTTCCTCTAAGAACAGGGAACAGGAGAGTATCATTGGTGGATGTGCACTAATTTTCACACCCAGAATACATGTCAACACAACTAAGAGTAAGAAAGAATGTCAACCTTAATCCTTACATGTAATGATGTCCATCAAACATGTTATTGTATGTTTGCTAGCACAACCCAACTTTGTAATTTCAGAGCAACTATGCTTAAGAGTATGTTTGCCTAATAGGTTTCTATATACATACATGTTGATTCTTTCTTTTAATCTCCAATACATGAGGATTGATAGAACAATTGTGTGTTGTTCATTAGACCAGCAACAGAAGAATGTGACTATGCACATTCTTAAAAATGAATTCTTTTCTGATCTGTAACAATTTTTTTTTTAATTCCTGGGTTTTTCTATTCCATGAAGAAATAATATGATTTTTCTGCTTGATCATTAGTTTTGAGTTTCTATACATATATAAATTATTTTGAATAAATATGTGAGGTTTAAGGTTCCTAAATGGTTTGTTGATTACATTGTTGTTATTTTTTAATAATGAAACATTCCTGCATAAAATTATATTGTTTTTCTAAGGCTGGAGGTGGATTATTCTTTGTCATATTGCAAGCACCAAGTTAACATCCCCCTTAATAAATTCACTACTTAAAAAGTATCAGTCAAAACCTATAACATGGAAAATATATTTGATTCTGGCATTCAAACAACTTAATTTGAATGTTAAAAAATGAAAAGCATATATTTAAGGAGAAAAACTCTCAGAGTGTGGATCCGAAAGAGAACAAATTTGACCTATACCCATAAATCTGAAAAATTATAAATGTAGTTTTATGACTATATTGACAATATAACTGTTTCTAGCAATCAACTGAAGGATACAGAAATCGGTCCGAATTTTTGCATGACTCTAAAGACTAAATAAGATTTTATTCTTCTCATCATTTCATATTCAGTGTCCCAGAGTTAAAGTGTTGCAATGGTAGATTTTTAAATGAAGTACATTATAATATATTATGTTATGTCGTGTCATAATTTTAAAATATAAAATGTTTTCCTTAGCTATTTTTCAATAGATACAGACATGCATGTATTGTTGATGCCAGCAATTTGTTAAAATTTGTTACTACTTCTTAGGATTTCAAATACATTTAAAAGACTATTGTGCAGATTATAAGTCTAATGATAATTACAAGGTTGAAAGAGTTGACATATTGGCTGAATGATAGCTACCATTCAGCTCAGTTATTACTCTTCAGCTCGTAGGTGAAAGTGCTTTGTAAATTCTACTTGTAGTGGTTATTCTTATTTTTCATTACCAATAAAACAGTAGATATCTTTTCCTTTGTATAGTAGTATTATATGTGTGAAAATCTGTTCAGGATTAAATGGTTGATAATGATTAAAATGCAAAGTATCACACTCAGTTGCTTCTTTTGGTAATGGTTACTTGAAAATGACTTTTAGGCATAATAGTTTATAAAAGAGCATGTGACTCAATATGGATCAATCACAAAGAACAAAGTTAAGCTCCATGACACAAGCTTATGTTCCCAGCAATCTGAGAAGGTAAGACAGGAGGATCACAAATTTGAGTCTAGGCTGGACAATTTAGAGAGACCGTGTTTCAAAAAAAAAATAATAATAATTTAAAAAAAATAAAAGGGCTAGGGATGTAGCTCAGTGTGAAAACCCTGGGCTCCATCCCAAGCTCAAACCATCATTATCACTATGATCAGGGAAAAAGAACATCAAAGAGCTACAAACATGTGTATTTTTTATAGTTTAAAAAGTCAAAAGAGAGAAGTTGGTCTCAATTTTCTGGATATTAACTATGCAAACAAAAGTTTTAGAAAAAGCTGCAGACTTGTTTTTTTTTTTTCCAAACAGCGTGATTATGATGTAATATAGCAGAGAGAGAGGCTTAGACAATGAGGAAGAAAGGTCCACCCAGGATACATTGATGTCAAATGCCTCCTGTGGTATATATGACATTTAAATTGTGTGAGCTGGATTCCTTAAGTCACTTTTAAGGTTTCCAAAGCTATTGAGAAAAATATTTGAGTAATCACTGATATTAAACTGTAGTGAATAAACATATTGAACTAATATAACATGCCACTGTATTAAATATATTAAAATAATATTGGTTAAGTGAAAGTTGAAAGTCAGAAAGTATGACACATGAATATAATATTTAATTATATTAACAGAGAGGGCAATGGAAAATTTTTATCCTTTCTTAGACATGATGCTACATTATATTACACAAAGAGAAGATACTAAGAAAAGTGAATTATTGCCATACTATACAATTATTTGTAGATTCGTAATCTACATCTCTGATGTAAAAAACCTTTTTAATTATCAGTCATAATGGAATAAAGATAAAATAATACCTATGAGCCCAATAATTGTTTCTTAGAAAACTGTTTTTTTAATATCTTAATAAGGTAGTACTCATAAAAAAAATCCTAAATATTGTCTGGCTATAGAATTTTCTCTTGAAGTTTCTTTGTTTAATAATTTAAACAGAAATACATTCTTATGTAATAATTTTTCTTCTACCTTTCAAAGATTTAAATTTTTCTAATCATTTGCCACTTAGTAGAGAGCCTAAAAATATGTTTACGATGTGTAATTACATGAGTAAAGAATATAGAAAGAAAAATTCTTCTGAAATAATGCTTTTAAGATGAAAATGAGTAAAAGTTTTCAAGAAAAATTGAAGAATGTATAAAGAAAATATAATTATTTGAAGTATATATTTAATACATAGAATTTTAATATTTCTAAATTATGACATTTTTATGACAAACAAGCTGTGCCTGAAAGAAAAGAAGAGTGGGAAAGCCCTTGTCACCTTGACAAGATACATATGTGCACGAAATGCTTAACTTCATTGTAAACCTTAAATTTTGCAAGTACACGTATCAATTAAGTGGGAAAAAAACAAATTAACTCAATTACTCACAATCATCAATTATCTGGAAAAAGTACTAAAAATCTAGGTAACTGATGAAATTGAAAGGATGAGGAACAGAAACTCAGGGAATTCTATGATATCCACAAATGAATAATCACTAGTAGTTAAGTATCACCTGAATATTTTAGTATATTCATTTAATCTATTGATACTTTCATATTAAAATACAATCTACATTTACATGATAATGTCTTTTTCACTAATTTGTATTATGTATTTGTATTTTTATAGAGCATAAAAGACTGTTAAGCAACCATAAGTGATTATGAATTAAATGTTTATGAAGTAGGAGCCATATTTTCTGTAAATCATTTCTCCAGTATGATAAAATTTATTTACCTCACAAATTGTACAAGAATAAATTTCTCCCATTACATTCAAGACACGTTTTTTCGTGAGCACTTTTTACTTATATTGCCTCTGGTGCCATTGTTATCAAAGTTATGGCTATGTGCACATGTATTTTTTAAGAACACATTGTTTTTAAAATTGTCATCTAATCAAATCTAAAATGCCTGTAATAATTAATATTGCTCAACCTAAGGCTCAAGATAAAGTCATGGAGAAAGGGTATTTTTTACAACTCATCTCCATGATAACAGCAACCTATTGTGCCAGCAACCATGATGTGGACTTAACAGTAAAGGAAATGGACTTTGTTTTCATAAAAGATACTTTCTGGTAATGATATTTTGATTACATGACAAACACAGGAAAAGGATGGTTAGTATTGTTGGAGATAGACATTGGCAGTAGTATACAAATGTCATATGTCAATTAGGCATGTTTTAAGATAACTGTAATGACAAAGAAATTTTAATCAAGGGGAGCAAAAATATGACAGAACTGACACTCAGACATCCAATTGATTATGTCTGATGAGCATCCACTGAGTCCTCAGGACATTGTGCTACCCTGTGGGGAATAGAAAAGGTATGGAAGTACTCCCCAGATTCTTAGACGGAATAAGCTTTTTATTTTTCTGCTGAGGTTTCTTCAGAATTATGATGACCATCAACAATAAATTCAAGGAGAATGGATATTTTTGGTATCCAATTAATCTGAGAATATCTTGAGAAGTATTACAAAGGTTAAGAAATGATAATCAAATGCTTAATTAAACTGTAGTCATCACCATTACCAAACTCTGACCTTTGGTTTCCATTTTTATCCAAATAAATGAGAAGGAATTAAGAAAATTAGCCTGTTGGCTACAATATTGCCTGTGCATCCCACCCACATTTCCACAATAATTGCCAGTCACTCTGTACTATGTAGACATGGCAACTAGGTTATTTTGGGTAAGTCATGTATTTCATTTTCAATGCCTGAGCTTTCTTTCTTTTTATTTAATGAGCAAAAGAGCATGAATAATCATACAAAATGTTTTATAGAAAATTGTGGAGTCAAATTTAAAGGCAATTATTTTAGTTAAGTCTATTTGAGATTTCAAGATTATGTTTACTTTTTACATATTTTTGAATTTTTATATTTTTTCATGGTAGATTTGACTGTACGAACAATTACTGGATTTATATAGAACTGTCACAATTTAAGAAACAGTTGAAAACAGCATAAAGGAGCTTCAGAAAGCTCTTTTTCAGATGTGCAATAAAAAGTATCTACTCAGATGGATTCAAAGCTTTAACTGTAACTTTGCTAAGCCAAAAATATTGAATTTAATCAATGCAGAAATAAATGTTCTTTCCAAATGCACTATGAATGTTTTATACATCAAGTAATGTCTTATCTGTGCAATTTTATTTCAAATTGCACACAAAACTAAAAAAATACAAAATATTTTATTCTAAATGGTTTACCAAATTATTCAATTGTCAAGTAGGATTCAGACTTTATCTTTCCCTATCTTGTAAGAGAGATTTCCACGTGGGGAATAAAAGTCCTCTTACTCTATACTCAAGAGTAATGCAGATATTAATTAATAAATCTTATTTTCTTTTGTTTTGCAATAATCATGAGCCTTTCTGAAATATCACTGGATACAAGTTGGTAGTATAATGATGGGGTCAGATAAGAAAGCCCAAGATTCCCTTTATTCTCCCTCACAAGTGAAAATGGTAAGATCTTAAAAACAATATTGCCTATCGAAGACTCAATTATTAACACTGAAATAATAGGAGCAGAATTTCCTGGAGCCTGAGTTTCAAAGAAATATTAGATGTCAGAAGCCAGTTTAATTTACTTCGGAATGTTTTTCTTGAACCACAATTTTTTATTAAATCTCAAAGAATAAGTGTCTTTGATTATCTGATACAGATATTTTTAATTTTTAATGTAATGGGATTCATAACACAGTGCAGAAAGTTCCTGCTTAGATGCACACATTCTGCTCAAAACGTATATTAATGATAAATTTTAAATGGGACAGACCAAAAAGACCTAGCTGAGAAAAATAAAATGTTGAAGGTCAAAGACTAAACAATTAGGAATTAAGCGTAAATGTTAAGCAAATGTAAATGCTGAGTTAGAATGGATTCCTTGTGCTGAGTAGGCAAAAGTGCCTGAAACTATCATTAATTGTTAACAAGAACTAAAAGTCTTCCACAGGAGATTGAAGAGTAGAGTTAAACACAAGTCTGAAATCTGAATCTATGATGAGATTAGCTCTCTGCTCAAGAGTAGAGATGAAATTAAAGTCCTAACCAAATCAATCTTGTCTTTGGTCATTATTAAAAAGGCATGGCAACATAGAAGTAGTTTTGCCTCAGGGGTTTGAACCAATCAATCCATTAAACAACAATAATATCTGGAATATCAAAGGAAGATAGAAAGCCAAAACAATATTACAAAAGTGGTGCATGGGGAACTCTGGTGATGAATTGCAAAAAAATCTAAATAAGAAGTGTAGGGGAGAGAAGGAAACAATAAGAAAAATAAACATAGTGATAAAAAGTTGCTAAAAATGAGACCATATATCTAAAAATGTTACTAAAAATTCGAATGCTAACTGAAATAGCAATAACAATAAATCTTGGAAGAAATAGATACTATAAAAAAGCCCCAAAATTTTTGCATAATTTATTACAAATACAATTTAAAAAACAAGTTTCAGAAAACAATTCATATGCTCTTTAATTCTGGATATTCATAATTTGTCTCACTTTTCATTTAAAGAAATAAATTTGGGTAGAATTTTTCAATTTTTAAAATATTTTATACATATATTTTCAGTTCATTTCATGGTATATAAACTTTTGCTTTTAGGTTGTGTGTTATTTTGCTTTTATGTCTACCTTTTTCTGCAAAATATTTAATTTATAAATTCTTTTATTTCTTTGTTTTCATGAAAGTGTTTTAATTTCAAAATTCATGTATTTCTCCAAAAAATATTCTTAAATATATGTTTTATAGATTATTTCCAGAGCATACTTTATTATGCTCTTTTGATATATCTAATGAATATGTCCTAAAGTATGTGTGAATGTTTATTAAAATTGAAACTTTTTTAAATTAAACATCTCTTTTACATAAGATTAGCATTACTCTTATTTAATATTAGAAAGAATATTGCCCAAGTAGAAAACTATAGTTCAAATTTTGTCTTGAAGATAATTATAAATTTCTTACAAGAATTATGGAAAATGACATTAAACAGTATAAAACACATGTTAGCAAGGTCATATTACTATCCAAGGTAGTCAAAGGAGTGCAAGTTTTACATCAGGATAATCAATACATGTAGCTCACTAAAAATCATACTTTAATGATAATTTCAGTAATTTCAGACAAAAATATTATTTCATAAAATGTGAAACTTAATATTGGGTTTAAAAAAGGAAATCAGAAAAAGTAAGTAACACGTATTAAAAGTGAGAATTAAAGGCACCAATTTAAGCCTTATTAAAAAATCTTTGAAAATTCTGTAGCTCTTCTCATACATACTGGCAGACAAGTAGGTATTTTTCTTTTAAAATCATAAGTAATATCAGGATGTCTACTACTCTCACCAGATCTACATTGGACTTGAAATACCACTCATTGTAATTAACAAACAAACAAAAATAAGTAAATGTATATAAATAAAATTCACAGTCTGGGAAAAGAATAGAAATTGGCCCTATTGAAATGTGACATAATAATTTATTATACTTAATATTTTATAATACCTACCTGAAACCTACTAAGATTAAAACGTGAGTATGCAGAGATGATGAGACACCAAATCAGAAGGCATAACAAACAACTTCTATAATATAAGCAAAAAATGTCTGAAAACACATTTGAGGAAGGTTCATAATTGATTTAAAAAGTAAAAAGGAAAACTTTGGATTTCTTGATCCACAGAAAATTGTCCCTAAATATGGCTTTTTTGTCAAGCTGTACAAATGGATCAAAAAGAAATTAGAAGTCCTTGAAAGCAGGCCCAGAGTGAAGGCCCAATAAGCCTCCTACTATCTCCCTCAACTGAAGGACAGCGAGGAGCTCTGTCCAGAATTATTTTATTTCCCATAAGACCAAACTTCAAAAGCAGACAGAACCGCCTGTGTTCTCCGTTTCCACCTTGAATTTTCATTATTTCTGATAAAAAGACTCAGTTTTATAAACATGCCTGAAAAGACTTTCATTACAAGAGAATGTCTATTAGTTGGGCTCATTCAATTCCAAAGGCATTTCTTTGCAAGCCAGTATCTGTCTCTGAGACCATTCATTACCCTAAAATTTTTACAACCTCTCAAATATTTCAACTTTCCTTTTTTTTCTCTATCCTATGGAAAAGATAGCATAAACTTCTTTGTCCTGTTGTCATGGAGGGATAATTACAGTGCATGAGTGTCTCTGTGCATGTAATATAACTGTGCATCTAAAATAAACCAAGTTTGTTGGTTTATTTTAAAATTAAGAAGAGAGAAGAAATTCTACATATTTGCAGAAGTGAAACAAGGTAATATGTGTGCTTTACCTTTAAAAAAACCTGGGATATTGGCAAATGACTTGGAGTGTTTAACAGAAGGTGTGAGTGAAGTCTTGCAAATATACTACCAAATCGGACCAGTAGCATTATTATAAAGAACTGTTGTGGTTTGCACTGTATATCTAATTTTAGAGTTTATGCTTTTTTTCTAGTACATTTTAATGTATTTAGTCTGGCTGTATGCTACATTTTCCAAAGAAAAGTCGCCTTCCATTTCCCTTGTCTATGACATAAGTTCATGTTTATACCAGGCCATAACATAATTTGAATTTTATAATTCCATAGTGTTATCCTGATATATTCCAGAAACCATATCATATGACTTTGTTCAATGTTACTATTTAGACATATCACAATAAATTGAATGCTTCCTTTGAGCTATGATATACTCTACCATCATTCTGTATTGTATTAAGGAAATTTAGGATAAAAATATTTAATTATGAAATTATAAAACTAAAACTTTGAAGACAATTTTAATACCCTCAGTTAGTTTTTTTTCTAAATATCATTGTTTTCCTAATTGAAAATATTTCAAAGATCAGAATATCACCATGGAGGGTCCCATGAATTCTCTCTAAATATAAGATGGGAACTTCATCTCAATTTGTCATAGACAGGTTTTAGATGACATCATGAAAGGTATTTCAGAATGCATCAGTGAGAAACATAGCATTATTTAGGATTAGAAAAATAAGACAAAAAAAGAAGGGATTACAACTGGAAGAACTAAACTAAGGGGAACATAACTCTGATGGAAAGGATCTGACTTGTACATTAATTATTTTTTAAATGACAGCATTTAAGGAATTGCTGAGGTTGGGTTGGCCTTGGTTGATCACTATTTCAGTTTTGTTTTGTAAAGTAGCTTAGAGAGAAGTCTATTACTTTGTTTACATGAGGAGATTATTTTTTTCTGAGCACTCTCAGTTTTGTGGATTTTTTTTTTGAATTTGAAAGTATATGTAGGTTTATTTTGTAGGGTGTGGGCTTCAGACACCCAATTATTGATTTAGTAAAATGTCCCTGTAAATCTATTACCTTGGATTGACATTTAGGGCAGAGCATCAATTTAATGGGCTTTGAGATCTGTCTGTACAATGGGTGGAACACACTTCCAAGAGTCTAGGTGGGTCATGGTGACATGCCTTTGGGGATTTTAATTGTTTCCCCATTCCTTCCTCTTTGGCACTGTTCCCCTCTTCTGCTTCTAGGCCACCACGAACTAACCACTTTGCTCTCTGATGCCCTTATACCATGACCTATCTATCTGTCTCAGAGACACAGAACATGAGCGAAGTACCCTGAAGCCACGATGCACCTTATATTTCTTCTCCTTTATATTGTGGGTGTTTTGTGTCTTTAACACTGAAAGCGGGCTAATATACTCAGGACCTCTAGTCCTTGAAGTGCACAATATAATTTCAGTAAATTTACACCTTATCAACTTGTATAGTTCTCCTATAATTAACATGCCTACACACAGCTGAGCAAGGATTGGACCCACTGTGTTAAGGCAGTAAAGGAGACATGTACAAATTGAAAGCCAGTCTTTGTTCCATTTTTAGTTGCTTATTGGGCATTAATGGGAAGTGAAGAGTCCTATTTTCTATCTTTTCATTTTTGTTTTTGCTGAAGCAAAAGCAGCTTTCAAGTCTTTGTCACAGAAATAATATAGATCATGCTTTTAATGAATAACACGTTAAGGGTATGCAAGTTTATTTGTCCTCTGCCTCTATGGTGGTCTCTTCCTCAAAGCCAAAACAGCACATAGAATATAGATTTGAACCTATTTATCTCCCAGTAAATAAAAATTTAAAGAACACATCCTCAAGAAAATGTAGTATCTAGCATAAGTGCAAACGTATTTCTGTATTATTCTGCAGAACAGCAGAACAAAAGTGATTAAATTTAAAACACTATTAAATTTTTAAAGAATAAAGTTTAAGGCCATTATAGAGTGCAATTGCAGCAAAAGTATAATATCTAGATAGACATTTATACTTTGTTTCAGACTAACACAAAGTGTTTTAAGATTTTTTTTTCATGCTTCTGTAAAGCAAAAATAAATTTCAGTTGTACTGGGCACCGTGTTAATTATAAGAGTCCGAAGATATTTTGTTTTGATTTAATGATACACTTATATTCATATTTTAATAGTTTATTTTGTAATTTATTATTTTACTCATTATTGAAAGATATTTTCTATACTCAATAATTATAGCAATTATTAATGAAGGTTATCTCACAGGTACACATCAAATAAAAATATTTGACTTTTTGTTGTCACCAATCAGAGCATCTTATAAATGCCTCTGTCTTTAATTATCTTTTTGGATAAAATCAACAAAGTCAAATCAGTGGAAGTAAGGTTTGAATGATGTAACAGAGTCCAACCGATGAAGAGAGAAGGAAAAACAGAAGAATGAATTTTTTTATGTCGACCTCTTCCATTCATTCTTACTCAAAATGAATTTTTCTTTCATACCAGCAAGCACAAAACTGTTCCTCTCTACAGTTGTACACAAAATACTCAAATTCAATGTAAACATTATATATTACATATATTCATATTAATAAGAACAGAAAACGTTCCTATCTAATGTAAAATTATAGACTGCTTGCACCATTTTTCTGTATGATTTTAAAATAATATTACTACCCTGCTTATCTAACAGTATAAAATAAAATAGCATATGTAAAATCACAGTGCACAACCGTAACACTCTCTACCAGCCTCATGGTTTTTTGGCATATACTTGTTGCCATCTAACGTAGTCAGATATTGCGGCTCTTCATCCGTCACAAAGGTAACTCATTGCTGTATCTCAATGATGTGTACCAATGTTAGTACCATGACTCTCTAAGTATTGCACAGTGAATAAAATTAAACTAATGCAATTATTTTCACTTTCCGAGCTTTTGTTTTTCATTATTTGAATAACACCAGATGGTTAGAAATAGATAAGTTTACTAAAACAAGATATTAAATGCAAAGTATTTTATATAATACCTACCAAATGTCTACACACAAACATGAGTACATATACACAAACACACATTTACAAGATAAGCATCTTAATCATTATCATTGTGTCATTAAGTAAAGTTGAATAAGATGGGACAAATCTTTTTTTTAAAAAAATTAACAGGACATTGTAGGATAAGTGTCCCTACTCAAGTGTCACTGTGCAAAGTCTCTCCTTCTTTAATTATGCCACTACAGAGGAGGTGAAATTGTATATCTTTTCCAAGGCGTTTTAAATAGTCTTGATAATGAAATTAACATTGGGCAGACTAAGAAGAAGAAAACATACAAATTGAATGTAAGTTCTGTGTAACTGGGACCCTGCATAAAGAAAGGAAGACTCTAATGAACACTTAGAGTGGAATACGTATGCCCAGGTTTGGACAGATAATTGGGAAGTTTGAAATGTGGTAAGGAAAAAGAGTTTGGATTAGTAAGGTTAATAGACTAGAAAGTGAATAGAATGATATATGCTGCCTTAACAGGTTCATTTGCCACAGAGTTTCTGTCAGTCCTAGGATTCAATCATTGATGATAAGTATACCTTGCTTGTGGTAGGAGGGAGATTCATTTTCTAAGGGAATTTTGTCTCCTGATTTTAAGAGGTCAGGGTGTTCTTGCACTTGCTTCTTTTTTCTTTTTTTTCACTGCCTTTATCTCAAGATGGTCAATACACACAGTGACATATTTTGGAGTAGAGGGTGCTAAACCTCATCTCCATTTTTCTGAAGTTGTGTACCATTTGTTTAATGAGTGCTTGACATTAGTATTTTTCAAACGAGTGCTTGACATCAATATTTTTCACAGCCTCAACTTCTATGAGTGATAAAGTAAAAACAACAGTAGATGCTTTATAGTATTAAATGGAGGTTTGAAGAATAGAAATTATTAAAAAGACCTCAGAGATTTGTCCTGGCACTTAGTAGACATTATCTTATGTTGTTTTAAGGAGAAAAAAATTCTGGCTGGTCTTGAAGTATAGCACAGTAGCATAACAAAGGTCTAGCACATATGAGACTGAAAGTTTGTCTCCTCATCCCAAAACAGAACCATGCAGTAGAATGCAAAGCAAAACTCCCAGATAACAGTTCAATAGAGTTCCTAGATTCAAAAAAACTTAATTAATTGTGCTTAATTTAGTAAGTGCTACCGCCTTTATGTATCCAAAATAATAAAAACATAGTTTAATGAAATTCATCTAGTTCCTGGATTACAGTATGATAAGATTTAACAGTAATCTATCTATCTATCTATCTATCTATATTTATAAATATATATATATATATGATTTATATATATACATATATATGCTTCCATGACAGATTAACAGTAGTCTAAATTATATGTAGTATATATACAATATATATAGTACACATACAATTAACAGCATATATACAATTAACAGTAATCTAAATTATATATATATAATTCTCACACACACACACACACACACACACACACACACACATTTATATTTGGAAGTGGAAATATCTTTGCTTCTGTAAGTTTAGTCACCTGGGAGAAGATCTGTATGGAGGAAGAAAGGTAATATCATCTGCGTATCGGATTCCTGTTAAATGACCTTCAAAACTCTACCATTATTGCAAATCTCAAATCCTTCATGATTAAAGAAACTATATTCTTATTTTTAAAGATTTTTTTAAACACTACAATTACTAAATAAAATAATGCTTCTTTGCTTTCTCTAAAAGAATATGTCTTCTGTCTTATGCTTGCTTCCTCAGTATCTAATTTCAAACATATTAATTTTAAATACAGACAGTAATAAACATTCATAAATTGAATATTTATAAGTATATAGAACAAAAATATCAGTATAGTCCAAATATCAGGCTAAGGAGAAAGGAAGGAATCAACAATTTCTCTTCCTACTTTTTTTCTTTAAATTGAATTTATCATTATTTTAAATGAAGGCAATTAAGTAACTTACAGCATTATGATAATGATTGCTTTGTGGTGCTGGGCAGGCTACAGAGCATTTTTTCTTTTATTACATATTATTATCACCAACAGGGATTTTATTCAGGCTTTAGACTTGGAAAACACCTGGTATGTAGTTCAGTTGACACTACTCGATCAAAAATGTTGTATGAGTGTTTAGGCTTTTTTCTTTATGATTTTCCATGAAGGGTTCCAGATTATATGTTGTGAGTCAGCCAAAACAGATTTAAATAGAGGTAGTGACAAATTTTCAATGGCTATTTTTCCTCTCTGTCAGTTCTGTGGTTTGCCTTACAAATACTGAACTACTCTTTCTTAAATGTTCTGACATTCTGGGTAATCCTCATGGCAGGTGCTTCCACATGAGTCCTTCACAGCTTCTGGTCTCCATTTTCGTTCCTTGTCAGTTATCATAGAATCCCGTACTAATGACACATACCTGTATCTAGTATTTGACTGTACATGTCTGTGTGTGTGTGTGTGTTTTGCTTGTTTTTGCTGTATTGGGATTGGGAATGTTTTGGGAAACAAGACCTCTTGTTAATTTTGCTTTGTTTTTCATATCTATTTTGTGCAAACTACAAAATTACTAATGCCTCCTCTCCCCCTTTCGAACCCTCCCACACACCCCCATTGCTAGTTCCCATTATCACCCCATCTTGTTCTATGAAATGACTGTGATCGGGATTTCTCGTGCTAGAGAAACTATTCAATATTTAACCTTCTGTGTCATTTTGCTGTTTAAGACAGGTTCTTGCTAAGTCACTAAGTTTCCCAAGCTGGGCTCAAACTGATGATACTCCTTCCCCAGACTCCCAGATGCTGGCATTCCATGTATACGCCATTGGGCTCGGCTTGCATTTAATATTTAAATTCAATAGAGAAGCTGCAGTTTGTTAGTCCTTGGCACACTGTCAGTATATCAGCCATCCCTCTATGATGGATCTACCTTGCCAGAACTCTTCCTTCAGGGTCCTTCTGGGCAAGTGGCAGACCTTAGTGCAATTGTGGCTAACATAGTTTATTTATTCCTTGGTAGAATAAAGCTGGTACTAATCATCTATTTATGTCTTTCTTTCCACGAACCAACAGTAAATATGTCCAGTAGCCAAAATTTCTCCTGATTTCCTCTCCATTCAATGACTTCTTCAATCCATTATACCTCTTACAATAAAACTCTACAAAAGCATTGTCCTTATTTTCCTCAAACTCTACGTCATCTTTTCCTTTTCATTGCTTGCATTACTATAAGAATAAATCACCTCTACTACTTGGTTGAAGTTGCTGTTGTCACATTCAACACAGTCCCCTGGTCCAAGGGAAGGTTTTCACATGACTTATTAATTTATCCACAGGAAAATAAACTGATATCTTTGTGACAGAAAATAAGTTTGCCACTTAGAGCAAGAACCCCAGCACAGACTGCTGCCACTCTAGAGTCTCTCTGCCTACATAGTCATATTGAAAGAGTTGCTTCCCAGGACCTTATGGTATTTCTGGATCAAAAGCCTGATTTAAAAAACAGGCTACCTGGACTTCAAAAAAACACATATATTTCAAAGATGGGATAAATATTTTTATATTGCTAGTTTTCTGTGAAAATGAAGTAGATAAGAAGTAGCTATCATTATTTCAAGCTAAAAATAACGCTCTTATCTGAAATTCATCTTCAAACCAAACATTGCTTACACAACAAATAAAATAAAATTCTTCACTTGTGTATCAGTTGCAAACTTCTTAACCTCTGAGAGAAGTAAAATTACTTGGCAAACATCTGATTTGATGACTACTTTACTTAATCAATATCCACAAATTGTAAGTTAATTTGTCTTCTGCATCTGCTAGCAAAAAGATGAGATGTGGCGTTTCACCTAGAATATCATTTTATAGGGTACTCAGAGCTCTTTCATAAAGTGATTCCTATACCAGGTAAAATTTTAAATTAATACTCATTCCTTAAGGCTGTTTCAGTATCTTCTGAAAACATTTCACTAACTGCCTCACTTTCATTTTGAAAATGTAATTCATTTTGGTGTCCAAAAGTCATTATACTTTAGTAATTTATACTTTGTGAATCTGTACAAACTCTACATCATATTTCTGAAATATATCTCATCACAACTAATTGTGATCAGTGCTTTCTTGGCTCCAATGTTGTGTTCAAGTATGGAGCCATGGGATGTGAGTTTCACAAGGCAGTTATCCAGAAATGCGGTAACTTATATGCATTAAATATGTATAAGTGTGTACAGTGCTTCATATCTCAGTTGTAACTTAGTAATTTAAAAATACTAATGGTGACTTGACTCAGTGCCACACACTTCTCATATCAGTTATTTGGGAAGTTGAGGTAAGGGATAACAATTTTGAGGGCAGCCTGAGTAACTTAGACCTTTCATTAAAATTTTAAGAATGATCTGGAGCTAGACCTAGCAGTATAAGTCTGTAATCCAAGAACTTTGAGATAGTGAAGCAGAAGGTTCAAAGCTTTGAGCTGAAGTAACTCAACAAGATCCTGTCCCAAAATCACAAGTAAAAAAAAAATGTGTAAAAAATATGTTGGGGGTGCAGCTCAGGGTGAAAGCGCCTCGGGCTTGATCCCCAATAATGCGCACGCACGCGCGCGCGCACACACACACGCACACACACACACACACACACACACACACACACACACACACACAAGAAAGAAAGAAAGAAAGAAAGAAAGAAAGAAAGAAAGAAAGAAAGAAAGAAGAGAAAAGAAGGCAAGGGCAGAGTACACAGTTCAATGGCAGAGTGTTACCTTAGCATGAATGTGCCCTATGTTCTCAGTACCCCTTCAAAAATATTGGTGATTGGTGGCTCAAGATAAGATTATTAATTATTGTGTAGGTTTTGGCTGACCTCAGTAGAAGAGGTACAATAATGTAGTGAAAGTGAAATGCTCATTCAGAGTGAGATTATGAGACTACTTGCAAAAGAAACCATATTTTGAGTGTGAAATATTTTCAGGTTATCAAAAGGGGAATAAAGAAATAGAACAATAATAGCTAGAGAGAGTGTTGGTGTGAGACAATCTTTTATTTTCCTTTGAGTTAGAAATAAGAGCGTGTTCATATTCTGTTGAGAATTATTCTGTTGAGACATGAGGAAAAATGATAATTCAGATGAGAGTGGAGGAAATTGCAGAAGTAAGAGTCCTAATTAGGTGAGAAGAGATGGGATCTATTACACGAGTGGAAGGTTGCCCTTGGTTAGGGCCATAGGCAGCTTAATCACGAGAGCTCCAAAGGCAGAGATTATGTACCCAGATTTTGAAACAAGGATTTGTTTGCTAAAAGTAGTCATGAGAAATTCCTACTTGATTTTTATTACAGAATTTAAATGTCAAAGCCGTGGTCAGTAAGGCATTTTAATACATTAATATTACATTACACACAAATTATCTGGTGTTTACAAGAAAAGAATTTTAACACAAAGTACATCTGAATTTCTCTACTACCTTCTATTATCTCATCTGAATGAATCAGTAGAGGAGATATTTTTGTTATCAATTATTTCAGTTTAGAATTAAAGCATTGCCCAATAGCCCCAATGTTCTCATAATGTGTTTTTCACATTATGGGAAGTTATTGAATCACAGAGGTGATACTTATCAGTGAATTAGTTCACTGGTGAATTCATAGCTGATTTGGGGTTGGGAAGTGGAGCCAGGTTAAAGGTGAGCCACTAGAGTGGAGTGTATCTTACCCCACCTCCTCCTTCGTCTTTCTCTACCTCTTGGCTGCTATGAGGTTAGCAGCTTTTCCCCAAAGTGCCCTTCCATTATACTACTTCTGCCTTGGGAACAATGGTTTCTAGACCAAAACCCCTACATCATGAGCCCACAAAGACTAACCGTTCTCTATGTTGTGGGTGTTGAGTATGTTGTTCCAGCAACAATACAGTGACTAATATAAAACTAAAAATAATTTAACAATTGGATCAACAGTAAAGTATAAAAATAATGGCTGATTTCAATGGTCCTTATATGAATTTAGAAATAAGAATGTCTTTACAAGTTAATATACTGCCAAGCCATGAGTACCTCAACCTAAATAATAAAGCTATCTTTTTCATAGCTTTTATCCAAACAAAAATGTAAACAAAAGAATACCTGAAAAAAGTGAGATAATTTTCCTAAAGTTTTAAGTTACTTTATTTGGTTCAAAACATAATAATTTATCTACAGTAAATATGCTTGTTATTGACATAATTTATTGGATACTTAACTTGTAAAATGACCAACTAAAAACCATTAAAATGCCCATGCATTAGAGATTTTTTAATAGAAGCCTGTAAGTTTAACTAAATTATATGTTAAACTAGATGTTAAATGTTTTAGGTATTTCTCAGAGAAATCTTTGATATACTGATTATCATTTTGAATTCATAAGTAACAAAAAACTGCATCTCTAAAAAGGTTATTTTTACAAGATTATAAAGATTAAGCTTCCTATGCAGAGCTAACTCTTTTATGTATATTTCTAAATAAATAAATAAAATCATTGTAGAATAGAAATACACATATATTCATGTTTGCAGCAGCACAACTAACAATTGCTAAAATGTGGAAGATGCTGCAACACCCATCATCAGACAAATGGACACAAAAATTGTGAGACCTGTGCACTGTGGAGTGCTGTTCTTCCATAAGAACAGATAAATTCGAAGCTTTTGTAGATGACTAGATATAACTCGAGGTCCTCCTACTTAGTGAAGTGAGTCAAATGCAGAAGGTTAAATATCACATGAATTATCTAATAGGAAAAACTCAGAACACAGGCATTCTCTGGAGCCAAATGGGCGTGATAGTGGGAGTTGGGGGCACAGGAGGGTGCAGGAGAGCCAGAAGGGGAAGGGAAGTGATTGTCATGTTGATACAATTGGTATGTGTACAAACTACTCAAGCTCAATGTAACTTTTGTGTACTGGTCATATAAAGTAATAAAACTATGGACAGAATCTTTGAAAAAGAACAGGTCTCCAACAGTTTCATTTTTTTTAACTATGCTGATCCCAGCCACAAAGATTGTATCAAAATTAGAGCCTGCTCGTGCATTTTTCTCCCATGACACCCTTGCAAAGGCTTCCAGGTCTGTAGTTCTACCAAGTGACTATAAGAGACTTTTAAAGAAGATTAAGAAGATTTACTGTATGGAAGAAATGCAATTGATTCTCTCATCTTCCTAGCTTATTGATTCTCCTCAAGTCACTGTGCTGAATGCCTTGGAAAAGAATTTTGCTTTTGTTGATTTACCACTGACTTTTTTTTCTGATTCTCTAGGTGATTGCATTTGAGAGAAGAGCATCTGCCGATGTGTTTTGATATCTTTCTGTTGTGACATATGCATCGTGAGTCAGCGGTCACACAAAGCCTCCCTGACCTAGTTTCATGTTTCTTAAATCATATTCTATTTCTACCCAATCTTGAAGGTAAAAAATGTTAAAATGGAATGCATCACTTCCCCTAAGCTAAGGAACTCCTAGGATTTTGTTTGCTTCATATTTTATATGCGCTAGCTCGTTTCCTTTAACATGAAAAGGTCAACAGATATGTAACATTTAACTTACTTTTGAAGTATATCTTTATTAAAGAGGAAAAAATCATGTTTGTAAAAGCTAAAAGGTAAAAAACAGAGCATTTGGCTCCGTTTCAATGTGAGTAAATATATCTATTGGAAAGCAGCTCCCCTAGATGGCAGATTTTTTTTCTTTTCTTTTCTTAGGAGCTTAGCTGGAATTTTCACTGATCTACATCGTAAGACAAATTACCACTGGAGTTGAACGGACTTGTACATTTTTATCTTATAGATATTTAATTTTTGGAGAACATGAAAATATACTTCTAAAATATATTTTTTAAATTTTAGTAAGAAAAATCTGAGGAGATTTAGATGTGGGTATTTAAGTCTATAGCTACAAGCTTTTTAAAAAGTGATTCTGAGAACAAACTATTTGTAAGCTAAAAGATATACATCGCTGTGCACTCTCTTAGATCAATTAATACCAAAATGTTTGTCTCTTAGACTGTCACACAAAAGACTGTGGCTGTTCTGTCGTGTGGAACATACAAATATGTAGCTACTCTTCTCATCAAATACTACCTAAAATTTCTCCTTTTCCTAGGTTAGAGAGCCCATATTCTCTCAATTCATGAGAGAAGTTTTAAAGGTCTTGGATTCTATCTTTAATACATCGTTGCCTTTCTTTAAGATTAGCCATTTTCCCAAATGGCTAGCAGAGAAAGCATTTTTGTCTTCAGTGTTATTCATATGTCATCAGCTAAAGTGGAGGTATCCCCATGTACCTACAAATACCGTAAAGAAGCTAACACGTAAGGAACTCTTGAGACCCACTGTGCTGTTGTAGTATATGCTAACCTTCCAATATGGCAGAAGCAATGGACATTAGCTGAGTTTCTCTTCACCATTATCCAGGATGGTTGGAAAATGTCCAGTTGTCTTTCAACATTTCAGTTTCCACACACCAATTCTGCTCTTTTTTTTTTTCCATTCCAGAACACATTAAGGACCTTGGAATACTGATGCATTAAAAACAAATAACAAGGACCAGTTATTTGCGCTCTGCAGATGCTAAGCATTTTCTGTTGCCCGTCTCCTCTAGATTGTTTTCTGGTTCTCCTTTTTAAAAATAAAATCTGTATTCTCATACTTGTTACTATGGTTTGAACATACCCCCCCCCCCCAGTTCAGCTGTTTCAGGATAGAAGTATTCTCAGACAGGACCTTTAGGTGACTGAGCCATGAAGAGTTTGCTCTCCATAAAAAGATGAAGGCTCTTTTTAGAGGCTGTTTGGTGAGCTTATTTTCCCAGCATCTTCTGCAATACGAGCACACATCAAGAAGGCCTTCACCGGATCCCAGATGCTGGCACCTTGATCTTGTACTTCACAGCCTTCAGAACTGAGAAAAATAGAAGTGTGTTCTCTATAAATAACCCGGTGCTAGCCATTCTGCTGTAGTAGGAAAAGGAGCCTAAGCTATTTACTTTCAAGCTTGTGCTCTTTTTGAATGTTCTTTTCCTGTTACAAGTTCACCTATAAGGAATTTCTAATCTTCTCCCAACCTTGTTTAGCATAAAGTTAATTGAAAAATTCAAGATTCATGTTCAGGAAAAAATTAGAAACATTCACCAGCATAAATAAGTAAATAAATAAATAAATAAATAAATAAAATATTTTAAAATAGGGCGTTCTCGGTTGTTAAGCAAGAGAGTGTTACAGTCTAAAAGCAGAGCTCTCCAAACAAGAAAGTAATGATATAGGAGTTTGGAGAATGTTTGATGATTAAAGATCATTGAGTGTTTGGGTGGATCAAATTTTACGCATTAGATTATGGTTTCTAACTGATACTTCATGTTAGCAACAATGTGGATAAATAAATAGTTGTATGCTTATGGTGAATATATGGATTCCTGCCAAGAATGTGTTATCTACATAAAGATTTTTCGTAACAGTGATAAGCACTGCATAATTCTAAAAACTTACTTTAACCACAATATTTTCCTTATTTACAATGTAATATGCAAAGAAGTCTCTTTTCTAATATTCTGAAAATTTCTAAAGAGGTGTGAGTGGACAATTGTGGAAATAAATCAATCAAATATGGGAACATGTAGTTCATTTGTTATTTTTGAATAGATATAAAGTAAAATTATTGTAGCACTGTTGAATAAAACACAAACTTCAAATTGCATGATATATATTTTGACCTTACTAAATATTTTGGTATAAAGGCTCTAATAGCCTAATGCATATCAAAAAATCAAGCAAAAATAATAATATTCAATTCAATCATTTCGCATTTCTACAAAAAATTTAGACATCAAAAGGAGATATTGATTTATCTTTCAAAAAAAGGCTACTGAGCATATGTTTCTCAAGTGCTTGGGAAGTTAGCAGCTAACAGAATATAAAAATGTCTTTGTGTACAATCTTTAAATAATTGTCTTTATAGTTCTTGCATTCTAAACTGAAGAGACAAAAATAAGCACAAAGTTAAATAAAATATTTCAGACAGAATGCAAATTGTATTAAGTAAAGCAAATTAAGGTATGTGTTTGAAAATTATTATCTATGCAAATTATGCTGCAGATCAATAACATTGTCCCCCTCATGTGGATTTTTATTTTTCATGTCTTTTTGTGACTTTTTTGAGAAATTGTTAAGTGTGATAATTTACATTAGAAAAGAGAGGATGAGCTATTAATATATATTTATCTGTTACCAACAGAAGTGTTAGAGTACTAATTTATTTTCCCATCTATCCTAGACTTAGTTGTCAATAATGAATTTATGTCAATATCTAAGACTGCACAGCACATGTTGGAAATAAATGAATATTGGACCATATTTTTTATTTCTGTTGAAGGGTTTTAAATAAGGCCCAAAAGTTATACATTTACATTGAAAATTGTTATGCAAACTTTTCAATGCTAGGTCTTTTTGAGGATTTACAAACTGACATTAAATAGGAGGAAGTTAAAAAATTAAAGGATTTTTGGCTCAAAGGTTGCAATGAAGCCTGGATTCCAAAATTAAGTAAAACTTTAAGAGTCTGTGAAATAACTTAAACCTACGAGCATGGAAGGAAGTAGAACATGGAAGTATCAACATAGAAAAAATATTTGCCCAAACAGAAATGTAGGTTAAAATATAATCCCCATCAAACTACCAGAAAGAGCTTCTATTTTGCTTAAGAGAAAAATGATTATAAGATTTATATGGTAAAAGGAAATGAGTGGACGAGACAACTTTAAAAAAGAAGAATAAAGCAGGATGAATCAGTTTATGAAATATCACGATATATTTTCAATAGTAATGGATATTAATCAATGCAGTATGGTACCAGCAGAAGAATCTGCAACAGAGTCGATTGAACAGAATAGGATATCCAGAAGAAGAACAAATATGTTCGAATATGTGTTAAATATGTTTGCCACAAAGGTGTAAGGTAACTCAGTCAAATAAATATAGTCTGTTTAACAAATGATGCTGAAGTACTTGAACATTCATGCAAACATAAATAAAGACACAGAAACTATACTTATTCTCAGATATTACACAAAATTAAGTGAAGTGAGCCACATACTTAAATATAAAACCTAAAATGATATGACTACTAGAAACAAATAGGAGAGATCTTTGAGATGTAAGAGTGTGGAAGTTTGTAAACTTGACTAAAACATTGTATTTCCTAAGTGGAAATATAGATGACTTTGTCTTCCTCCAAATAAAAAGTTTTTGCTTGGTTAAGAGGAAGAAGATGCAAGATAAAGAGTGCGAGAAAATAATAAAACATCATGTATTTAACAATGATTATTTAGAACGTGTAGACAGCCTTTGGAATAAAAACAATAAAAAAGCCCAGAATGTTATTGTTGTAATTTTTAAAAGTGATATATATAGAGAGAGGTGTCTTTGAAAAAAATACAAAGAGGTCAAGCAATTAAAAGTTGTTCAACATTATTAGCCATAATATAAAGTCAATGAAGGCCATAAGGAGATGCCATTATTACCTATCAGAAACGCTAAGGCAAACAGTATTGACTGCATTAAAATCCTGGTAAGGATGAGAGAAATAAGATCATACTTGAATGGTGAGAGTATAAACCAGTTCCACCACTTCGGAAATGAAATAAATTAATAGGAAGTTTTTATACAATCCAGCAATTAGACACCTGATTCCCGTGTTCAGAAGAAATGTTGGCATTTTCACATAAAACTTCTGTGCAAATGATTTTAGATTTATTTATAGTAAGTCCAAACTGGAGACATCTCAGATATTCTTTAGCTATAAAACAAAATGCAATACATCCATAGCATGAAATACTATTCCTAGGATAAAGTAAATAACTATTGATTTAGGCAATACCCTGAAATAACCTCTAGAGAACTTTGTTGAAGGAAAATGCCCAGTGTCAAAGCTATTTTCAAAAGGTTACATACTGTCTGATTTCATTTATATGACATGGTTGAAATGACAAAATTATAGAACTTTGTAAGAGATTAGTATTTGTAAGGGCCTGAGTAAGGGGCAAGGGTGAGGTGCTATAAAAGGACACCATGAAGGAATTTTATGGTGAGAGAAATATTCTAAATCTTGATTGCACCAATTTTAGTATGCAGTTTTGAAACTGCACTAAGGTTTATACAGCACATCCTAAGATGATATTTCTATATAAGCACTACCACAATTGTGTCATTTCTTATATTTGTTACAACTTGCGATGGTGAATCTATGTAGACAACTTCGCAAGATTGGAAGATACCGAGAAAAAGGTAAAACCTACTCTAAATTTTTCCAGCACTTTAGCTTTGAGACAGCTCTTGCCTACCTGTTCTGGTAAGCCAATTGGCTGAATTTATATATATATACATATATATATATATATATATATATATATATATATATATATATTTTTTTTTTTTTTTCTACAGGTTGTGTTGTTCTGGAGAACAACAGAGACTGTTCTACTACTACATATAGACCTTCAGAAATGCAAATGCAAGGCCTAGTTAATAACTCTGAAAGTAACATAAGGTCACTCTTAGAATGTTGGAAAGGAAATTGAGAGGACAAGACCTAGAGTAGGAAAGCGACATCTATTTGTATTTCTGTGAGAATTGCTATACAAGAGATATTAAAGTAACTTTTTCAGGTTGAAATAAAGTAATACTGGTAGTGATTTGAATCTAAATTTAAAAATCACTAATAACCATAATTAGTAAGTAATATGAAAACATATTATAATTGCATATTTCTACTTTTTCTCAGCTGGTGATAAAGCAATTTTATAAGATAATGTGTACATAATTACCTTATGAGTATAGGAGAGTACAAAGAAAGTGGATGGGTATGAAGCTCGATTGGAGTAAAGAAATGACACCAGATAATTGGAAAGGACCAGAAATGATAAATAAAATGGTAAATTCATTGAAACGTACATATTTGTTTTATTCTGTTTTAGTTTCATTGAAAAATATGAATTTTTATACAATGCCATCATTATACCAGTAAATCATTGGGTTTGTCCCGTATTAGGTACAGTCTGTGTAACAATATAGCACAAATGAGGAAACAGGGAATGGTGTTGTGCAGACAAAAGCACTGAGAAGCATATTTCCTTCTCAGCATTCTGTGTTTTCACAACAGAAGGGCTTTTTGCAGTGAAGGCAACCAGAATGAGATGAGACAGTACACTGTCGGGAAGCAACACGCTTTGGGTGTCACTGTCAGCCACCACCCCGGATGGGACCTCAGGAGAATGGGCTCAGGGAACCAAATAATTGTGCTTCATGCTGAGTTGAACAATTCTTTCCATTTTATTAAAATAAGAACTAAGATGCACAATAAATGCAGGTGGCTTGAATTATCCCAAAACTAATCCTCCTTGCACAACCTCATCCATAATAAAGCTGTCTATTAAATCAGTCTGCAGTGTCAAAATGGATAGAGACCGTAGTTCTAGCGCATATTGTCTTGCTAACCTATGACATAGAGTGGGTGTGTGTATGAATTCTACATTGACTTGTCTTATTTTCAATTTATAATGAGTTTACTGGAATCAAATTGCATTATACAACCAGGAACATCTGTTAGACCATGGATTAAAAAATAGAAAACATTTTAAGTAAAAGAAGAGTTACAGGACCACATATTTTATGACTCTTTATTTTTTTACAAAACTCCTATATAAACAAATTTTATAAACAAAAAATAATTAGTGTTTTTTATGGCTTTTGCTGATCAGAGAACGATTTATGGAAAACTGGGAATCACTGCTAGTAGATCCAGACTCTACGTTTGGTATAGTGCAAATGTCTCAAAATTGTGGTGTTGGATGCACATATTTGTGAGTTTTTGGGGGAAAATGTATTTTAGATTTCAAATGAGTGACTAAATGGAATATAAACTATATAGTGTTCAATAAAACTTTTAAAATAAAAAATACAGATCTATCATCGTGTACCTACTTACTAGAGGGACTAAAATTAAAAGACCTTGGTCTGAAAATACCAGTAGTTGGTGGGATGTGAAGCAACTGTAAGTCTCATATATTTTGGTTGGGTGTGAGAAGCTATATCGCATCTGGTAGAGTCTTTAGTAGTTTCACATAGATGAATTCATTCTTCATAATTATGGGTGATTCTGGTTTCCATGAATTTACTCAATTGAAGTAAAATATGTATTTATATAAAAAGTTATATATACTAGTATTTATAGTTACTTTATTCATAACATGTAAGAATTAGAACAAACAAAAATGCCATAAACTGGACTACCTAGTGAGACCCTGTTTCAAAAACACTTATCACAAAGTAAATTAATATTTACATATGCTATTCACAAGTTAGTATAGCACAGTGTTTGTTATGTGATAGTAATAATAACAAATACCATATAAAGTTTGAAATTTGACATAATTTATTATGTTACTAGGGTTTGAATCCAGGGCCTTTGTGCTGAGCTACATCACCAACATACGCCTTATGGAAGTGCAATATTCACTATGCTAAAATAAATAATGAACTTTAAATATATTTACCTAAATAGAATTTTAAAAATATTATGTAGGGGGGTGGGGGTGAAAAAATAAAATAAAAATATTATGTCAAAATAACAAGAATGTATTGCTGGTTGGTGCATTCATTTTTTATATTGCACTCTATGGAATTGCCACTTTGACAGGTTAAAATGGTCAAATATTGGTAACTTAATATCTTTCAACCTAACATATTGGAAAGCTATTTTAATAGAGAAATTATAGTGATAAACAGTCAGACAAGACATTAATGGGAATAAAATACCATTTCTGGTCCAACACAATGACTGTTATATTTTCAAACTTCAGGGATTAGAAAATATTTTACTCAAGTGTATTCTACATGTTATTATTTTTTAAAATATTTTACTTTGGACACAGAATTCATTTCTTTCATAACAGCAAGTAGTGTATGGAGATGACACAGTCCACAGCACAGCCCACAAAGCCAATTTAACTACAGTGGAGCTGAAATACAGTCGTCATTTTTCCACATAAAATCATATGCTTAATAATGCCAGAGGGAGCTGAATACAGTGTTTATTTCTAATGGAAACATTAAAAAACATAGCTCTCGTGGGACTAAAGCCTATGTTTTCTTTGTTGTTCATTTTTAGTGTGGATAAAACTGCATTGAAAATGTCTGTGGAGCCACAAGAGCAAGTTTTGCTTCAAGCGTTCAAGGGCGGGCCTGATGACACGTGCCACTGTGGCCTTTATGCCTGTTGCCCTGAGAAGAAGAGAAGGAGGCCAGGTGTCTGAGGACTTGGACGGCAGCCGGTCTCAGTCCCAGGCTTCCTTCGTGCCTGTGGTCAGGCTGCTACAATGATCTGCAGGGAAGTTTTCACCTTTCAGGCAAATATACTACAATTTCTAACATCCAACTCAATGCAATTGTTGGTAAATACAATGAAACTAAACATCATTTATACAGTGTATTTGTGTGTGTGTGTGTGTGTGTGTGTGTGTGTGTGTGTGTGTGTGTGTGTGTGCGATTTCACAGTAAAAGAGTAAAAGACCCAACATACTATACAAATAATTTATTTTGGAGACTTCAAAGTGCAGATGAATGCTGTGAATGAAAATACCAAAAATGTTCTGTAACTGTGCCTGGCTTTTTTGTTATTGTTACTGAGTTCCGTGCACATATATTCGTTGTGTGTGTGAGTGTGCATGTACTTGGGAAGCCGTTTTCTTTCTCAGAAGAAGGTTTGTAGAGGGAAAAGTGACAAAATAACTACAAGAAAGAACGTGTGTGTGCCAAGACATAATTCAGCTCCACATTGAGTGAAATGAAATCAGACCTTATGTGTAAGGGATACTATTTCTTTTGTGGGATATCAGAATAGTAAATACAGTAATTGCCAGGTGCTGTATAACACACTATGAAGTCATTACTGCAAAAGAAAATTTTAAACATAGGATGTTGTGAAAGCACAGCAAACAAACCAGGAAAATATTCAAAGACAGTGGCAGAATTCACCCAATAACGTACAACTACTACACTGGCTGTTTAGGCTTGCACAAGCTACACCCTGACTAATACAGCTTGTATGCTTCTGGTACAGCACACTGAGTATTATTGACTCCTCACTTCTCTTCACATGTTAGAGGGGTCAACCATGCACCAAAGTAGCTGAAGGAAATAAATCTGTTCTTTTTCAATCCATCTTTTTCCATCCTTTTCTATATACTCTATGGAAATTTTCTCTGGGGCGATTTTTATGTTTTGTTTTGTTATTAATAGACATTGCAAGTATTATTTTAAAATCTCATCTGATTCTAGAGCCCTTGGATGGAAATGCTGGTTCCCACCTGTGTGACCTAAGCAAGATCTTTTTTTTTTTTCTCACTGTTTTTATTAATATATGATACATTATGTTTACAATGAAATTGAGTATTTTCTGCACATATATACCACACCAACTTTACAATCCCTTCCCATTTTGGCCCTCCCACATCCTCTCCACCCTCCAGTTCCCACCACCACACCCATTTGGTTCTATAGAATGCCTGTATTTGGTTCTATAGAATGCCTGTATTCTGGGTTTCTCAAATCAGAGAAACCATGTGATATTTAACATTTTTAATCTTCTATGTTCTACTAATTTCCCTCAAATGGCCACTTTTTAGCTCAGCTTCCCACCCCACGAATGGACTGCAATGGCAATATCTTGATGGCTTTTTTTCTGAGTCCGGCAGAGCCCTTTATTGGGATATTTGTCAAAAGTTCTTTTTTTTTTTCCCTGTATCTTACTATATCTCTGTTGAGGTTCTTTAACATGGTCTCACCCACCAGTCCACATAAGAAAAGAAAAATCACAATTTTGGGACTGGAGGAATAGCTCAGCGGTTAAAGCAATTGCTGAGCAAGTGCTGAGTCAAATGATATGTACCTTGTTCAATTCCCCAACCCCACATAAGCTGGGCATGGTGACACACACCTCTAATCTCAGTACTCAAAAGGCTGAGAAGGATTGCCTTGAGTTCAAGTCCAACCTGGGCCCCATAGCGAGTTCAGGACCAGCCTGGGTTACAGAGCAAGACTGTTTCAAAAAAAAAAAAAAAGTGCAATTCATAAGGCCATAAAGAGAAATAAAAAAGAGAAATAAAAAGAGAGAAGTTAAATTTCAAATGCCATAGCTGAGTATTGAAAGGTAGATGTTTGTATATTTGTCCATTCAAAAGATGTTCAGGTTATCATTATATCAATCAGTTTTGATTTGCCACATTAAATGAACTTAAATCTATATGATATAAGTATATTACACTTAAAGCATATTGGGACACTTAGATTTTTTTCAGAATTTTTTTAACTTTCATAACATTTTTATTCACATTTAACTAATTACTCACTTTTTGCCAGATTTGGCTTATCATTTTATCTACCTAGTCATCCATAAACTCATGTACATATATTTCTTAATGATTTGATAGCAATTTCTCATGTTAAATATAATTATTATGTATTTCAAACTAATATAATGTTACAAATAATAATTATGTGGGGGAATTTCACAGATTTTATGAAAGAACTGGTCCTGTTTTAGATAATATCAATCAAATGATTCAAATACCAATCTATCTTTTGTTTGTTTTTGTTACACCTCTTTAGATGTTTCCTTTCCTCTGTATTTTTTTTTGGTGCTGCTTGTCTCTCTATAACTCTCAAAGATTCCTTCAAATATTTTCTGCAATGTTGGGCTAGTGGTTGCAAATTTCTTTAGAAATTCTTGGTCATAAAAAAATTTTACTGTCCCTTCAATTTTCAGGGATAATTTTGCTGGGTACAACAACTTAGGTTGATACTTGCTGTCTTTTCAAGCTTGAAATATTTTTGCTGCAAGTTATTCTGGCCTTTGAAGTTGGCATTGAGAAATTCAAAATAATTCGAATGAATTTGCCTCTGTATAATAATGCCTGTTTTTCTCTTGCTGCCTTTAATTTCTCCGTGTGTGCTGTATTTCTGAGGTTTTGATTATGATATATCATGGTGATTCTCCTTGCTGGTTGAGGTTATTTGGTGTACTATAAGCTCTTTGTACCTGAAAATTATTTTCTTTTTTTAGATTTGGGAAATTTTCTTGCATGATTTCAGCGAATAAATTCTTTATTCCTTCAGTGCTGTCTTCTGCTCTTTCTCCCACACCCGTAATTCTTAGATTGCTTCTCTGACTCATCTGTCAGCTGTTGTGTCCACCTACTTTGCTCATTTCTAATTTTGGACTCATGCCTAATTATAGCATTTGTTTCCTAGGCCTTGTCTTCAAGGTCTGAAATTCGGTCTTCACAATTCTTGAGTTGTCTTTTCCTGCTCTCACATATATATTTTTTATCATGAATGTCATCTAGATTTATTTTCAAAATTCCCACTTCTCTATTAAAATGTTCCTTCATATCTTGCATTTCCTTGCTTACTTCACCTGACCTTTGATTATGGTTCCTATATGCTCAGTAACCTTTGTTTCCATTAGGAATGCTATTTGTTTAGTAAGTTCCTCTTTAAGCCCACTGTTCAATGCCTGCATTTCTTAGAGAATGTCTTGTTTGAACTGGTTGTTTGACTCATTTATTTGCTTTTTAACTTCCTTCCCTGTAAGTTTCATTATTTCATAGCCCATGACATTAGTTTCTGGAGTTTCAAGCATGTCTTTGGGTGTCCTGTTGCCTTGTCTTCTTGTCATGTTTCTGTTATTGAGGGACTTCACTTGAAAGGCCCAGTTGATGGGTTACTTTGAGTGAGAATAATGGTGTGTGGGGAGGCAAAATTCTTCCAAGTTTTATGCTATGAGTAGACAGTGAGGGAGGACCTAACAGTCTGATGGCCTCTGAGGTATTTTGTTGATCCGCAGACCCCCCACAAAGCTCTCCCACCTTTCCTGGCTTCCCTACTTGAGTGGGGGGGGGGGGGCTTTCCATCCTCAGAGATGCTCCCACCACATCCAACCATTCAGGAGGTGGCTGGCCTTCATTAATGGCTGTTGAGTGCTTCTTCAGATTTAAGGTCCAGAAGGCATTTTCTAAGGAATGATCACAGTGTGTTTGTAGTATGCTCTCCTCACAGGATTGTTTTTGGAGGCTGGGGCTACCAGCTGCTGTAAATTCTCACTTCTCCTGGATTGTTTCTTACTTCAGTGTTAGGTTTCAGTCTGCACACTTCCCTCCATCTGGGGATGCTGGAAGCTCAGGCCCACACTCAGTTGGCTGCTCTTTTCCTCCACTTCTGCTTGATGGCCAGAGCTCTGACCAATATAGCAGTTTTCCTCTGTCTGCAGATACGGGAAGCTCCCAGCTGTTAGCAGCTGGGAGGTGGCTTCCTGGGTTGCTGTCCCCCGCTCCACACACACACACTTCCAATGTTCCTTTGAGATTTCTGATCTTCTCTTGGTCTCCTTTCAGTTGTTGGGGCATTCCTTCTTGTCCTGGCTACATTGAACAGGTGTTTTCTCTTTTTAATATATTTTTAATTTTTTAAAGTGTTTCCAGGAGAAGATACTGTGTAGCCCTGATACTCAGCTGCCATCTTAACAGGAAGTCTAGGAAGACATTTTATCTTTGAGATAAATTTCTTCATCTGTCCAATTTGAAATGAAGTTGGGCTGACAAAAGAATTCAGTGAGTTCCTACCTATGGTACAGTGCTTGGAACACTGTGATTGATAAGTTGATGTCAGTGATTCATATTATATGTAAGTTTGGCTAAAAATTGTCCAAGTATTCTGTCCTACACATTCTACTTAAGTGGTCTTTTGGTAGGCAGAAGAATGACATAAATAATTAAATAAAGTAAAGCAATATTTATTGACTACCTACTATGTGTCTAACATTACCTTTAAATAATGTCCACTGATTCTTCCAATACTTATGCAATAGAACTTATCTACTAGCAGTAGTGATTTCCAAGGACTACATTGCTAAGAAGAGGTAAATATATATTCCAAAAAAATACCTAATGTCTTGGGTATCACTGCTTAATGTTTAGTACACTCATAGACACCTTTATAACTTGGAAATTAGTTCAAATATGCAAACATTCCTTAAGATACTATTACAGATGGAAGAAAGATCATAACTATCTCACAGAACTTAATGTGAAAAATAATGCGACCTGGAGGGTGGGGACAAAAGGAAAGAAGAGAAGGTCTTGTAATTTTGCCATGATATGTATGTGCAGAAAATGCTTAAGATCAATGGAAACTTTAAATTTGGCACTTACATGTACCAATGAAATGGAAGAAAGCCTTCAAACTGTATAACAGAAGAAAAAATTCAAAAAAGTATAAACCAATTATTTTAAGGATATTTAATATTACAACTATGCAATGTTTTGTTTAAAGGAGAGAACACTTGACCATAAATTAAGCATCAAAATTTTGATTCTATAACGGGTTTATTTACCCTGCAAAAGAGGCGTGTGTGCACACGCATGTGTGTCTTTGTGTGTACTTTGTCCAGGATGTGTATCATTCATTTCACAGAGTTTACTCTTCCCTTCTCCCTTTCCATTTGCCATTCGCTGGTGTGGAGTTAAACATCTAACTGACATCTCTGTCCTACCTCCCTGACATTTAATCGACTAAATGGTATGGGTGTGTGGAACTGAATATTTCATGATTCCTCAAGAACTCTAATTTAATATTTTTTGATCATTTGCTTAGAAATTATGAACCTTACCACCCCTGAGTTCCAAGTAGAGTATGAGGCAGCTATTTGGGATATTGTACTTTTTCAGTTCCAAGGATATGACCTTGGATAGCTTAGATATGAAAGGGAAGTCTGAGACACACGGATAAAACAGACACTCTAAACACTATCCCATTCTTCTATTTGAATAAACAATTCCAGTGTTAGATAACAAGTCTCATTCAAAGGTACAGATTGCTATGTGCGTGAATGTACTAAGACATGCACACACACATCTTAATAAATTAGATATACATCTATAATTTTCTAAGAGTGAAATTTTTAAATCTTTTCTATTTGCTCTTCTGGTGACTGAAGAGAATGCTGATATAAAAATTTAAGATTAGACAAAGCAAATAAAACGGATCAATTTTTAATTAGAATGATAGAAGCATACTCACTAGGAGCCAACATTTGTATTGTAATGTGAAGCTTCTTATAAAAGTCTGTTATATTTTTCCACTGAGAATAGATCTCAAAAGATAACCTATTCTTAAAAGAAATTCCTAAAGCTAGTCAATGAGTAAAGGTGTCAATATTGAACAGGCAACTCTGTGACGCTCATCGTGAAGATGACATATATGCAGATGCTGCTGCCGCCTAATTCCGGTGGTCAGGCAGTGTAGACTTCATTACTCTGTGTCTAGTCACCAGCCAGCCTGCAAATGTGCTGCCTGCCATTCGTACCCTAACTGCACAAAATCCATCTAACCTGTCCAAGCAAGCCAGAAGTGGTGGGATTTCATCATCCTTTGGGTTTCACTCTGTGTTTGGGTCTACTTTTACTTGGAACTCTCAACAGCTGAGATATCAGTATTCTACTTGCATTTCTCTGCTTATGGCACAAATTTTGAGCCATGCATGTGGGATGCGCCTCAGAATCTCCTCACAATTTAGGCTTCAGGTGGCCGACACTTTGAACACACTACCAGTACACATTTTGTAACCATTTTATAATGTCTTATCCTTTCTCTGTGTTGTATATTCTTTTTGTTATGTGCTTTTCAGATAAACTTATTTCATTAGAATTCTAATCTCATTCTGCCTGTAAAGCAAACTATGGCACAATATATGCTATGATGTAATTGACACTCTACTCCAAGTATGTCATTAGGTGGACTGCTGCATCAGCCTCATCAGCAAAGTTTTCTCAACATGTTGAACCAAAATCACTGGCATAGAATTATGGCAGTTTGGACTTGGAATCAGCTCTCTAGTTAACCTCGAAGCTCCCTCATGTATGAGGACCATTGACTCAATACCTGGAAGGGGCTATTGCAAATCTTTTGGCTTTCATATTGAAAAGGTATTGAGTTGTAATGATTTAATAGTTTTATTTGCCAAATATATTAATATACATGAAATCAAAATACATATAAGTAGAATAAAAACTTAAGAAAAATATTTATTTTAGTATAAAGTTTACAATATCAAAATGTATTTAAAATTCATGAATAACTTAAATTTTTAAATATCTTGCATTATCAAACTAAAGGGAAGAATAAGAAATTGTACATACTAAGAGTAGAGACATATGTGGCAAATTAACATGAAGTAATATTATGCTTTGATTAGAATGTCTGGTATTTGTGTACTGCTATTTTAGCATGTGTTTAATTGCTTATTCTTTTTTATCATTCAAGGATTATATGTAGAATAATACAAATATGTATTAAATGAACTGTATAGGTACAGTGAAAGAGCAAGACATCACCATATCTGCCCTTACCTCAGATAAAGAATCTATGTGACGTTTAGAACACAGACTTGAAAATTGTTAAATAAGATTTACCCAATCTTACACGAAAAAGAAATTTCAGGTAGTGATTAATATATATGAATTTTTATACTTATTATTCACAACTTTCTCTACGTGTTTGTTATATGCAGTGAATGAGAACCTGTTTGTTCCTTATACAGAATATGCAGCAATGTGTATAGAACAACATACACTTTTCCACTTTGTGTGCACTTAGTTTTCTTAGTTGAGGTTACTATTTTAGCATTAGAAAAAACAAGAACTCACAAACTCGGTTAACTCTTCAGTCTTAGTGATTTCATAACAAATTCTTGTAATCAGCATTATTGAAAGCTTACTTACCTCAAATGAGGGTTGAGCCTTATCTATATAATGATTAAAAAGGTCAGAACTGAGTATATATAAGACGAATACTCTTTCAAAATATAGGAACCACTTTTGAGTTTCATGTTAACACATACCAACAAACTCACTATTATATTTAAAATTTATATTAAAATAGTGGTATAAAAATTAATTCTGGAATACATTTAAATAGTTGGTGGTATTTTACATTACCTTCCAATAAAAGAAAATGTTTTCTATGATATTTTGTACACAATGCTTTATATATTTTGAAATTCATCTTAATAGGCAAAAATGCCTATTCGAAATACCAATTTAATCATCTTTCCCTGCATCATTTGCATATCTTCTCTGCCAACTTATTTGATTCTGTAATTTTTTATTAACAATTCATTCCTTATCCCCTGGGTATCAAGACTTTGTATCTTTACCCTAACAGTTGATCCTATATGTTTTTCACTTTTCCCCTTTCCCAGGTTTTAAAATCAATCTGCATGCATTCCTTTCTTTTCTGATTGTTTTGTAGAAGCAATGATACTTACCAGTACTTAAAAAGATGTTGCATTCTACTGCATATTAAGGAAAATGACATATACAAGGTCAAAATAACCACCTTCCTAAGAGCTGTAAATTAGGAATAGTATTGTCAATCTTTACACTTTCTGCATCACCAGCTTGCAATCAGTATGTGTAAGTGATGTGTGAAAATGGATTTAAATGATATAAATTATTCTGTTGTATGTACTATAGGCAGTCTAATAAAAAGGAAGTGAATATTTAAATAAGAAAATTAGTACAATAAAAGAAACATTATCATTAGTGTCCTTAAAAATCATCTTCTTTACTTCCAAAACACTTACATTATTGTTCAGCCTACTTTTCTGAATTAGCATCAAAAATTCTTTTCCACGACTATATTTATTCATTTACACTTCATGACCATACATTAGAAGTTGAACAGGGACAGATCCAGTGACTAGGGTAAATTAAGGTAAATTAGGCAAATTAAGGTAAATTAGGGTAAATTATTTTTATTTGACAGAAATCTCTGTAAACTTCAAATCAACTTTGGATGATCAAAGGTTTCAATGAATGCTTAATTAAATTATCTGTTGGAGCATATTGTTAATCGCCCCACACATCTTGAAATATTTCTTCACACAGGATTATTCTATAACTCTTTGGATAAGGATGCTCTTAAATTCAAAGTGCATCCATTCTGTGTATAAATATAAGTCAGCTATTTCTGCATGCTTTTTTATAATAATGTAAGCCCATATGAATGAAGTAGAGTTGGGTTAGTAAAAAGCTTTATATACACACTGCTTGAGGTCTTTACAATCATTTTTGTTAACTCTATACTATTTGAAATATTCATGGAATAGCCAATTTTTTATATGTAGTTCATAAGAATGAGACCAAAGTGTCTGTGTTTTGATGACGTATTAAAAGGGTAGTTGGTTGGATGGGACAGGTCAGAATGACACCACCAGTAACACAAAATTCGTGATTATACACAAATGTCAGGGAGGAAAATTAGGTCTACATGGTTCATGTCGGTCTCTTCATGAAGATAGGTCTTTTTTTTTTTTTTTTTGCTTTCATAACTTGATGGCCCTGAGTTTTAATTTTATAAATGAAGTCCAACTTTTGGTAAATGATGAAAGAAATGCTTATAATATCCACTTGCTCCTGAAATTGCATATAAGAAAAGAACTGAAGTTTATACACCCAAAGATCAAAATATGGAAAAATAAAGCAGCAATGAATAGTGGACAAAGGAAAGCAGATTAATATATGGTAACTGATTAGTATAAGATCTGAAACCGTGGAAACTGTAGCTGGTCAGAGCCCAGCCAGATGCACATCTGTCTCGCGGAACTGCAGAAATTGAAAGGCACTTGGAGTTTGGGGTGCACTTGAAGAGAAGGACTGGTTGGAGATCTGTATGAGAAATATTCACCTGAGTTCGTATGAAAGTTAAATAGAGAGAAGCACGTCTGAAGAGACTGAGTCAGCTACTGCCTTAAATGTGGTCATCTAGCAGAGGTGATGGAGGAGGCACGGATGGAAAGGACAGAAGCTTTAGAGGTCCACTCAGAGTACAGAAAAGCTTCTCCTCCACTCAAACACTGCAGCCTATACTGCTGAGCTTGTAGATTTCATGGAAAGATGTTAAATAATTTTTCGCTAGGGAAACAGAGAGATGTACAGTTTTTGACAGGGTAGGTTTTCCTAAGAAACAGCTCAGGTTGCTTGCCTTATAGGGAGTCCTGGCAATCAACATATATTGAAAAAGGAAAAAAATCTATGTCAATGAAGAAAGGAAAAGTGATTGCAAAAACTGAAAAAAACCTTGAAATTTGAAACATGTTTTTAAAAACTCAGAGATCAATGTACTTCTTAAAAACTTAAGACAGCTGTACCTCTCACAACATAGATGAAAAAATATAAAAATAATTAAATTATTAGACCTCTAAAAATATTCATAAGACAGTAGGAATTCCAGGATCCAGGACATAGAAAGGAGGTGGAGGGAAGAAAGACTTGTCAATGACAGTGTAAGGTAGAATTGCATATCAAACAGAATTATTTTCTCATATGGTGCTGAAATAATTGAGTTATTGCATAGTGTAGAGGTTAAAATATGTGTTCTAGAGCCTCATTCCACAATCAAATACTGATACCGAAAAATCTATGCTTAATTCATATTTAAATTGTAATTTTTTTTATTTTTTCTAGGAAACAGCAATTGTCTTATAAGTTATTTTAATTGATATAGAGTATAATTATCTTATTGATACACAAAATTATTTTACTTATGGCTGTGAGATTTGGATTGCATTAATTTAAAAATTTTAAAAAGTGAATTTTTGCTTGGAGAAGTGAGATTACACACATATACCACACACACGCACACACACACACACACACACACACACACACAAACACACATGCACACACAGATGCACACACACACACACACACACACACACACACACACACACACACACACACAGAGTTCCTTGATATGAAGCCATGAAGCTGTGTGGAGCTAACTTTAGAAAGTATGATTTGTAAACTTGAAAGGTTTTTTTTTTTTTTTTTGAAAAGTCCTAAGTTGTTCCTGGAAGAAAAATATTGCATAAAATCATTGACGTATTTCTTTCCAATTCTAAGTGACATAGGCAGCCACACTTTTGGGGCAATACTGACAGCACAGAATTAGAAGATGCTGTTAACAATATGTCTTTTGTCTTAATCAAGGTTTTTTACACAACAGCTGTAATACATATACATGAGAGAATTTATTACATCAAGCTAAGATTGGCTTGTTCAGCCTGCAGCACATAGGCCACACATGACCCTGTGTAACTTTGTATGAGGCCCAACGCATATTTTTAAAACATTATGAGACGATTCATTGTAATTTACTTATTCATTCATTTAGTTAGTTACTTAGTTAGTTTATTAACTTGGTTGTGGAAGGTTTTCAGGAATGAACTTAGGAAAAAGCAGAATAGAATGGAATAACCAGGATGTGCTACATCCACAAATATGCCAATATTATGCGAAAATCTCTTTCATAAGTGCACACAGCTTAACTAGAAGAAACAGAAGTTAGAATTCCCTAAGAAAATACGGAACTGATTGTTTCCCTTAGTGATTCTGGGACTGAAAGCTGAGGTTCACTGTGGCCACGCCTGTGTTCCACAGGACCATCCTCCAGGCTACGTGCTGCCCTGTAAAGTCTGAAACGCGATGTGACCAGATTGTAAGCTTTCATAATAGCATTAAATAACGTTCAACGACATCTTTTTTCCCCATTTTATTGATATGTGCAAGTGCAGAATTTAAGGTTTACAATGGAGTTGAGCAACGACATCTTTGAGTAAATGATTGCACGGTTTTTGAGTGTAGTCAGCAGAGGCAGCAAAACAAAAGTATGCGAGGTGGGTGCATTGTTAACTCTGGCTCTTGTGCACGTCACACATAGTCAGTCAACTAGAAACCCATGTGTATCAGGTATTATATGTGCTTGGGTGATTTGTCAGCTAAACAGCGGTGATTACCATTAATAATATTTCAGTCTTCCTGTGTGAATGTTCCTGTGAAGACAGGTGTTTATTGTTTATAAACAAGATACTTAAGTGTCTTTTTTAATTGAGGTTGTTTTGTGTTATTTTGTAAAATAAGTTAAATAATTTAATAGTAGCTGTAATATAGAAAGACAAATATTTCAAAGGTTTTTGTGTAATTTTTCGTTATAATGACATATACATTTCTAATACTAGAAAAATAAAATATCACTAATATTTAAAGTGTGTCACATGTCGATGTCAAAAATTGTCTTTTTTTTATCTGTACTACGATTCAAACCTAGACTCTTCATACTAAGCTACACTTTCATTTCCTTCCTATTTTTTTAATTTTTGAGATAAGGTCTTAAGTCATTAAATTGCCAAGGTTGGACTCAAAATTGCTATCCTCCTGACTCAGCTTCCCAGAGTGTTGAGATTATAGGTGTATACCACCCTATGTGACGTGATCATGAATTTTTACTAGACTTTATTTTTACCACTGTTTTTATTAATATGCATATGCAATACATAGTGTTTACAATGAATTTCGTTATTTCATGCATATATGTATCATATCAAGTTTACAATCCCTTCCCATTTTTGACCCTCCCATGCCCTCCCAATCTGTTTCCCCAACTCCAAAGACATATTTTTCCAGAGAGAGCCTTTCTTGCCTCACAATATTCACATCATTGGTATTTGAGAGTATGAAAATTTGTGAATAATTGTTTCCAAAAAGGAATCAACATAAAGAGTAAAATTAGGGAAAATATTTCTGGCTAGCATTTTGGAAACTCTTACTGAGATGAAACCACGCCCATCCAACCAGACATCAATATACTAGTTTCATAAAAATAAGGCCAAATGTTCCATTAATTTACTGTTTATGATGATCTCGTTATTGAGTGTTATAATAAAAATATAAAAAGAAAGTTTTGTTACTTACATATATTAAGTATATTACATATTTTGTATGCAGCTTACGACAATTCTTCTTTACTCAGTGTGGCCCAAGGAAGCCAAAAGTTTAGATACAGGGCTTAAATGATCTGAAGTGAACAGTTGCAGTGTGGCTGCCTGCTGGCTGGATAGCCCGGAAACCAGGAGCTGCTCAGCTCAAGCAGCTGCATGCCTCAGAACAAGAACCCAGGATGCAGCACTCAACCCTAGTTAAGCTTGACCCACTTCCTGGCAAGTTGTTCATAACCTTATGCCTCCATACTCTACAGGATGGCATCTGACACCCATAAGCAATGGTGGCAGAGAAATATGCACCTGTTCTTGCAAAGCTACATATGAAAGCTTGTGGAAGTTTCTCTCTTCTATATTTTGTTTCATTTGTGGCCTAAGAATGATGGATGGTGCCCCAGGCTCATGATAGGTTGTCTTACTTTCTCATTGTTAGGACAGAATACCTGAATTTCTCAACTTTGGAAAGGAAAGACTTATTTTACCTCACAAGTTAATAAAGTCTCAGTCTATTCGTGGGCAATTAGCAATGGTGGGAGCACATGGCATAGCAAGAGAGAAACTACTCGTGGCATGGTGGACAAGAAGCCAAGTGAGGAAGGGGGAATAGAACTAACATGTGCCCTTGTCTCAGCTATCTACCCTGTCCAGATCAGGCCTGCTAATGCGTCCATAGTCTACTGTAACCTAATACGGCTCATAGTCTACTGTATGTATGCAATCTACCAAAAGCCTGAAATTAATCAAATGCCTGACCAGGCCCCACATCTTAAATGCAATTGACTCTATAGCTATCACACAACCTCCAAATACATGAGGATTTGAGGGAACACTCCAAATCCAAATCATTGTTTACAATAAATTATAGTATTTTATAAATCTGAATTTTTATAGATTTGTCCATGTGATGCTCACCTATGAACAATCATACAAGGAGAATGCAAGCCCCATGGTGGCATCATCCTTCTGGATCTGGCCACACCCACTGGGTTCTCATTGCCATATTTGCAATGCAGTCACTACTCCACATTTCCCAGGCCCACAAACATGTATATCAATGTTTATAGCACTTGTGATGGCTAAATTGTGAAAGATACTGAAACATCCGTCACCACATCCATAGATATAAAAATTGTGGTTTATGAACACAATGGAGTAATACTGTTTCATAAAGACAAGATATTTTCTGGGAAGGATTTTTTTTTTCTCTTCACGCACATGGTAACTATTTCTGGAAACAACCTCACAGAGATACAGAGAAATACACTTTACCAGCTTTCCAGAAATCTCAAAGTAATTAAGCTAACAACCATGACCAAGTAAAATGCCTTCTACACAGACTGTTGAGCCACCCAAAATGGAGAAGAAGAGTTATCCTATGAAGGCACCCTCAGCTGGTGTCATGTGCTGTGTCTACAAAAGTGTGCCCTCTAAAGTCAGGTGATGGCATTGAGAAGTGGGGTATTCGGGAGCAAATTAAGTCATGAAAATTGTGCCTTCACTAAATAGATTAAAACACTTTAAGGAAAACTTTGTAATGTTTTGGCTAACCTAAACTTCTTTCTCCTTTTATATGAGAACATAGAAAGAAAGCCCACATGGGACCAAACATTGATCCCTTAAACTTGGATTTCACAGTCTTCAAAATCGTAAGAAATACATTTCAATTCTTTATAAATTAACAATTGGCAGGTATCTTGTTGTGTCATCGAGAATAGACTGAGAAGATGTACTAAAATGTAGACTGGTTCACTGAAAACACCAGAAGAAAGAAATGAAAATTAATGAAATAGATTAAGTTATGACCTTTCAAAATACAGACTATAAAATTTAAGTGGTAGCATAAACTGTAGGATTGTGTATTAAAGGAAAATAGTATCTAACAAAAAATACATTATACTAACACTGGGGTGAAGAAAACTAGTCTTCACCTTCCTTTACACAGAGAAATGCCAACAGTTAATGTATAACTAATTTATATTCTTAGGGAAAAGATTTTCATGACCAGAGTTATGAAAAAAAGGAATTAATTTTTCTATAAAAATACATGCAATTTCTCAAAAGTATCAAGTCAGGAGAGGACAGGAAATTTTTAAAAATAAAAATATTGCACATAACAGTCTAAATATTAATAACTGTCCTTCCTGCATTAGTGATTGTGAGACTCTCATAACATTTTTACTAGGATATTACTGAAACTAAATCTGGTTATTTCAAAAAATGACTAAGATACTTGCATAGAATGATATTTCAATTATGTTATAATTAAATATTTTCAAGAAAAAAATCTTTGGGGCAATTAATAAGGACCACATATTACCACTAAGAGAGATTTTGCTTGATTTATACCTTTGACAAAAGGCAGACTTAATCAATCTTGAACATTGAGAAGCTATGGAGAATTTTTATACTACCAGAGGAAAATACTTTTTATAGTATTGTCTTCTCACTTAATAATTCTCACATATAAAGAAAAGTTTCATTACAGTTAACCTAATTTCAGTGTGCTGCAGAGAAATATCATTGACCCCCTTCTTAATCTCCCTGGAGAACCCAGCAGCTGGCTTCTTTTCTTTAAAATAGAACTATTTTTACACTTGGCAACTATTGCACATGCTTCCCTCAACCACCTTTGATTCCGTCTCAATAATCCAAGTTACTCTAACCTATCCTCAGAGGCCACATTTTCCAACACTTTAATTATCTTTGTGGCTCTCAACTGTGCACATTCAATTTGACCACATCCCCATTTTGCTCCTGAGCTTAAATTGAAGATATTATTCTAATAAGGGTCTGACCAGTGTTGAGTATAATGAGATAATCATTTTTCAATTAGAGTATTTCCTATTATAATGCATGCTTGCATTATACACTTTTTCTACTCATATTGTGGTATTTCTAATTCATAATTGACTTGGCTGTATCATGACCTCTAGGTCTTTTTCTTTCTTAATTATACATCATGTTGCATATCAATAACAGATTTGACAATTTCTTAGGATGGCTATTTTCAAATGCTTATTTTAATACTTATTTTAATATGTCTATTTTGATATTGGTATATTTAAGGAATATGTTAAACTGAATAATATTTTAAATACCTTATCCACTACTACAATTTCTGACTTTAGTCACTTGATTTGGAAGACAATTTTTTGTATTCAATGTTCTATCAGTGAAATATGATAACTGGAAGAAAGAATATTTAAAATTGCTGTGTCTTTAAAATTAAAACATCAGTTTCCATAATAATAAATTTTAATATTAATTAAATATAATTTTCTGGATGTTAAACACTATTGTTATAGTCTGTTATAATAAGAAGATGCAGCTCAAAAGTATATAAAATGATTTTTATGGAGTTTACATCGTACTTGGGACTATAAATAAGCAGCATAATGAGATACTAGGAAGGAATAAAAAGTAAAGAAAGAGAGAGAGAGAGAGAAAGTGAGAGGAATTAGGAATTAATGGAGGTGGATAATTTTAAATAGAATAAATAGAGCAGAGGAATAGAGGCTATACTAAAAAAAAAAGTTAGGAAAAAAACAACCTAAATGATCCCATAAAAATTTCTATCAGAAAAGATAGGGAAAATAAATAACAAGCATGAACTTCATAAGACTGGGACTGCTACATTTAAACAGGAAACTAGTAGTTGGTCCTGGAGCACAGTGATTAGAATAAAGATTTAACACCAGAAAATATGCAAGCAAGACTGAGAGAGACCATATAGTCCCTCACAATAATTATACAGACAGCCTTACTCTAAGCCAAATAAAGCTCACTAGAAAATTTTAAGGCCAGTACCAACATGACCTAATTGCATAACTGTGAGTGCTCTGTTAAAATTGAGAATAGTGTTGCAAAGAGAATTCATCAATTAGGAAACTAGTGTAGGATCAGATAAAGTCAACTTTGGAAAGTGTTTGTTGGTGATGTATCTATATCTATCTATGACTTCTATTATGTGTAGGTGAAAAATAGAATTACATTTACTTTAATCTCAAAACAAAGTCACATAGCTAATGGTTGCTGAGCTTAAATTTGATTAAAAACACTGTATTCTTCAACTATCAACAACAGCAAAAAAAAAAAAAACAAACAAACAAAAAAAAAAAAAAACGAACTCTCTAAGCAGCCATAGTGATGCATTCCCATAATCCTAGATCCCTGGAAGGTTGAGGCAGGAGGATCACTAGTTCAAGTATAGCATGGGCAATTTAGTGACATAGAAAAGACCACTCTCAAGTCAAAAATAAAATAAAAACAAAAATAAGTTAGGAATGTAGCTTATTACAAAGCCTGTGATATCAATCTGCAGAATTCTTAGTATCAAAAGTATCAGAGCAAACAAAGAAAAAATTTTGAGTGCTTTTGTCTCTGAAAAAGTCTTTTCCTCCTCTGAGTCTATAAAAATCCAAGCCAACAAGTAGGTACAAATAATTGATAGAAAAGTCGATATCCACATCCTAAACATTCCTGCACTGACATTTTTTAGTCAGTTATCTAATTATTGGAGAGATTTTCTCAGAATCTTTGGTAAAGTAATCCTCTACTTTTTGTAGGCTAGTCTTTTAGTCTTTTCAAATATTACCTCAAATATATATATATATATATATATATATATATATATATATATATATATAAATTTGACAAGTTGTCCCATAGTAAGAAAGAAAATATAAGGGTGATAGTGCTATTAATATTTTTAGACACAGTAAATTCAAAAAGTAGATTTTCAAAGAGGATGATAAAAACTGGCCCACAGTAATAATCATAGCACTTAAACTCTGTTCAATTTTTTATTATTGCTTTTACTTTACACCCGCTGTGCTCCTACTGTGCAGCTCAGAGAATGCATTAGCTGTAAGTGCTAGAACATCCAACAGTTCAGTTAACAACATATTCCAGTTACAGAGGCGTCAGGCCTCAGCAGACGTTGTTAACAGAACACAGTTATTGAGCAAGGCTAGGGGATGCAAAATAAATTTCAAGTGAGTCTTTCAGAACCCACAGATACCTTTTCATACTCATTTCTGTTAGAACTCTAGCCTTCTTCTGGAGAAGGCTTGACTAGAATATAAAAAAGGTTTTATTTCTAACATTATTGTTTTTGTAGTGAATTATTTTAATTTTAAATTTGAAAAGATTCAAGATGCTGTATTATAATTGACCAAACAACACAGAACACATACACATATAAATTGTCACCCTCTCTCCAACCATCATCTTCATTGTCACTGTAGTTTTGTTGTTATGATTCACTTGGAGATGGGTTACAGTTTTTATTTCTTTTTTTTAGATTTGCTAATAAAGTCCTCTGAGAAAAATTCACTGTAGTAGCAATTGTTTTTTTTTTTTTTTTACATTTTAGTCACACGTGTTTGAGTTTGTGTCTATTGTGCCCCTCTTAGATCAATACATGAGTTATGCACAGTATTAAAAGAAAAATACTCTATGTGTTTGACGTATTATCAAAGTAAAAAAGTTTGTCACCAAAAAACAGAATGAATGTGATTCCCACTTCATTCTTTAAGTGCAGTGCAATAAAATGGACAGGGATATATTTTCTAGAATGCTAGAAAATATGAAATTCTAGGAACCTGGCCATTCTCTTCTTCTATGAAAGGGTCTGGCTGCCCTGCAAAAGTGTGTCTTGCCAGCCCCTGGTTGCGAGCCCTGGCTGACAACTGCAGAGACAACCTAGCCTTCCATGGCTTCAGCAACAGCGTAGTCAAGCTGTGGAATACGGAGGATATGAGGGAGAGGTTAACTGCATCAGAAACGGTGACTACTGTGTGTAGATTGGGGCCCGGTAGCTCTGAAGCCCGGTTGCTTGAATCTCAAGGCCAGCCAGGTGGCCCAGAATCACCCCTTAGACTCTCAGTTCATGAAGAGCCTGTGTCTCAATCTCCCAGGTGAAGGGCTGCTCTGTGTGCTTGGGCATTGGGTAGCAGTAACCGCAAAACAAAGTGAGATACCCGTGGCTATGGCTGGACACAAGGAGCTACCACCATGCGGCTCAAGTTCTCCTTGTATGGTTGCTGGTAAATGAGGGTGAGCACGGACAATCTGGTGACTATCCACAGTATGTCCATGGAACCACCAGGTGCCGGATACCTGAGAAGTCCTCTGACACCTGCTGTGACATATCTGGCAACAAGTAAGTTCATTATCATGGACCTCATCGTTCCTGCCTTCGTTTATCGGATCATCTACTGAGGACAGCACTGCTGTCTCCAAAATCCAAGCTCCTTCATGGGCTTTTTCTCCCCTCACCCAAAGGTGCAGTGGCGGAGGGAGGGTGTCCTGGAGGAGTTGTCAGCAGCCTGCTAGACGCAGGTGGGGTAGGAAACTTAGGGGTCTCCATCACATAAAATACAGCCACAGAGGAAAAAAAAAAAGAGCAGTGATAGTTCTTCTAGAATTAGTTGAATAATTTTCCTTACTATGCCTCTAGGAATAAAGCATAGGGCAAGATTCATTCTCTTTATTGCCCTGTCATTCATTGACCCATTGTTCACTTTATTGAATTTTTCAACATCTCACAGTGTTTAAATGTGGAACACATTTTGTCATCCCATAATTGTAAAGAACTCATGTTCACAAATTCACACTTTTAAAATTGCTATACTATACTGGATAGTTTGATGGATCATATATCTAAACTGTAGTCTTTGCTGGCGAAACTATTTTTAACCATTGATTTTAGCTATTTTTCAGCTATTACCATTTGATAATTTCCTTGATTTATCTGAGTCTTCTTTAATTTATTCTTTTTATAGAATTATTAAATGCAATTTTATATGCACACAATTCAATAAAAATAAATAATTTATTCTTGTATGTATAGAGATTAAAGTTTAGTTGAGACTCCAAAGAAAATATTGACACTTGCAAGACTTTCTCTCTGACCTTCTGGAGGATAAAATAGGCTAAGATCTAGAAGACTCAGGCATGAGCAAGTAATTTCTTTGTAAGACACCTGAAGCAGAAGAAATAATGACTAGAATCAACAAATGGGATTGTATTAAAATTTTTTAAAAAATTTTCTGAACAGCAAAGTAAACTGTCGGCACAATAAAGAGAGAACTGAAAAATTTACCAGTGATAGGAGACTAATGATTATAATATAGAGGGCATTGAAGAAAAATGGACTTCTCACAATCAATCCAATTAAATAAATGGGCACCTGAAATGAATAAGCAGTTCTCAGATGAAGAAATTCAAATGGTCAGCAGAAACAAGAAAAAAATGCTCAACGTTTTTATTCATTAAAGATGTGCAAATCAGACTATCACCATAATATCATCTTACCCCAGGGATCAAGAACTTGAATATTAAGAACTCAGTTAGCAATTGATTCTAGTGAGGGTGTGGAGAAAAGGGTCTCTTTTACATTGCTGGGGGATAATAAACTTGTACAAGAACTACGGAAGGTATTATGGAGATTCCTCAAAAGGATGAAAATAAATATTCCACTTATTCCAATAATACTTCTTCTTGGTATTTCACAAACAAGTTAAAACAGACACATAATAGAGATTCAAGTATACCCATATCTATAGTACTAACAATAGCTGAAATGTGAAAGATGCTAAATAGCCATCAACACACCAATGAATATAATAATAGTGATATATCTGTACAGTGGAGCAGTGCGCTTCCATAAAGACAAGATATATTTGTGGCTTTTGTAGGTAAATGGACCCAACTTGAGACTGTTATGCTTAGTGACAGTCAAATTCAGAAGGTAAACATTGCGTGGTTTCACCAATATGAGAAACTCAGATTACAGGCATTGTGTAGAACCAGATGAGGGTGATAGTGAGAACAGGAAGATGAGGGAGGGAGCAAGGGTGTTGGGAAAGGGAAGTGGAATTACTGTAATGTCGATACAATATATATGTGCACAAAATATACTCAATTAGCCATTTTGTATTGCATATTTATACTAATAAAAATGGGGGGATCTAGGGACCCTATGTAGCAGGAGGCAGTAATAGGCTGTGGAACACTGGAAGCTCTGCCTACTGAAGGGAAAGAGAGATTGAAGTTAGTACACACACAATTATGTAAGTTTTATCAGCATGAGACTGAGTGACTGATTTGGATAGTATTGGTCTTTAGTTATTGTTATAGCTTTGATGTCGCTGGCTTGAATACAAATAGTTATACCTGAATTACATAAATCAGGTCAACTGTTCAAAAGACTTTCATACGAATGCTAAGATATTTTCTCTTACAGCAAAGTACTTGCATTCAATTTCAGGTGGTCATTTTACTAGGTGCTTCTTTATAAGTGATAAAGAATATTTCATTCATCTCTCATTTCTTTCCTTGTCATGGGAATTTTGCCCTGATGATGTCACCACTCTGTCCCACTTGGCCATTTGCTGGAGAATGAGGACAGATTCCGAGAGAAAAAGGTATTCCACCGGGGCGTGTGGTGCAATCGGAGCTCAGTGATCATATTGACTAGTAGGACTGAGTTAAGTACCACAGGAAGACCTAACCTGGCCCTTTGTTTAGTTGTTGACTGACTGTGGTCATCAGTATCACGTAGTTTAAGCTATTTAGGCCATCTTAGGCCACAGCCTTTTCTATTTAGCTGGCAATGCAATAATATAAAAAGAAACAAACACTTTTAAAAGTCATTTATTGAAACATTCTGGCTTGCTGTGTCTCTAATTTTCAGAGATGATTATTGTTGAAAATTGTCTCACAGTATGTGACTGTATAAGAAACTACTTTATGGGTGTGTCTTACTTTTCATCACTGTGACTCAATGTCTGACACCACAAGGTGGGAGAGAGAATGTTTTATGTTAGCTCATAGTTTCAGAGGGTCACAGTCCACCCCGGGGCAGCCGGCAACAATGGAAAAACACAGCAGAGGCAGAGGTGGAGGCAGCTCCTTACAGCATTGAAAACAGGAAACCAAGGCCCAGAAGAAGGGAAAAAGTAGCATATATCTTTCAGGTCCTGTCCAATGATCTTCCACTTCTGAGTCTAGCCTCAGCGTTCTGCCCCTTACAAGTTTAAGCCCCTAATATACCACACTCCTGAAATGTATAATCTACCACACACCTATAATCCACCACAAATCCATAGTCTACTTTTCCAGACAAGCCTGCCATCTCCTGAGAGCACATGGTTCCATAGATAAACCATAATATCCAAATGCATGGGACTTCTGGGAGACATTCCAGATTCAAACCATAATATGGTATAAACTAACTTTAAAGTGATGTCCGAAAGTCTGCCGTAGCCAGCATCTCTTCCGGTTTCCCTGATAGGCACATGCTAGTTTTGCTCTGGGGAACCACAGCTGCACCTTTGACTCCATCTTGGTGAGAGATTATTTAGAGTGCACATCCACAGATGTGGTGTTTATTGACATATCAACCAAAAGTGTTTCAGAGAATTAAGAAAGAAAATATTACAAAAAGATTAAATTTCTAATAAAATAGGGAATCAAGACAGCCCTGAGCAGCAGATATTTAAATAAGGACATGAAAGAGATAAGAGAGGAAGCAACAAGAATACTCAGGAATTTGAGATGGAAACGAAACTCAAAGTGTCTGGCATTTCCCACAACTAAGGTGAACATTTTGCTATGGGAATAAGGGGACAAGAAGTAGAGAAGATTCTGTTGGACCTTGTAGAACAATGTAATGATTTTGTATTATACTCGATACAATCTAACTTCTATTTTAATAGGATCATTTAACTAATTATTTGAGGGAAAAAAACTCTGAGGTATAATAGGGTAAACACAGAAATACTATTATTGAAAAATATTTGCCTTCATGTATTTAATTGGCAAATGTCATTATCACGTCTTCTGTTAAGTTCTATATGTATTTTCCTATTGCACTGACTGTTGATTACATAACACAGGTAGAGAGGACTTTCCCCCTAATTATTTTTTTCCTTGTGTCCACTCTTGAATTTGGTCCATGTGGACCTCCCTCTTTATCTTTGGGTTAGTATCATCCTCTATGAGGTCACTTTCCCATAAGAGGTACCTGCTACTTCTTCCATAATACTAGGATAAAAAACATGCAGCACAGCCCATGTGTATCCCAACAAGTCGGATCTGTGCCACAATACGCAGCAGAGACAGAGTCACAGAGATCCCCAACCACTTGTAGAATGTAAGCAGGAATCTATGCTTGTCACTGCTAATGTCTTTTTTTAAATGTGTCCATAAAAGATACCTAAAATTACACACTTTCATCTCTTTTCTATTACTTTAAAGGCAAAAAACAGCCTTATTACTACATTTTAGTACATTAATCAATACTAATATAAGCAGTCAGAGATGTATATATATGTACATATTAATATACATAGGTATATTGCATAGAATTATTAGTAATACTCAATATTCTATAGCTTTGTGTTCTTAGTTCTTGAATAATGCCAGCAACAAAATATGTTGAAAAAATGTTTTGTATTTGGACATATGTAAAATTATTAATAACATCTTCATTTTTGTATCTTAATGAGATTTAAGGTAAGTTTGTTTTCAAAAGTACATGGAATTTTGTTGATATTAAAATTTAGATAAAGGACAAGCATTTATGACCTATACTGTTGATTCAGTGGTGCAGATTTATATAATTTATAAAATTAGTGAAGTAAATATTGCCATTGTTAAAAGTACTATGCCGTGTACTTATTGTCCATTTTAAAAATTGATAGTACAACCACAAAATGAACACTTGGATACTTACTACAAAGACCATTTACCAGTGAAATTTTCTTAATACTCGGCTTACAATTTTATGTGAAGACAAATGCTTATTTTGTCTGAAATGATAAAACAGCTTTTCCTAAGTTTATGACTGGCAGTCATACCCATTTTTAAAATTCCCAATACTATGTTCTATTTACAGCTATCCCTGAAATCTAGGAAACACAACAGTATTTATAGCCTCCAAGTAATATTTTCCTACTCAATAAGCATACGTTTTTCTAGATTTGTGTAAAGCAAGAATCTTCAATGACTAATAGATTTTAATATCATATGATTATACTTTCATCATTTTATGCAATAGCAATATGAATATTTGTTACAGTACTTATTGGGGTTCACAAAGAAGAATTGCTACAGACTCTGTAAAATAAATGGAATTTATTTGGAGGACTTACAAATCCAAAAGAGACAGTCCAAGATAGCTGTGCGCACGTGCTTCTGGTGGCTGCTCAGACATGAGATGGAGGAACGCTAGGGGGAGACCGCAGGACAAACGTCCATATCCAAAAGCAACGGCAAACAGCAGAGACAAGCGAGTCTATGGTGGAGCTCGACATTGTGAAGACAGCAAGCCACTGTCTGGAGACAAATGCAAAGGCCAGAGCTTTCCTAGGAAGATCTGTATCAATCATTCTTCTTCCGTCTTATTTAGATCAAGTTACTGGTTGAGCTACCCACATCCAGATGCATGGTCTTCCTTCATTTGGTTGCCCACAAGTCAGTAATATCCATCTGAAAACTCTACTTTAGGCCTTTCCTAGTGTCATCAAGTTGATATAATCCCTCCAAAGTCAGAGCGTTTATTCTGTTACATAAAACTCTGTATAACCTCTTCTGGTTACATCGCAGGTAGAAAGGAAGATTATTTTATTTTCTTTCTACAGCTAAAAGGCAACATTTCCCTGCAAACACACTTGATATTTCACCAGAATGAGTAAGAAAATCATTCTATTGTCTTTCTGGCACTTACATATTCTGAAATGCTTTGTAAGATTTATGTGCATGAAGTCTCTGCCTGTATTTAATAAGAAAAAGAATCCTAATTTGCTGTCCATACTCTATTATGAAATCATATCTGCAAAATGAATGCTATAAGATCTATTATTCTGCTCCAGTCTCTGTATGTAACAAACGCATTCATATTGAAGTACATATGTATTCTAAAATGTATATTTAGTGTACCTTTCAATAATCATATTTCTGAATAATAATTATTAAAATTATATTACTAAAAGAAAATTTCCCAGGTTTGCTTCCAACTAGAACCTTTGCCATAGTAGAGTTTTGATATTAATTTCAATATTTGTGTTCTTATTCTCTATAGGCTTATTTACTTGAGGAAAAGAATAGTGAGCCATAATAAACGATTCACTTTAGATTTCAATCCAGAACGTTTGTTTTTTCAGACGAATCTGACGGGAAAGTGAGCCATGTTCTTATTAAACAAACTCTGCTTCGTTTCATTGAATTAGATGGATAATGTGTCAAGTTTCAAGAGACTGCTGACCTCCCAGTCGCACTGATCAATGCTAGCGATTTTCTAGGCTGAGCTTCATTGCTTCCTTTGATCAGTGGGGTGACTGTAACAGTAGCACTGCATTCCCTAAGACGCTGACTAAGATGGAGGCAATAAGAAAACATATCTTCTTTCCTGCTTATAAGGTCACTATCACTAACCCCATCTAATACTACTGAAGATGGAACTAAAAGCTCCGTATTTCCTGCATCAGAATGTGAATATACAAGTTAAGGTGTGTCCTGTGCACATACCTGTGCTTCCATCTGACACTTTCAAAGTAATTGGATATAGACTAGTTGGTTTTATGTGAATCTAAAGCAAATTACAACCAGCAAGAAAAGATAGTACGTTGAGTGGCTGAAGGAATGGCACTGTGTTAGTTAAACCACTTGCTAGCAAGCACAAGGCCTTGAGTTCAATTCTCCTGCACCATACAAAGCTGGACTTGGTGGCAAATGCCTATAATGCCAGCACTCAGGAGCCTAACACAGGAGGATTGACATAAGTTCATGAGTTCAAGACTGACTGCTCATGATACATACTGCCTGGACTAAATAGAGATACTGTCTCAAAAATTATATATATATATATATATATATATATATATATATATATATATATATATATTGTTACATTATGTTGACAGTAACTTCAATAAAAATATATAAACATTGATATTTTGACCTTCATTTTGAGTATAAGTCTTACAATGTCTAGTATACATATATATAGAGAGAGAGAGAGAGAGAGAGAGAGAGAGTCCTTGAAAGAACTCTGAGATAGCTACCTTAATTTTTATATTCAAAATGAAGCAACTGCATCAGAGATATGTTTTATATTTTTTATTTCCTGAAGTGTACCACGTATAAGTAGAACTCAGAGTTCAGCAGAAAACAAAGTCTGAACCAGAGACTTTGTTATTTTCAGTACCCTGCAGCCTAGAGAATTTAAAAGATAATTTCACTGGATATAGCAGTCTCAGTTGGCATTTATGTTTTCTTAGTGCTTGGATAATATTGCCCCATGATCTCCTGGCTTTTAGGGTCCAGACTGAGAAATTTACAGTTATTCTGATGGGCTTATCTTCCTAACTCATGCTCTATTTTTCTCCTACATCTTTTAATATTCTCTTTTTTGTGTTTAGTTCTAGTATTTCAACTATGATGTGTCATGAGGAGATTCTCTTCTGATCAAAGTTATGTGTTGTTCTATATGCCTGCGGTAGTTCAAAATTCATTTCTTTCCTTAGATGTGGAAAATTTTCTTCCATAGTTTCATTGAACATGAACTTAACTTTTGTCTTGTCCTCAGCCTTCTCCTGCACTCCCATAATTCTGAGGTTGTTTCTCCTTGAGTCATCTATCAGCTACCATAACCCTTCTTTTTCTCCCTTTTTTGTTTTCTGCTCTTTATGGCCTACACATTCCAGCTCAACCACGTTATCTTCTAGGTCTGACATTCTATTCTCAAAATGTTCAAACTGGTTATTTACCCATTCCAGTGGGTTTTTCACACCCTGAATGTCAGCTTTCAATATTTTTATATCTCTGCTAAATTCTTCTCTAATTTCTTGTAGTGCCTTCATTATCTTTGGTTTGTATCTTCGTTATTTTCCTCTAATTTCTTGTCGATGTTTGCTAATACCATAGCTATGTCCCGGTGTAGTTCTTTCCTTTCCTGTTTCATTTTCTGTTTCAGTTCTAAGAATGTCTGGGCCCAGAAATTGTCACCCTATTTTACCTTTCTCATCTTTGGGTTCTGCTATTTGAACATCCCTGGTATCATTTTCTGAGATGTTTGGCCTTTCTGTAGGTGATTTACTACTATTTTCCTCATGGTTCTATTACAGTGAGTTGAGTCCAGTATTGTTGATAGGCTCTGTTTCTTTTCATAAGATTCTTGCATTAGACTTTTTTTGTTTTAAGTGTTACCTTGACAGAGTATTTGTTAATGTAACCTAAATATGAACATCATTAATGATGTTAGCATCTATAACTTAAATAAAGTTTTACTGTTAAAATTCTACCTAATATTCTACCTAAAATTCTACCTAACATCTAATCAGCACAGTCTAGTAACATCATATATATTCTTCTCACAATGGTAATGAATGCAACATATATTCAGTATGTATCTAGTTGAACCTAGAGTTGACTTATTGAATTGTACTATTGATATTGATAGTACGACACAGACCTTAAAATAATAGTGTTCCATATTGTTTTATATCCACCCACTATGCTACTTTTATTTATTTTAGTTACCTACTAGTTATACACTTATACTAATCCAGTATTAATACAAACAGCCAGCACCCACTGAGCATACTAATTACCATCTGAACTACTCAAAATGATTTCGATGTACAAGTGTGATGACCTATAAAAAGAATTTGTTTATAGTTTCACTATCTTATTGGTAGGAATACATACACAGAACTATGTTTCTGATCTGCTTCTAGCCAAATAGTGTATAAGTAATATGTCCCTATTGGTCTTTCTATGTGGATGAGTTCAAATACTAGAGGAGGTGGAGTAGCGAGGGGGCAGATAAGGATTGTGAGTTAATTTTATGTTGGACTAGAAGAGTAGAAAAAAGTGTTTGTATGATGCAGAAAAGCCTGGATATAGCTTTTCTCTATGCCAACAATGAGTTCATTGAGAAAGAGCTCAGCACAACAATCTCATTCTCAATAGCCCAGCAAAAATTTCAGTATCCAGGAGTGTACCTAACCAAGGAAGTGAAGTGCCTATTTATATATTTTAAAAAACTACATTACACTAAAGGAAGAAGTTATAGATTACATCAGAAAATGGAAAGACATCCTCTGTTCTTGAATAGGGAGAATAAATACCGTAAAAAAGACGATACTGCCAAAATTGATATACAAATTTAATACAACTCCTATCAAAATGTCAACTTTTTTACAGGCATTGTAAAAAATAATCCTTAAATTTGTATGAAACCAAAGGAGACCTAGAGTAGTCGAAGCAATCTTGAGTAACAAAACCCAGGCAGGAGGCATTGCAATACCAGACATCAAGTTGTACTATAAAGCGACAGTTGTAAGAACTATATGGTACTGGCACAAAAACAGACAAGTACACCAGTGGAACAGAACTGAGGATACAGAAGCAAACTCAAATACCCTCAGCTACCTAATCTTCAATAAGGGAGCCAAAAGCATACACTGGAAAAAGAGCAGCCTCTTCAACAAATGGTGCTGGGAAAGTAGCACATCCATACGCCGAAAAATGAATCTAGACACACACTTGTCACTATGCATCAAAATTAAATGAAAGTGAATCAAAGACCTATATATTAAAATAGAAACTCTGAACCTCCTGGCACACAAATAAGGCAAATATCTAAAAGACATAGGTGTAAGAAAGGACTTTCTTAATAAGACCCCAGAAGCAAAAGAAATAACCCCCAGAATTAACAAATGGGATTATGTCATATTAAAAAGCTTTTGCATGGCAAAGAAAATTATCAGCGGTGTGAAAAGAGAACCAACAGGTTGAGGAAAAATATTTACCACCAATACCTCTGATAAGAGGCTCTTAACTTGAATATACAGGTAACTGAAGAAAAGTAATCCCCTCAAAATCTAAGGTCCAGTTGAAAAATGGGCAAATGAAATGAATATTCAATTTTCAGATGAAAAAGTCCAAATGGTCAATAAATAAGTGAGAAGACGCTTAGCATACTTAGCCATTAGAAAAATGCAAACCAAAACATCACTAAGATACTAACTCCAGAGAGAATGGTGTATATCAACAACACAAACAGAAATCAGTGCTGGCAAGGCTGTGGGGACAAAGGAACCCTCCTGCACTGCTGGTGGGAATGTAAACTGGTACAACTACTATGGAAAGCAGTATAGAAGTCTCTCAAAATACTGGAAATAAATATCCACTTTGATTCAGTGATTCACCTCTTCTGGGAATTTTTCCAAAAAAGTAAAAAAACAACAAACAACAGAGATACATGCATACCCATGTTCACCACAGGACAACTAACAATAGCTCAAAGGTGGAAGACACCAAAATATCCATCAATAAAACCATGGATACATAAGCTGTGGTATTTATACACAGTGAAATACTACTCATCTCTAAAGACAGATAGATTGAAAGCTTTGATACATAAATGGATGCAGCTTGAGACCATTATGCTTAGTGAAGTGGGTAAGAAGCAGAAGGTGAAATATCAAATGATTTCCTAGGTATAAGAATCTCAGATCACAATTATTTCACAGAATTTATTGTGGGGAATAATGAGAACTGGAGGGGAGGGGTGAAGAGAAGGGTCAAAAAGGGAGAGGGGAAGGATATGTACATTTGACATGATGCATGCATGCACAGAAAACTCAAGATTAATGTAAACTTTATGTATTGCACTTATACATATCCATAAAAAAGAAAAAATGCACATAACACAGCAAACAAAGAGAAAAGAAAACAAACTAAATTCCTCTTTCAAACTGGGCAGACAGCAAAGCCACACAAATGGCTTTACTTTTTGTGCATACTACATCTATATAGCAAGTAAGCCACTTTGTCAGAGATGATCTTCGGTCTATAGCTCTCATGTGCTTCGTAAAGTTCTAAACTTGAGAAGACATTTTATTTGTATTAGGTAGTTTAGTGTTGGAAACATGGATAATGAGCACAGGAAAGACAAAGAAAAAACTGTCATTGTTGATTTTTCAAAAGGGACAATGACAGGGCCCTGCCAGCAGTTTGCCTATAGCTCACAGCAGAAAGCAGATAGTCTCATAAGGTCAAACCCTGGAAGCAACGTGAAAGCAAAGACGGGAAAAAAAAAATCAGATGGCCAATAGTACAACATTTATCTCTCGTTCTGTTCTTGTGATTTTGTGGTGTTCGTGTGTGGGTGTGTGCATCAGATTGTCTACACTGGCATCTGAAAAACTGCTATTTTCAAAATGATTCAAGATCTAGCTAAGATTATTCCGATCATCTTTATAAATAAAATTCACTTCGTATTTGGCATTTTTGAATTAAGAAAAGGAATCAAAAATTATGACAACATTTTCTAATTACCTTGCAGTGAATTGTGAATATTAGGTAATCATTCTACAACTGGTTGCAAATATTAACGCTGGCTGGCTTTCTTTGCTTTTCTCTTTCCTGTTGAGCATATCAGGCTATTGAATTCAGTTCAAAATTATCTTCAAGAACATTTAATTTTTCTCTACTATAATGAAGGGAGCATTAGTCTTAAATTATTTACTTGTTATATGTTGAACATTCAACTTAACTGCCTAGAGTCAAACTTTTTGAATAAAAGAGTCAACTTTTCTCTATTCATCATTTTGAATGGAAAAGATTCTGAGAAAATTTTCTAAGACCTTTGTTTGTCTGAAAGAGTTAAATGGAATGTCATGCCATAATTTCAGTTCATAAGTTTTGAGAGGTTTGTGCTTTTTAATATGATTAGCCACAACATCATGCATTGTGTTTGACATCAGAGAAAGGAGGTAGCGTATAGTTGAATGAGAGACTGTTCCACACCAATGATTGCATTTATTTTGTCTTTAATGAATTAATAGTCGCATATCAGGTTGAGAATGTGCTGTTGAAACATCTGGAAGTAGAAAGAATGGCATCAGCAAAGACACAGAGAAAAAAATATCTGTAATCATTATCTATTTTAAAGATATTATAGTAAAAGAACTATTGGACTTCTCTTGGATGTGTTTTATATCTGTAGTTAGCATGGAGAGGTAAGTTAATTCTGTAAGATCTCTGCTAAGTCAACTGGAAGTGAGAACAAGACATTTCATTCTTCATGTGTGAGTACCCCGCGAGATGCTCAAAATTGAAGCTGCCTACCAGGCCTTGTTTAGAGAATCATGACGTGCCAGGTTCTGAGTCTCAGTGTTGTGATTTGATTTTTCCCCTATGTGACAATGTCAGGAAGCTAATCCTTTTTGCCACTACCACAAATTTCTTCAAAAGAAATATCTCATCTCACTTAAAAGTTAAACCGCAAAAAGAACTGTTTAGAAATGACAGCGGCCGGGAAGTTGGAGCTCTTTCTGGCAGATTGCCTTGCACAGGAAGGAGAAATGGAAACGTGGGAAAGATAAGGTGAGATTTTATGATTATCTCTCTTTGTCTTTGGTTTCTTGGAGACATCAGGGACCCATACTTAGGAAAAAGTGCATTAGACACACATGATTTTGTTCACTTTGAGAGGATCCCTAGCCCACTTGAAGGTCATTCATATGTGGACATCAGGGTGCGGCCCACTGAGAGGATGAAAGCAAAAGAAAAGAAAGGGAAAGAGGATGTTGGAGGATGGCCAAAATTATTGTAGGCTCATGTAAAGTGTCCAATAAATGTCTAGCCTGGGAGAAGAATGCAGAGGAAGAAAGAACAGGATAGAAAATCAAAAAAGAGATAAATTTTATTGAAAGTAAAAAAAGAAAATAGAAATAAGATAATTGGTTTTTGCAAACGCATTGTCCTTCATTAAGCCTGTGCCTACTCCACTGTCACATAAACTAACACAAAATATGAAACATTACTCGACAATATACAGGAGAGGAGCACTGGTTAAAGCAGGAAGGCAGGACATAAGTCCAGCATTTCTGAATCATTTCAGACTTAAAAATACTTTAGTTAAATGAGTATATTTTTTGAGAAAGAATGCACAGTTCTTAACCAGAGGATGTATGTGCACTCTAAAGAAATGCAGTCATAGGAAGTTCAGTGGCCTTGAAATACAAGCTTGATGCCATTCAAAAATATCCCAATAGTGTACAGGCTGTTAGTTCTACAATTTCCCTTAGTATGTGTGTGAACCAATGTAAATAATGACTACAGTTTTAAAAATCAAATAGCATTGAAATTAATTTTGCACCTATATAATAGAAAATGATCACTTCTAAAAAAAATTAGGGAGAAGGTGTCCACTATTGTATTTTCTAACAAGTTTTTGCTTATTTGTTTTGAATAAGCTGAATAACACGCAAAACCACCAATTGAAAGCACAGCATGCAGCATTAATGTATCATGGGGAAAAAAGAAGGTGCATCAATCAATGTTTCTTTCTTTCTTTGGTGAGTGTTTACAGTTCCTAAATCTCAAGGCTTCTCTTTTGGTTTGTTAGTTTGACCTAAGTCAGGTTTTGCTTCTGTTTTTGCTCTTTATTCTCTTTCCTCTCATAAATACAGATCAGTGTTTCTGTCAATGTAAGTGCTATTTTCTTATTTTTGTGGAGTAAAAATGTTTAGTAGTTTTGTTGGTTGTACAAGTAGTTGGTAAAGTCACACGAGTTATGATGTATGTCAGTACAATATCTGCAATTGGAGTCACACAGCTTCAGACTGAAATGGTTGTTTTCTCTAACACTTCCTCCACACATACCTTGAAGGTCATAGGTAAACTTGAGGGCAGCCTCTTCCACATGGATCCCATCCTGCACCCTCAACCTCTCTTTTCTCATCTCAGATATAATAGTTTTCAGGGTGGGTTAGGGGGAACAATTTTCTTCAGAATTTCAGAGCTACTACTCTACTATTTTTCTGAGTTAAGTATTTAATTAAAAATAAAATGCCAAAGTCATTCTATAATTTGCAACATTTGCAACACCTGCCCAAGAATTCAGGTGAACGTCACTCATCTGAACATTTTTCCACAATGTGCTTTAAGGTGAATCTATTTTCATGTCCTACAGTTTTTTATGAATCATTTTAAATATGTATAGAATTTTTTCTCAGATATCAAATTAATATGTTAGTGTGTATTGATACATTTTCACAAAATAAATAAACCTGTATTGCTGTATTGATTTCTAATTTTTCATGATGTGTTCTCCCTTGTTGTATTACTGAAATCAAATTGTTAATATTTTGCTAACAGATTTTGAATCTATATTCATGAGAAATACTAGACCATAGTTTTCCTTATTTTCTAATATCCTTTAAAACTGTTGTTAAAGGTGTTTGTTTGGCAAAATGAGAGATGGAATGATAATTCTTACTAATTTTTTGAATAGCAGTGCTTTTTCTTCTTTAACAGAAAACATTTACATTAATTCAGAATTAATTTCTTGTATCAAATTTATCAAATTTTAGTTCTCAAGATGTTTTTTCAGAAACATCTATTTTAAGTCTATCTTTACATTTTACTTAGAATATTTAGATAACTCATATTTGTTTAACACTATTTCTGGATTTACTGGAAGCATTTTGTCATATATTGTTATTATTTCATTTATTTCCTGTATATTTGTTCCTATCTCTTATCTCAAAATTATTTTATCTTTATTTCATTTATTCTGTTTCCTTTTCTATTTTAAGGTTTCTATTCCATTTATTATTGCACATTTATTATATCTCTATTTTTAGAACACTTGTACTACACATAATTTACTTTTCATAGTGTACTTAAGGTTAATATATACTATTTTGTATGAAATGTAGGGAACCTAACTTTACATGTCTCTTTATCTCTTATCACTAAATTTGAAAGGTTTTATTCTAATATTTGTGCAGAAATTCCAAAAATCAGCTTAATTTTCAAAGATTTTCTTACCCCTCCAGCTACTGAAAATTGAATCCAGTTCATTCTTATTGAGATACATCCTCAAATCTTTTTATTGTTTGAAACAGGAACCATCTAAATCTCTTAGTTATCCAGACTGTACAAACTGGTGATCTCCTCAGAAGGACAGGGTTACAAACTGAAGTTACCTGATCCAGCTTCAAATCATTTTCCACTTGGGACTGAATCTGTCTTGAATATGTATGATTGGGTATGTTATAAAATTGATGGAGATTTTCACACAAAGAGTGTATATATACTCTGAAAAAATTGTTTTTTTTTCTATACCAAGTATATTAGGCAATATTTTAAAGTATAAAAATAATGATAGGCCAGTGAGATTACTGCCAAAATTTGATAAATTTGATTTTATTAGCAACTTTCTTTAGGTGTCTCATATATTTTGCTCTCCTAGAAATATCTACTCTAAAATTAGAAAAGGAGTAAGTAACATACTGCACTCCCTAGACTTCTACATAGAAGTGGCAGGTACAGGCTTGAGGCCATAGCTCAGTAATTAGAGTACTATCTAGGATGTGAGAGGCCCTGGGTTCCATCCCTGAGAACCACATTATGGCTAGACATGATGGAGTGACACCTGTAACCCCAGCAAGCACTCAGGAGGCCGAGGATCGCTATTATTTGTTTTTCCAAGGCTAGTTTGAGTTCCACAGTGAATTTAAAGGAAAAAAAAAAAAGTTACAGGCACCCGAAAGAGTCTATAAATCATCTAGCATGTGGCACAGGTGCACATTTCCCAAATCATTGTGATTACTCTAGTTTCTAAAATACAACTTTAAAACAATTGAATTATAACTTTCCTGGTAAAGGTAGAAGGGAAAGGATGCTAGGCAAAGGTAAGATCAGAGCATTAATTTTATTTAAAAGGGTGTGAAGAAATATGATCTATAACCAAGGTTGGAAACCACTTACTTCCTGCCAGTAACAACTGTCATTTGAGCCAACTCAGACTGAATTCTGTCTGCTCAAGGCCTTGCAGTTCATCCAGGATGACAAAGAATACTGACTGAATCTCTAGTGCTTCTGCAGACACCACACAGGTTTCTGAGAACACAGAAAAATAAGAACTTTAAAGTATTAAATTACCAAGAGATAACTTTGCGTAGTATAAATTTGGAAATTTAGGAGTGATTTTTGGTAATTTGTAAAAGGCTTTTTCTATCAAAAAAACATAGAACCAGTACGGTTTTAAGAATGTGCAAACTTACCACATATTTTTTTTTAATTGCCACTGTTTTTAAAAATAAGCTAGTGCTGTTTGCTTACATGGAGTGTAAGGTGTTAATTCAAAATGCAAAGGCCCAAAAAAGAGTGATCAGCAGCAGGAAGCTGTTCTTCTGGAGCATTTGATACCGTTGGGTCATGATCACAGCTGAAACACACACCTGGAATCTTGCTAACGCTGTGATAAGGAAAGATGTTTTTACAAGCTGTAATATTGGAGAAACGAAGCTCAGTTAAAGCACAAAGGAGAGTGGGAAAGTCCTTGTCACTTTGATAAGGTACGTATGTGCACAACATGCTCACTCCGTTGTAAACCTTAAGTTTTGCACTTATACATATCAACAAAATGGGGAAAAAACAAAACAAAAAATCATATAAGTTTATGAAAGTATTTAAAAAGCACAATGATATCAAACTCTGAAGTTTGTAAATCAAATATATGAATGCTATCTGCTCAAGTAGACAAATTTAAATATTAAACTCCAGTTAAAAAGCTTAGAAACTGGCAGTTACAGTAACTTCTGAAAGTAGAAAACAGAGAAGGAACCCAAATCCTGAGGACCATAGCAAAGCTTATCTGATGTACAGGAATACATCAGCGCAGCTGAAATTCCTCCATCCATGATGCTGAGGAACCGCATTTCCCATCTCCAGCCCACACAGACTGGTAACATACGTGTCAAAAGCTGAATTCTGAATCATCGTCAGTTTCTACGTTTTCCTAAACACCACAGTGATGGCGGCCCAAACTTTTATGCTTCAGATAGATGATTGCCAATGTTCTTCCTGAGGAACATGGCTTGCCTAAGGTTGATCTAAACTTAATCAGGTCTGAGTTTCAGTTTCTAAGCAAAAGAATGTAATAGTGATTTTTTTTTTAAAAAAAAATAAGTATTATGTGAACAAAAGTGCTCTTGAGAATTAAAACTACTTGAAAGCCAGAAATAATTTCAAATTGAAGTTGAGCAATCGGAAGAAAAATTGAGGAAATATCAAAAAAGATAGAACAAAACCCAGTAAAACATAAAACTAGTAAGGTGATCTTTTTAGATTAGTGGAGTAATTCAAAAGATGCACTAATATTGTCATGAATTGTGTAAATTAATAATAAAATTTTTACCACAAATGATAGGAATTCCTTCAAACTAACAAAAACAACTGAAATTCTTACAGTCCAAAGCAACTTATGGTGATTTAAAAACCAGTGAATTATCTTCCTCAGAGATTTGACACAAAGAATAAGGTCACTCTCATCCTACTCTGTAAGTTCTGAGCTACTGTAACAGACAGTAAAAAGAAATAAAAAAGACTCATCATTCAAAGCCTTTTCTCTAAGGAATATAATACAATTAAAGGTAAACAATCATAAGATAAGCAAATCAAGTTTAAAAATGGGCAAAATATTTCAGTGGATTATGCACCAAACAAAAGGCATATTGAATATAAAAATGTCTGGCAAATATACAAATATACTCTGAAAATAATTGTTCAATAGAGAAATTAAAAGTAAATCAAAACATTACTGACTCTTTGAAATGGCCCAAAACAAAAGATTAATCACTTTAAATTTTGACAAGAATATGCAGGAACTAGAATTCTTTCCTCCCTCTATTTTTACTCGTTTATATATGTGATACAAAATGGTCACAAGGAACTGAAGAAATTTGGGCACGTATTTATTTCACCTTCTCACATTCCTTTCTCCTCCCCTTCTTTCATCATCTTCGTTGGGTCCCCGTTGACTTCCAGAAATCTAGAGTTCTTATACTGTGTTCAGAATATAAACAGCTCAATGCACTTTTTTTAAAGACATTTTTTGCAGTTTCTTATAATGAATCAATAGCTGTTTAGAATATGACCTCCTACTTTATTTGCATGCATTTGCCTAAGTAAATTAAAAGCTACATTACCTATTAAGATCTGTACATCATTGCCCTTAGCATTTTAATTTTTAATTGACTGAGGACAACACAATACGCCAACAGACAAATGCATAAAACATTATAATCTATCTTATCTACCTGTATAATGAAATGTCACTGAGCAACAAAAATAAATTATGTTAATACATACAATAACATCTGTGAATCTCAAAATTATAAGGAAACATGAAAGAAGTCAGTGAAAAGATTGTGTACAATATTTTCTAATTAATATAAAATCCTAAACCACACCAAATACAAATGGTAAGTCAGTTTTTCCAGAGAATGACTAAAGAGAAATGGTGCAAGAGGAAATCATTAAAAGTGATGGAATTATTTATCTTTAAAATTTTGAAAATTACTTTCATATATATATATATATATACATATATATATATGTATATATATATACATATATATATATGTCAAAATGATAAAATTAAAACACTTTAAATACCACAGCTAACTTTTCTTAAGCAATATTTTCAAATAATTTATTTGTTTAACTACTTAATTTCTAAATTTCAAAAGCTTTTATACTTCCTTCATTCGGATGTTTATCAATGAGCACTGCCTTAAGAATATCAGTCCTACAATGCCTGGTGGTACACTCCTGTAGTATTAGCTACTCAAGCCTCAGGTAAGACTATTGCAGACACAAGGAAATTCAGGTTTATCTCAAAATATAAATAAATAAATAAGTAGCAAGAGACAAAGCTCAGAACTCACTGGGCTCAATTCCCAGTACAGTCAAGAGGGAGAAGGGGGAAAAACAAAAAGACATAAGAGGAAAAGAAAAAAATGAGTCCAATGTTTGTTGAACTGTTGTAAAAAGCGTAACATTTCTTCAAGTATATTCCACAAGGTCCCTGGGAATAAAAGCCAGAAAGAAAGGAATCAAAAAACTAAACAAAATAAAATATCTGCAGAATACTTTTGCATTTAGTTCTTGCTTCAGAAATATGCACGTACAAGCCCCTTGAGAGAAAGTGGCGCATGTTTTTGGTGTATAATAGCACCTATTTTTTTCTGATTTCCCAAAACTACCTGTCTTTTCATAATTTTCTCTTACTCTAGATCTCCACTGTGAGAAATAACCTGGGGCCGGCGGATCTAAAGATATCTTCATTTTCGTTAACAACATTATGACTAAAATTCCACTTTGCACACAGATGACAGCCTAATAAGGACGTTCAAGAGACATCACAAAGAGCTCTCAGATATTTTCCACGCAGGTGTCGTAAATACTTTTCTGACATAAATACATTTTCCCCTACGTCAAGTGCTATTACACACACATTACAATATGCTTCTGTTGAGAACACAGTCTTTTTAGAAGATATGAGACTAGGAGAGTTTATTTCCTTGATTTTGTTAAATACATGCATTGATTTAGACACTGAAGACAACAGCAAAGATCTTGATGGGTTTAGACTATTCATTGCTTATTCTAACTTTGTCTTCTTAGGATACAGAAATCAGCAAGATTTTTGTCCAAAGACACTTCAATTAAAGTGTTTATGGCAAAAGTCATATAGTATGTAAACTACATGTGTTTTAATTAAAGCATATCATTCTTAATTTGTACATAAAATCTATCATGCAAATAAAATTATTGTGTATAATGTGATACTGCTAAATTAAGGTATGTGGTTTTAAACACAGGCTAAAGTCCCATGTTAATGAATGCATTTCTACAATTACACAAGGTGAACCATAAAAGAAACGTTTTGAGATGGTACAGTCTGTATCAACACCGCAGACAGAATCCATATTTGGTTTTGCCCATATAATTTTTACTTCTTAAAACTCTGCGGGTTTATCCAATCACTCTAGAAAATTTGCGCTGTTTGAAAAAACTCTCTTGGTGGAAACTTTATTTTTGTTGACTGTGTTTATAGATTCTGTCATTTACAGATGCTGTGCTCTTATTAATTATACATGGATCTAGGAGACGTATCTGAAATGAAATGTTATTAATTTATGCCTTTTGAGCCTTTCCAAGTTCTTGGCAATAACAATGAATAGGGATATTATGAGAGGGCACCTATGCTCTCAGAAAACATGTAAATTAATTTGATATTTCTTTAATAACTTATTTTCAGAAAAATATTATATTCAGCTTTAATGTAGCAATATTATATGTCCTGCTTATTTGCTCACAGAAAATCTGTGTTCCAATACTTTAAAAGACTGATCTGATTATATAAAATTTATTTAAATGGCATAAGAAAACACATTTTCTCTTTTTTTCAGGTCAAATAACTTCCTTAACCGCAAGAGCACCATTCATACCTCCCAATAGAACCTACAGTGGCTAAGCACATGCCGGGTCCACAAACCTGTGTGAGCAGGTACTTAGAAAATTTGGTAGTGTAAGAGCAATTATGATAATATAAGAACAAAAGTTGACCAGGGATGTGATGTGAAGGTCAGACTTTGGTACCACTTAACTGGGGATTTGTTGATTCCTTCATTTGTCAAATAATTACTTTCTGTCTCTCTTCCCTCTATCTCCCACTGCCTCTTTCCCTCTACCCCTCTCCCTCTTTTATCTCTCTGCCACAAAACTACACAATTTATTAGTGAATTGATGATCATAAAATTCTTAGTTTTGCTTCACTAGTACCACATTAAAGATGTCTCATAGCTGCCATGGAAAATTAAAGTACAAGCATTACCTAACCTTAGGTTAAAAAAAAAGTTATAGGAAGCACTGTGACTTAGGTAAATTTGACCAAAACAAACAAACAAACAAACAAACAAAACCTGCTGAGGTGGAGAAAATACTTGAAAGACCAATGGCAATGACATTAGAAATCAGAGGGAAGAGGCCCCTTCAGGGAGAGGAGAGGCTGACAGAGGCAGTCCAGGGCATGAGAGCACGCCATACTTGAGCAATGACAGGAGCGATCAGGGTGACTGAAAATATGAGCAAATAAAAGATACAAAATGGGAGTGCAAAGCTACACAAGTTTTATTTTATGAAGTTAAGATGCAGCATGTTAAGCTTTAAAGATACCAAAAGGAGCAAAAATTTCTGGAAGAAACATCTGGAAATTAGTTTCAAATTTTCTATCTTGATAATTAAACACAATTCCATCGATCTACTTATAGAGTAGTTACATCACTAGCAATTGTCAAAAAACAAGTACCGCCCAAATGCAATTCCACTTGTGGAATTAGATGTTCCATAAAAATTACTAAAATGATGACATATTTGCTTCTCACAACACTTCAAGTGATAGAATTCATTCCCACAAAATCGTGTCTTTCTTTTCACATCATTTATTAGTTTATTTTAGCAAGATATTAAGGAACCTTTAAGAAATATCCTATTCAAATTCCAAGGCATATGACTACCTGAAATCAATGTGTTCATGATAACTTGTCTGCAGTGAAGAGCTTTCTGAAATCTATTCTCCACTCATTCCATTCTTTTGCTTTCATATTTTTCCTCATATACCTTCACCCTTGATAGGGCCCCAGAACCTCTCCCACGGCAATGCTGGGTTCATGCATTGATTGGTTTGGCTTTGTTTTTCTCACTGTCTGTCTTCCAGAATTACAGGATTCAAATTCAAAATGAGCTGAGATTGAAGAACAAATCCAGTGAGGAACAAGAGTGATGGCTAGTGGCACCTTGCAAAAGGCCCTCCATAAAGATTGCCCAATGCAATGAGAAAGCATCAGCTAATTCACTGAAGAGTGTGAAGCAGACCGCTGAGGTGCAGTGAAATGATGTGGCTAAAATGTCATAAGCATGGGGCACACGATGGCCTTGCAAAGGGAGAAAAGTACACCGTGCTTACCACATTTGTGTTGGAGCTCCTCCTAAACAAAGGAGCCTTTGCTAAGTGGGAAAAGGATACACAGGGGGCTACCAGATGTGCCCACTCTCTCCACAAACAGGAGAATATTCCTGCTAAAGAAACAGATCACCCTCCCTACCCTTAGCCCAGTTTTTAGAACTTCTGAGGTTACAATGTGCTGGCAAAAGATCCCAGCTCATAGTGTTCAGTTTGAAGAAGACTCCTGCTTCCTAGTGCCATGTTGAGACATCAGCCTTCGGGGTCCTGTGGGGCAACCGGCGTGCTCCTGCAGGAGCTGTCCTAATCCAGTGCTGTGAATTAGCCAGGTGGCCCTGTTTATTTTGTCGCAGCCCTATTCAGCACCTATGCAATCTATTTTGAGCAACTTGATCTGCAGAATTTCCAAGAAGTATGTATTTACATGTCTACCCACCTTCAGCCAGGGCAGAGTCCAGGCAGCCACACCTGGGCAGACAAGACCCCTTGAGGCATCAAAAATTCACCCATGCAGCCCTTGTCCATTGTATGACAACATGTCAGGGCCCAGCACTTACAAATTCCATCACTAACACAGCCCTCAGATACTAACTAGTGCATTTTCCAGCTCCCAGGCATGCTTCACCTTACCTGCTGGGTATGGAAGTTTGGAAGTCATTCCCATGGAATCAGAGAGTAGATATTGGCTACTATGGCCTGGACAACGTGTTGGATAGAAAAAAGGGTTCACAGGTACAGGGTTAGAAGTTAGAAGTAGCATTCAATGCTTTAAAGTGTGGTTGCTAACAATTTTCTGTATATTTCACAATACCTAGTAGAGAGGAATTTATATTTCCAATATGCAGAAATAATAGAGGTAATAGATTTGCCATTTACCTTGATCTTCTCGTTACACAATTTTATATGTATAACTGAAATTTTACACTGTACTCCAAAAATACATACAATTACTGTGTAAATTATTTTATTTAAATATTAAAAAGTAGTAGAAGAAAAAACTGCAAAGACAGCCAATAATAAGTAAATATTTTCATAAAATTAATGGAGAAAACATACCTCACTTTGCGAAATCTTTCCAAAATCTGATAAAATCGATTACACGTATTATTTGTAGACATAGTACATTTTTGAGGAGTGTGGAACTTGGAAGCACTTTATTCATTGCATCTTACTCCTTAAAAGTCTTTACTAAACTTTGAACTCTTCATCTAAGATTTCTGATATAAGAAGTCTATAAATTTTCAGGGACAGAAAGAATTTTCAGAGGTCAAGAACAAATCTGTGTATAGAATACCAAACAAAAATTCCAGTCACACAAGAAAAACCAGCTGTCTGAAGCCAGGTGAGAAGTTTGTAACCTGCTGAGCCTCCTGCTCAGTTGCTTGGATGTCCTAAGTTTTCAGTTACAACACTGAACCTTCCTTGCGGTGCTGAGTCTAAGGGCTGGGTCACTGCACTCTTCCTAGTTCCTTGAACATGGGTAACTAAAAAAATCGTACATGGGCACTCGAGCGATAGCTCATCATAAATGTAGAAAGCATTGAAATTCACAGATTTCAATCATGAATAAGGCAGAGTTGGACATGACCTCTTAGTAAACTACTTCCTCATAAAGAATAGACAGCCCTGTGCAGGAAGGTGCACTTCCATTTCACATTCTAATCATGCAAGACAAACATTACAATTAATCCCCGTGGACAGGAATGAAAACTTTTGCAAGTGTACATGTTAACTTTTGTGAGTGGTGCAGGGAAGAATCATAAATAGTAAAACATGGTGTCTTTTTCTGTTTTATTTTGTTTTGTTGTTTTAAGAAAGAAGCATTTTTTCAGTTTCTCTTTTAAAAAATGGACAGATATCTGAGAATGGTATTTCTATAGTTACTAATCGATTCCCTTTCCTGACTGCTTACATTGTAGAATTTAAAACCAAGCAGCAACATATTTTCTGCAAGCTGTTTTATATTTTGTTATGCTCATTTCTTAGTATAAATATTATACACGTAATTATATACATACACTTACAGTATATATACACATATAAATATGCCTATATGTACACATAGTATAAATACACAGACAAGTACAATACACACAGTGTTATATGAACACATACATGTAAATAATATTTGTGTCTGTGTGCATGGATACTACATGTATCTCTCCAAAAATACTTAGAATGTACTGAGGTCCTTTATCGCCCACCATGTATGCCCATCACCTCTCTGGCCAATGTAATCTGACCTTGAACTTCACAGGCAGACTACATGTAGGTTATGCTATGATGCATTTTATATGCTCATTTTGCCTCTGGAATTTCCTTTAAATGTTTTTGGGAAAGGACAGTGATTCTCCTTTGTCATTCCACATACATATGTATGCATTTTTTTCATTTTTTAAATAATTCAATTTTTACGATCTTATAATTTAAAATTCCATTTGCGTGTTGTTATTAATAATCTAACTTTTACCAAGAAAATATTAAATCGATCTTACTATTTTAATTACAATTTAATTTGTTGCCAAAGTATGTGAAGTAAAAATCAGAAGGTAACTTTCAATTCCAGTTTATTTACCAAGCGTGTAATCTAACGACTTCTGTGAGTCTCAGAGTTGAAAGAATGAGACATTCTAACACTTTAATTTTACTTTTGTTACAAGTACATTCTTTTTTTCCAAAAACAAATCCTGAGATTTGAAACTAGAAAAGCCTGGCTAACTGAAAGAGAGTGGGTTTCCTGTTCTGGTGAAGGTAATAAGAATATGAGCACTTGGGTAAGAGCAATGGTGTCTCGGAAATCTGTCTTTGTGTTCCAGGATGAAATAAAAGTTTTGGAAATGTTTTCAATAGTTTTAGTGATTTAAAACATATGAAAAAATAAAATGTATTTACCAAATGGTACTATCAGTAATTCTCAAAGTACAACATCACTAGTTCTGTCTGTGCATACAAAGCAGCCGTTTACAATCTGATGATTATGTGGAGTTGGGTCCTGGTTACAGTTAGTCAAGAGGGACAGAGACCAGCCTAGCTTTGATGACTTTCAGTTGTATTTTTCCCCAAATCATTATTGCTTGTTCATTTAAACTAGGTGAACTTGAGCTTCATATGACATAAGACCCCTGATATTTTAGGAAAATAGCCACGTATACTCATTTTTTGGGGGGCCGGGGGATTTGCTATGTAGATCAGTTGGTGTGAAATAAATAAAGGATGATTTTATTTTTCTTAGCTGTGAACTTTTACCAAGATTCTCCTATATAATTCCAAGTTATTCTCTTGCTAGTCTAAAGTAGTTATGCTGGTTTGCCTGGTTCTTTTAAATTAAAGATTCCAGTTTTTCCACCAAAAGTACAGTTAAATGATACCTGGTTAATTTGTTCCTGAATATAATGCTAAGAATCAAGGCTAATACCTAGTCTTCTTGGGTTGGGTATAAAAGTGTGGCATTGAATAATAATAACTGAGCTGTTTCCTCAAATGTAAAACAGAAACAAATGGTCATGACTACAGAAAAAAAAAAAAAAACATACAAAGCCAAGGAACACACAAACATGCTCCCCTTCTTTTTTTTTTTTTTTTTTTTTTTTTTTTTTTTTTTTTTTTTTTTTTTTTTTTTTTTTTTTTTTTTTTTTTTTTTTTTTTTTTTTTTTTTTTTTGCACATTTCGCTTGGTTTTGGCACTGACAACTGAGGCTTATTTGTGGAGGGTACAACTCGCAATGATGACGAAGAGGAAGCAACAGCCAGGAGTAACCAAGGCCTCACGCCACAGGCTCCTAGCATCTTAATTTCCGTTGTTTGTTCATTTTTGTAATAGGTAGTGAGCACAGGACTACCACACTGCGCTACATTTTCAGCCCTATTTATTTATTTATTTTTAGACACAGATTCAGTAACTTGCCAAGATTTCCAGGCTGAGCTTAAATTTGTGAATCTGCTTCTTCAGCATCCCAGAGTACTGGGATGGCAGCATGTCCCAGCATGCTTAGCTAGGCATTCTGCTCTGTACACATGCTCTGTCAATGACAGCACAAGGCACTTTGCATATAGTCACAAGAAAATGGCAGCTCATAGATAATAAGAAACTCATTGTAGAGGAAATCATATTGATTCCTATTCATTGTTGGTTCAAAACATATTCATAATGGTCTGTTAGGAACTTTTAAGCATCTGTCCAGAGTCAAAATGCTTGTTGCTGAAGTGAGTCAAGATTTGAACATGTTTACATAAAACATTTTTAGCTCATGTGGTCTCAACTGTTGCCTCTGATCCTTAAATTCTTGCATAGTTTCAACCAGAGAAGGAAAATGAGGTTATGTAAACGTATAAATTTTTCCATGAGAAAAAAGTTCAGTTTTAACTTTAAGACCCACAAATATCTTGTACTCCATATATTTCAGTTTTGTTTAAAATCAGTGGAAAAGATAGATAAATTTACTGCCGTAGACAGAAAAATGTCACCATAACTCAACTTTTTAGGTTTCTTGGTTCTAAATATTAAAAAAAAAGATGGAGACCTTCCTAGTTAATGTAACTTATCAGAGTAGGAGTGACAGTAGTGGGAGAATCTAATCACAGGAAAAAGGAATACTTTGGTAATTTTTATTTGTAATAGAAAACTAAAGAAAGAACTCATAAGCTCTTTTTATTTTGGTCCTCCAATTTTCCTTATTTTTAAACTGAAAGGCCCTCATGTTTTCCAGGTGTTTGTACAATTTGAATACATTTTTGTACCTAAGCCAAAAAAATTCCCATAGTTTTCTGAAATATTAGAAGCAATACACTTGTTTCAAGCTCAAGTTGAAATGTACTGAAAGAGAAAACGGTTTGTTATGCCCCTTCCTTCTATTAAACGTGTTTTAAGTGAAAGGCTTGCCAGCTAGTTTCTCCTATAGTGCTGGCATTGTAATTCAGACCCCATAGCTCAACTGGAAGCTATTTTTATTTCTTTCTCCATAACCTGATCAAAGACAGCCACCCTAATAATAAAGCATTATTCAGCATGTTGGCTTCAAAGTTCTGATTAATACTTCATTCCCTTTAAAGGTGATTTGCTGCTGTAATTGCTGCCATTTGCTACAGGTTAATGTCCCTGTGTATCATTGTTCCTTCCTCCCTTTCAACCTGCCTGATGGGATTCTGCCTCAGCGTCTGTCACGAATCAGAAATGCGTCCTGTTTTAAAAGGATTAAATTTGGCAATTGCAGCTTTAAAAGAAAAGAATTCATGTATGTCATTGATGTTACCATTTAGACAAAAAGTGTTTTTTGTGTCCTGTTTTTTCAGTATTAAGCTGGAGAAAAGTGGGATACATTACTCGTGCTTATAGTTTCAAACCGGTACACTAGTGGGTAGGATACTTTAAATTATAACAAGATTTAGTACTAAATCAGGAAGAATTTGAACTCAAGACCCTTTCATTTCCAAATTACATAGTTTCAATGATTATTCAACTTTTAACTAAAATCTTAAGCAAGTTATTCTTAACAAGTATTCTAACTATTAAGATTAGTCATAACTTATAATAGTTTTTAAATTAACAGAGATTTTCATTTAAGAAATCTTTGTGCAGTAGGGCTAGAAATGATTACATTTTATTTCTCTTAAATGTGTTAGTAATTAACGTTTCTACTTTGTATGTGAAATAAAAGCTTTGATTTAAATATAAAAAGAAAATTAATGAAGACCATACTTTATAATTTAAACTAAAGTCGTAAGATATACCTATTCATGTTTTAACAATTATTTTTCCCTAATACTCTGTACCATACTTTCTCGTGACTTTCTAAAGGGTAGATTTTTTTGACAAAAATTATCCTTCAATGCATGTTCAAGAAAATGATGTGTAAAAATCTGAAGTAAAGTAAATTAAGATTGAAAGTTGCAAATAATAAACCAGATTTAGCCAGCTTCAGGGTATGTTTCGGAGCAATGACCTGAAAGCACTTTAAATATACTTATAGGATAGCTTATTGATCAAAGTGCTCAGACACATTTCAAATAGTAAAACGTGAATTATAGGCCTGCACCAGGTCCCATCACTAGAAAAGGTACTGAAGTATTCATCCACCTCATGTTGGACTTTCCAAGCATGCCTCACAGTCAATTGCTAACTAGTATTTCAGTGCATAACAGCAGTTCAATCTGAACCAAAATTTACCCAAGTAACAACAGCTGACTAAACTGGCTAAGTGAATAAAAATAAATGTTTTTCTAGGTTAACAACAAAATCATAAATAAAAAATTAAATATGTTGGTCTCAACTATTTCTTAACAATTATTATTCAGTGTATCTTGTATGAGAAAGGTCCAAATTAAAGTGCATATCTCCCAAACTTAATAGGTAGCATTACTAATTAAGTTCTTTAGATGGCCAGAAAATATTATGCAGGATTTCTGATTAAAATATTCAAAATAATCAAATTCCTCTCTGGATTCATTTTTTATACATTTAGTCAAATTAAAATGCATTATAAAACAACAAACAAAATGTTATTTTATACATCATACTTAAGAATTTATTTAAAATTTTTCACTTCTAAGTCTGTACAAAATGGCAAAGCTATTTCATGTCTGTAGATTCAGAATCAGTCATATATATGAATCACAATGCTTTTTTCATGACTTTTGGGAGAAATCATTTAAGTTTAAAAAAAAAGTAGAATCAGAGTAAAAATGTCATTCTTGTCAGCATTTGGCTTACGGGCTCACACTCTGTCTTCTCAACATTTCTGCTCTTATTGGCAATAAAAAGAAGAAAGTTTAAAATTAAAATATGAAGTACTATGGATGAGACATTTTTAGAAGACACTAACAAAACTGCTTCCACTATTTAAAACTTAACCAGATCTCAGTGTTTCATTCCAACATGGCTACCCTGTAACACCCACCCGCTCAAACAGTGGGTTAAATTCAGTGGGTAATGAAATCAAGTAGGTCTATTTTGACACGAATGAAAGAACTTGCTGCTGGGATTCAGTTTTAAAATTTTATCTTTTATTCTAGTAAGATGAAATGCTAAATCCTTAGGTGCAAAAACATGTTCTTAGAACAAATAGCTACTTTTAAAAGTAACAAAATCATAAAAATTTGACATGAAGTAAATAAACCGGGACTAAGTTTCAGAAACTATGTTAAAAATTTTAGATAGGTAATATGTAAGCTACTATATTCTGTTTCATTAGAATCCAAATTAGAGCTAAAACACATGAAAAGTAGTATTTTCTTCTACATGCTTATTTTTCTTTATTTGAAATTGATCATGGACAAGCATTTTCTTCCCTTTCTTCAGGAAAATAACTTCTGTCCTCAGTTCTATACATGATAGTAGCTTGGACCTCAAATGGTTTTCTACTTCTTTTTCCAGAATAGAAAATTTCCTCATCCTTCCTCTAGCCACAGAAATGTCTTCTTGATATGCCCCAGGAGTAACAGTGCTATTTCTATCTCATTGGCTTAAGGCTTCTGCTGCATCTAAGAGAATATAGGGAAACAAGTGCTGTTATCTCTCTGTTCATCCTCCAGCAGCCAGGACTGCTTGCAGGATTGTCAGTCTTTCCTGCCTTCTAACTGTCTGTCTGTCTCTCTTACATCAATCTACTGATCTTTAGCTATCATTTATCTACCATCTATTCATCTCTGTCATCTATTTACTACAAACCAAACTGTCACCTATCTGTCTCTCCCACCTCTATATAGCACTCCTCCATCACTTTTCAATTATCTACATAAATATCTACCTATGTTTTCATAAACATCCAGTAAGATAGATAGGGAAAATGGCTCATAAGGGAGTGTCAATTTCCCTTAGATTTTTGGCCTAAAAATACTCAAAATGGGATGCTAACTTATACAGGGCCTATGGTCATTTATTAAATTTTCTTGTTTTGTTTTTGTATGTTTAGATGGTGTCTTAATTCTGTTTAGGACAGAACATCTGCCATGCAAAACCTCATGGTGGAAAGATTCATTTGAGCTCACAGTTTCTGAAGGTCTCAGTATATTCATTGGCGGACAGCTGGAGAATGTTGCAATCACATGGAGTACTACAGCCTGAGCCAGAGCTCCAGAGACAGAAATTCTTACACCATGACAGAACAAGACCAGTCTAGGAGCAAGGGCAGAACCAGCACACACCCGTCCAGACCAATCCCCAAACATCCACCCACGTCCAGTCAAGTCTCACCTCTCAACAGCACACAGTATCCATAGGTACATAAGGCTTTTATAAGACACTCCAAAGTGTCCAAGCCACAACAGATGGTGGCCTGTGCATCATTCTTCAAAGTTCTACCGTTGGTGATCCTACCTGTACATGTGTACTCTGTTTGGACGTGTGTTTCTTTGGAATGTTTTTGAATTTCAAGTTACTTAATTATGTTATATTCTCAAATTGTCTTTTCTTTCTAGTATGAAATTGTGTTCTTTAAAGTTTTTTAAATGTTAAGTGTAACTGGAAATCAAGGTAATTTTATTTTTGTAGGTGAGTACAAAAGTAATTTTGAAATGTTTGTGAATTCTTTCAGGATTGAACAAATGAGTAGATATATAATATTGATGGAACCACAGTTCTGTTTGGGTAGCAAAAGACAAGGCCAGGCACACCTTTTAGGGACGGGACTGTCCCTAAATTTTCAGAGATAGGATCGTGAAGACCATGACTCACTGCTCAAACTTTTTACCAGATAGCTGTAAAGTAGCAATGAAGATATGCTTTCAAAGACTTTTCAAATTTTACAATTCGTGTCTTTTTGATTCTCTACAATTCTATAAGTGTGAATTATATTGGAAATAAAAATAACATTAAAAGAATATTTATGAATATTAAGGCACTCTTGTTTTTAATTGCTTCTAAATGTTTCTTGAAGTGCCACAATTAGATCATATAACTCATCAAAGCAAATATTTAGAAGATATAAATCTTTTTTTTAAAGGCTATCTTCCCTGTGTTTGTTGTGTTGAATATTGAATATCGGGAATAATCACTCATATGTTAATTACATTGATTAAAATAAGTTTATTTTGTATGTATAACCTTTTCTAATCCTGTTCTTTGCACTTTCTAGTAGGAAATTATCACTCTATCATAAAAACACACTCACTGGGATGAGTGCAGTTTGACTAGGGGAAACTGCATGTACTTCAGTAAAGTTCTTAAAACTGGAAAAAAATATATAGTCCCTGTGAAACACTTTTAAGTACCACATGCATTTTGAGATTTCACTTTAAACCTGAAGTAAAAGTGAAAGAATCTGTTCTTGTAAGATCTGCGGACAATTCCACTAACTGAAGTGGTCTGGATAGCTGATGCACGAAGCCGAACTTTTTCAGAATTTCTAAAGCCTCCTCTATGTTCACGAAAACTCCATTATTTCGCCAGACATTAAGGTCCTATCCAGTATGTCTGAATCTATTCACTTTTGAATTCTTCACCCTGAGTCCTTATTACAAACTTTCTATTTGTGTCCATAAAAGTGAGGGGCTTTACTCTTCATCAAAAGTCAATGAGTATTCTCTCTTTTAATTAACATATATTCTTTTCAGCATTTCCAATATTTAGTCTACCTCATCTCTAACCTCTTAGATCTCTATTGTACAGTTTTTACTTTTTTGGTGGATTGGATCAAAGTAGAGGCTCCAATTCAAAAAATTTGTATTTGTGTGAAAGTGACAGTAAACATCAATAGTCCATAGAATCCATGATTTGCTTCTTGTAACCTACTTCTTACTCCTGTTTTCCTTTTCTTTTCCTTCCTTTCCTTACATTTTTTCCTTCCTGGCTTCCTTTCTTTTTATTGCATTCTTTCTTTTTCTAGTTTCATTTTTCCAATACTGGGGAGTGAATTCCGGTATTTTCATTAAGTTATATTTTCAGCCATTTTATTTTATTTTATTTTATATTTTACAATAGATTCCTTAGTTGCTAAGCCACCCAGCCTGTCCTTGAACTGGTGATAACCTCGCCTAACCCACCCAGGTGTTGGGATTACAGATATGCACCATCAGTCTTAGTTCATTTTTAAAATAATTTCCTACCTAACTAATAGAGCTTTGCAAGGATATTAAGTGTTGAAATTTGTTTTGTTTAAATATTGTTTCCTTGGGAAATGTGCTTTACTTGACTAATTTCTGGGAGCTGTTCAAAGTTTTGGTTGGATGCTGTACAAGCAATATGTGGACCTTGGGAAGCATGTGTGCTCATGTTCTCTTGGGTGGAATGCTGTAAAGGTGTGGGTGAGTTCACGTGGGTTAATAGTGTCACTTAGATCATTTACGTTCTTGCTGACTTTCTACTCATTACACTAATGTTCTATCAATTACTGAGTGAACATTATTTCAGTTTGCAGCTATAATTGTGAATTTACCCATTCTTTTTTTTTTTAGATCTGTCACATTTTGTCACTTACTAAGCCCTGCTGTTAGATACACATACATTTAGCAACATTATGCCTTTTTGAGGAAATGGCCTTATTATCAGTATAATGATTCTATTATCCCTCATGTACTATTTTTCTGAAGTTAACTTTTCTCTAAAATTAATACAGCTATATTTGTTCTTTAGGTTAGTATTTACATAGCATTTCCTTTTAAATTATTGCTTTTTGTGTATGTTATCATATTTGGAGAAGATTTTCTTTTTTATGAATTTTCTAGATTAAATTCTTATTGGTTTAAAGGGCATTCAGTCATATCTATCTCAAGTAAATAGTCTGTTTCTATCCAGGAATCTTTTCTGCATTAATATGAGGTTACATGTTTGTCTTATAACTTAAAGGTTTTGATATGTTCATAAAGATAATTAACCTGGTTCCAGTGTTGCAGACCTGTAATACCAATGCTCCAGAGGCTGAGAAAATTAAGTTCAAGCCCAGTTTGGGAAATTTAGAAAAATATTGTCTCACAGTCATAAAAAGGAGAGGCTAGGTATAACTCAGTGTGAAGATGTTGGGTTCAATATTCAGTCACACCCCAAAATAAGGAAAGAAAGAAAATTAATTTTCAAATTTTTCTACTTGATTTCTGGTTACAATTATTCATGACACTATATTTCTTGCAGGCATTTTAGTATAACGTTTACAATGTTTATTACATTCACTGATATTTAACATTATCATCTTTTTTCTTATTAGGAGTAAGCTTCAAATTGTCCATCTTTATTTTCAAGTTGTATATTTTACACACACACACACACACACACACACAATTTCTTTGTTAGGTTTCAGAAATCTACTGTTGTCATATTTTGCTATTTTTATCTTTAACGAATGTTAACTTTTTTCAAAATTTTGGCTGTGTCTATTAAATTGACCACATAGCTCTTAAAGTCAACTAAACTATGTTGTAATTTTTTTATATTCTTAGAACTTAAGAAAACATGATCAAGAGTTATTGTACTTTAAAAACTAATTTGTTAATATTAATAACACAGTGCTCCTGATTTTTACCTTTTAGAACATTTGCTAGTATTTAGAGTTCTAGTAAATGATAGTAGGAAACAGGTACACAGATTATGTGGTGAGGTGAAGTGAATATAGGGGCAGGGAAAAACAGGGTCTTCCTAACTCTCTAGGTTGGAAGATAGCTACTCTTGGAATGATCATATCAGGAAGTAGAGAGCCTGAGGAGAAACCTGGAGAAGAATGTAGCCTTGCTGGACACACTGTCATTGGTCTAACCTTCCCAATTAGGTCCCAGCTCTTAACATCACGTTAAATATAGAGATTAATCTACATGATCCAATCTATGCCCTTAATCCAATTACTTTCCAAATACATGAAGATTTTGGGAGACATATCAAGTCTAAATCATTACATTCTGTAGTAGTTCATAAAAGACTCATATCTATCTTATTATGCAAAATGTATTTAATCTATCTGTAAAAATTGCCGAAGTCATAAAAGTTCTACCACTGCTTAAAATGTCCAAGTCCAAAGACTCCTCTGATCCTCCAGGCCAACTAATATCTGTGAGCCTCTACAAAAATCAAATGAAGTTAAACTCTTCCAACATATAATGACACAACACATACATGACCATTGCAAAGATGAAGAATAGAAGAATAGAAAGCACTGAGACTAGAGCAAGACTAAAACCCAGATGAGGAAGCAACACGTTCTGTAGCTCTGAGTTCAGAAAGATTCTACAACCTGGCACAAGTTGTGGTGACACGTTAGCTGCAAAGGCCTTGGGTGGTCCTGCCTCTTATGGCCTTTACAACAGGCATGACAGTTTCTCTTGAGATGCGTCCACTCACTGCTTGTGGCCTTCATCAGCAAATAATTCATTTTATTTTATCAACAAATAATTCTTAAGGTGTTCACTGAAATTTTGGCCTCATTTTCACAAATTCATGCACTACTATTTCAGAAGGACACTGCCTGGTCTCCATAGCTTTCTCATGAAATCTGGGTGGAAGCCCTCATGACTCCACAGCTCTCTTGTGTGTCTGGACATATAGCTTATGCTGCATGAGTGAAGCAAATGTCTCCCAACTGCTCAAGAATTAATGTGGCCCCCTTGGACCACGACTGCATTCGTATTAGCATTCTGTTTTCCTGAGCTCCGATTGGAATCTTCTCAAGCTTGGTTTGTAACTGGTATCTCTAGACTTTTCCACACCCCTCTTGCACACTGGTCAAGTAACCTCGATGACCCCACTTCCCTGGTACCAATGTCTGCCTTAGTTAATTTCTTGTAATTGAGACATTATACTCAAAACCCACAACTTAGAAAAGGAAAGGTATAGTCCAGCTCATAGGTCAGAGGTTTCAGTCCCTCTATGATCAGCTAGTAATGGCAGAAGGGCTTGCTGGAAAAGCTGGCAGGGTATAGTTGCTTATTTATCATGACCGCCAGCAGAGTGAGGAGCAGGGAAGGAGCGGGAGGCAGGGACTGTTCCTACAGGCAGCTTCTTCTGTGATCTGCCCTCCTCACAAGGCCCAACTCACATATGAATTCACTCAACCAATTAGCCCCACAATCCGGTCACCTTCAGAACACGTTAGGTTTGAGGGAAATAATCCAGATTGAAACCATATGAACTACTACTTCAGATTTGATTGTTAATTGTTTCTCCCCTTTTTCTTGCTGTGTTTTTTTTCTTTTAGAATCATAGTAATTTGTAAACATATATTACTGGTCAGTTTAAGTAACCACAGAGATACACTGAGACTACAAACTTAAGTATTTTACTCTTAAAAATAATTATGTATATTGTTAGTATAGGTGCAGATTAATTAATTTCAATTTGGGATTGATTTTGTAATTAATTTGGTTTATTTCCAATTTTCTCTTACACATTGTTCAGCACTGCATAATCTTGAGTGCATGTGTATAGGTATGTATGTTTATGTGTGTGTTACATGATATCTATCAAGCCATTCAACACATAGTGGTTAATGTTTTGTTTCTAATTATAAAAATTAGTGTGAGTTTGTGATACACAATGATTACATTCATCCTGGAGAATTGGTGCTTACATACATCACATCTTAAGCATTTTTATATCGCCCCTTCCAAATCCCTCCAGTGCCCAAATCTACTTTCCTGCATAATGGTCTCTAAAACTCATTGTTCTTTTGTTTGTTTGTTTGCTTTCACAGCTTTGAATCCTCTGAAAGGTATTCTGTGATTCCTAGCTGTATCAGTCCTCTCTTTCTCCTGGTGTTTAATCTGTCTTTACCCTGAAACTTAGAGACCAAAGCCCTTTTTCTAACCCGAAGTCCCCAAACTTTGGTTTAAGTTTAATGTGCTTATTTTTGCTTTATCATCTTCCTCACTGACTTTTTAGCCAAGAAACTCTGATTTTTACACTCCTGCCCCATGAAATCCTGCAAAGCTAGTTCTGCGAACTGGCTGTGGCCAACTTTTGGCTTGAAATACATTTTTTTCCCAAAATGGTAAAAGCTTTGTCAGGAATAAAATTGAGTACTTGGAATCAATTTTAATATTTCATGTAATTGTTGTTCTTTAAGCTTGGGTGTTCTGGTGACTTCAAAGAGATTCTTTTTTTGTACTTTATAATCATTTTCAATGGGAAGCTGGTATGCAGAAAGATAATATGTTATTATTCTACCAGATTTTTAAATTGTTTTATATTCATTAATTTTATATACTGATTTCTATGTTTCCTGCCTGATTTTCACAACTAAATTTTATGGCTTCTACATTGCACAAAAATCATTTTTAAATTTATATTACCCAATATATTGATAAGAAAAGTAGAACTTAGAATGAAGAATCTAATGATGAAATTATAAACACTCAAAGCAAATTAATAAAAAGAGCAATCTGTACTGGTTTAAAATTGTGAGGGTTTTTTTAAAGGGGGTGAGAAAAGTGAACTATTTAATGCAAAATTGCCCATATTTATATTTTGCTGGTTTTACCTCCTATCTACTTGAAAGTTTGTCTTCTGATACCAAAGAGTAATATAATATTGGTTGCTATTTTTGTTCAGAGTATAGTCAATTTTGATCACACTGCAATAATAGAAAAAGAAACTAAGAAACAGAAAAGTAGCCTGCGATTTTCTGATAGTTGGGAAACGGGCTTGCAGGTGAACTTTGGGAAAGAACAGGAAAACAAAGGGGACAGTGCTTTTTCACGAGTGTTAATGTGACAACATGGTACAGTGTTGCAGCAGCCGAAAGTGAAGCTGCCTTTCCACTTAATAAGAGAAGAGGAAAAATAATACTAGCAACACAATTCGCTAGCGAATTTATTTTTCAAATATAGGAAAAGCGTTAGTTTCTCACTTGTATAATAGTTTGTCTTCATCAGTTTACCTCAGACCCTATCTCTTTCGGAAGACCAATTCCAGAAGTTCCCAGGAAGAATCTACACAGAACCAAAGGCAAAAGGAAAAAAAAAAATTAAAAAAAAATAAAAAAATAAAATCAAAACAAAGCAAGCATAGAAAAGCATCAGGTTCTAGGCAGTTACTATTATCACCCTCTTTTTAATAATCCAATTTTCAATAGTTACATTGTAATTCTCAGTTTCTCAGTTTTCCAATAGTGTCCCTTTACTTGACAGTTTTCTACTTTACAGAGAATTTTACTTTTCCTGTAAAGGAAAGATGATCGTGAGGAAAACACAAAGTTGCCCATGCAATTGTGGATGACCTTGCAACAGGAAGCCAGCCACTCTACAGAATCCCTGGACAGAATCATTCAAGAGTGAGTGCACCAGGTTGAGAAGGCACTTGGTGACGAAATGGATCTTGATCTGCGAACCAGGAAGACAGCCAGTGAGGAGGTCTAAGGACGCTTGTAGTGTGAAACTCTTCATGCTGATTTTGAAGTTAAAATTTGCTTCCCGCAAATGTAACAGATGGCACATTTTAGTCCAATTAAACAAAAAAAAATGATTTTACTCACTTCAGTCTATGTAACAGGTACTTGAACAACAGCCAGATAATCAACAATAATAAAACATGAACATTCAGTTTATTGTTAGGTTTAAAAATTCAAAGAAAAGCATCAACAGGAAAAATTCATACATGCATATATAAAAATAGAATATAAGTTACAAAAAGATATTTCACCCTATGAAAGAACTTTAATTGAAATTATGTGCAATTATATTCCCAATTTCAATTGTGTGAACTGTTATTTAAATGTTAATACCAACATTATTCCTGAAAAAAGAAAGTTCATGACTGCAACTATGATGAACTCAATCCATACGTGTACTATCTCATTGTGCCTCACAGATTTCCTCTTTTTCTATCTTTTATCTTTTTTTTTTGGTGTTGCTCACACACAATGCACACACATGCATGCCATCAGCATATGCATATATGTTAGAATAAGTTATTCAATCACTGTAACTTTACCAAGATCAAACAAGACTGGACCTATCCCTAAACTTGTTCATCTATTTATTTCCTAGATACCTCAATAATTTTTTTCAGAAAAAAAAATCTTTTTTTATTTGAAAGGGCATATACAATAACTCATTTTGACAATGCCATTCCTTAGGCTTCAATGACAACTATTATTGGATTAGAAACCAAGAAATTGGGTCGATTGAAACACTGAGCCCTGGAAATCTGAGAGTAGTCAATAAGCATTGTACAATCTATTTCAGTTTCCTCTTTTAAAAAAAGTAGAAGAAAAAAGAGAAAAGAAAGAAAAATATAATCAAGAAGTGATTTTAATAATTTCGCTAAATTCCTCTGATCTGGTAGAATTGGAATAGGGATGAACAATGCTCTTACCTTTCGATAAAAGTTAATTGTTATTCTCAGCTATTCTAGAGATTTTTGTGAATATACCACACATTGCCTTATCACTCTCTCTAAATGTATGACCAAGCTAATTACTGTGTGCATGTGTGTTTATTTGTATTCACGAAATTTTTCCTAAATAAATATCTTCTTTTTTCTCTAAAAAATAGACCATAATCCATTTCTACCTGTCTTATTAACTATATTTTTATGAAAATTGTCATTCCAAATCAATGAACTCTATACCAACGACTACAAATTATCAGCAACACCATACAGAATGTGTCATTCTTTTGTAGCACACATACATAAACACACACAAACATAGACATGACATTTTATTATTGATTATAGATTCCTACAGAAGCTGTGATATTGGACTCTTATGCATCATATTACTGTGGACTGAAAGATTACAGTATGTGTTGTTGGAAAGGATCCTAAAACCTTGTATCACCCTCGAGAGAGTGAGCCCTACAGTGAGTGGCTAGCTACACATTTAGGATATCCTTTGCATACTCGATCTTAATGTGAAATAATACAACTTACAAAACCTGAATGTACATTCAAGGTGTAAATGAAAAAATTACCTAGAAAGCATACAATAGCATATTACCAAAACCTATTACTTTGTTTTGAATTATGTAAAAATTGTATGTGCAGCCTGGAGGTGTTTAGAAAATTATGTTTGTAATAAAATGGGCAACTTTACTTAAGAACACATTTTTGGATTTATTAAATGAGCTAGTTTTTTTTTACCCTCCCCATATGTAAGTTGAAATATAATCCAAAATTAAACTAGATAATTAAACTTTAAAATAAAATTATAAAATTGGTGGTAGAAAATATTTCACCTGCCTATGATAATTCTGTTGTGATCAAAAACATATTTATTTCTGAACATCTAGGATGCGAAATGAAAAATAAAATGTTAGTATATGTTTATTGCCATTCACTTGTCAATCATTGTTTGATTTCCTAAACATCGCTATTGGCAACATTTACAGAATTGTGAAAGCTGTAGTGTTTTGGGGTCTTTTTAAAAAAACACAAAGAGTAAATTAGAAGATTTTAAATAATTCTGTTTGAATGATAGCATTAGAGAGTAGCAGACTTTGAAGTACAATATGTTTTGTTTTTCCACATATCCATCATAAAGATGTTGAAACTGAACAAAAGAAAAATGTCAAGCATAAAGAAATTCTGGTACTATACTTACATTTGTGTGATGAGAAGAGAAACATCTTTTGACATACTTAAATAGTAAGTATATATACATGTTTAATATTATATCAAATTATTGCAGAGAACTACTTAGTACTAACCCCACAGTTTACACACTCAGATTCTTCTTTGTGAACATTTCCCTCCTGTTGTTTTCTCCTGATGCTAACAATAGCATAGTAAACACATTGGACATATCCTTTTTATTGTCTCTATGGTAACTAGTCTCTAAAAACAGTGAAATTCTGCACAAAAAGTGTTACATTTCCCAGGATTCATGTCCTCATGTCATTCACCCACTTAATTTTGGCAGGACTGCTAACTCACTTGTAGCAAATAGAAAGTCGTAGAGATTCATTGTGTTGTGGTAATAGTCTCAGAACGTAGTTCAGGAAAATAACCTTGCCAATTTCACTTTGATTTCCTTAAACACTCACTCTGTAATCTTGAGATACCTTCCAAGCAGTTCTGCAACCCCCAGACCACCATGCTGGTACAGGACAAAGCTATACAGACATGAAACCAATGATGAAGTGTCACATTAAGCAAAAAACGGAGGGGGCTAGAGAAAGAAGGGAGGAGAGATAGAAGAGAAAAGCCAAGGGAAACCACCCAGGCGCTAATCATCTTTTGGAAGCTGCAAAGAACTTATTTTCAGCCAAGCAAACCCTTCTTACATCCCATCAATTAAAACTGCAATGCCAAGCTCAATTGTCCCTAAGTCATGTCCCACAAAATAACCTACAGTTTATTTTGAACCAATATTTAATAACGTGTGTGAGGGGGGATAAATGGAAAAAAGTACACAAGGCAATGATTTTCAGGAGATTGTAAATTAGAAAAAAAAAGAAAGAGAAAAAGAAAGAACAAAACCAAGGAGAGTCTTCTAATTACCTTAGAAAGACAAATAGCCTGTGCAGCCGCGCAGCGCAAGGAAATGCTGCGTCAATAGATGCCGCGAAATATGGACAGATGTAGCTCAGGGTGACGGTCCAGAGCTCAGTCTCTCCCTCTGCATCTTCCTCTGTCTCTCTCAACTTCTCTCCCTATAGAAGAGCAGATAGATAGATATACACACATATATGTATGTATGTATATAGTATCTGTTATATAAGAGATATAATAGAAAATTTATAAAAGAAAACATTCTATTTCTAATTAAAATAAAAATAATAGAAACAGAATAATAATACAAAGTAGTAATGAAAATAATATAGTCATAAATTAGTAGAAACTAACATAGATCCATAATATATTAATAAAAATAATAAAAAGGAAATAATAATAGGAACACCTACAAGAGAACACTTACTTCTGGGCTGGAGGACTAGCATAGTGCTCGGGACACTTTCCTAGAAGCACTGGGTTCAATTTTCTAGCACCATATAAGCCAGGCATGGTGGCACACACCTGTCATTCCAGCGGCTGGAAGTCTGAGGCAGGGAAGTTGCTACGAGTTTTAGACCAGCCTGAGATACACAGTGAGCTCAGGGCTAGCCTGGACAACAGAGTAAGACCCTGTATCAGAAAGAAAGAAAAAGAAATAAAGAAGAAAGAAAGAAAATGAAAAGCCTCTTGTACTATATTTCTATATAATAGAAAAAATATTTTTATTATATACTGTAATATATAATAGAACACCAAGATGCAGAAACCCAGGTCTGTCCCTGATTTGAGGAAATAAATCTGGAAATCTAAGGAGGCCAAAGATCTGTGATTTGTTGAGCAAAACACCAGAGAACACGGAGAGCTGTCTTCTTCTACTGAAATGTCATCTTGTACATAGTACATATCTAAAAACTACCTGAGACAAGAGGACTAGAAAGGACAAGAGATAATTATGAAATTATTGTGAACTGAATTTATTTTCAGTATATACTAGCCAGAGCAATTAAAAAACTTCAAATTCTCAAAATATAAGCTATTCTACTTTGATTATGGATGCTGAGAATAATTAGGTGGAGAGTAAGAGCTGACCCCATTTCTCTCTTTATTTTAATAAAAGATGTTTTAAAAAGTCAAATGTTTTCAAATGACATGAAAACATCACAAAATAAGGCTCAATAGACTTATACAAAGAGAAAACAGTACAGCAACCGACAACATAAATTAGACCCAATATCCAACAAAAAATTGCTAGATGATCAGTGGGCCAGGGAAACAAAATCTGTAACAAAAAGTCACTCAGTTGAAACTGCTCCACAAATGACAGATTTTTTTTTTTTAAAAGCTCTATAGACACATTGTAATCAGGACACAGAAAAAAGGTAGGATATGTTAAAATAATGAATTAAGAGTTGAATAGGTATGTAAAGTCAATCACTACTACTTCAAAAGCAATTATATAAATGAATGATAAGTTTGGAAAGAGTTACAGTGTATTAGGCAATACTGGGGAAAAAAAATCTACCAGTAATTATTTAAGAAATAACAACCCAACATATTTCAAGTGGAACAGGAAAAGAAAATAAACAGATAAAAATAAACATAGCATAAGTATGATGTGAGATAACTTCAGGCAGTTCAATGTTAATGTAATTGCAATTTCCAAAAGATAGATGAGAAAAGAATATGTCTATTTTTTCATATATATATTAATATGAAATAATGATCAAATCTTTTCCAAATTTGACAAGAGCAATAAATCCACAGCTACAAAACTGAATAAACCACAAACATGAGAAACAAACAAACAACAACAACAACAACAACAAAAAACTATTTCAATGCCAACACAACAAAAGCCATGAAATTTGGGATGACTCATTATGAAGCAACAGAAAACAAAAATGGCAGGCCTGAATTTTGCAAATAAATAGGTTCTTAAGTTTGTGTTAGAAGATGTAAATGTACTAAAACACTTAGGCTTTTAATATTTCCAATTTATTTTTTAAAGAGTTTGTCACACCTTATCTTCCCCCAAATGTGGATGAATGTGCAAGCTTCATCACGCTGCAACCACCTCATTGTGTCCTGAAAGCCATTATCACTCATGCTTAAGAGCTCAGGCTCTGTGTTCGATCAATCTGGCCCAACTCACCTTCATATCCTTGGGAGATTTAAATAACTTCTCCATGAGTGTTCATTCATACAATACATGTCATACTTTATCCATCTCATTAAGGGATAGTTTGAAGAGTTTAGAATTTAAATATAAATATTAGGCACATAGAAAGCACTATAAATGTTAGCTATTATAAAACTCACAATTTTTAAACTTTAAAAATCCTTCCATCTCTTTGCTGTTATTATTTCACAATGGGTTCATTGTTTTTATTATTTTAATTTAAAATGAAAAAAGGCAAACATGTGTACTAACACTAGTAAATCTTTCCCTTCAGAGTGAGAATTATGGGCGTGACACAGACAGCTGCTGAGGACCCCACTCTCAGAAGGGTCTTGCTCTTGGAGTTTAATTCTCTGAGGTCACCATCTAGATATTTGTAATTTTTTTAAAAATGTACTTTATTTTATAAATGTTTTATGTGAAATACAGAATGACTCCTTGCTACCTTCTGATTCCCTGGGCGTGCAAGGTAATTGTCACCTACTGACTTCCCTGCCTGCTGAAAGTCACCTGATCTTCACATTCCATGCTGCAATCCACATATGGCTGCCCCTCACCCCTAATGGTAGCTGGGAGAGACATAAGAAATATTGTGATTCACTTGGTATATACTACACCGCCTTATGACAAAGCTAGTACCAGGGACCTTTGCTCTGGACTGCCAATCCTATGATGCGTTCACAGGGCGACTCCACATGGATCAACTTGTCACCTGTCTCTCAGACAGGTACCTAGCATGTCCCACCACAGATGCTGCAACATATTTATTTGGTGGTTAAGGATCCACCATGATTTAAGCAGTAGGTTTGGGCTAAGGATCCACCGGAAGGGTGGATACTTTGCTCAGTTTCTGTCCGTGCACTAGGGTATGAATCGTTGGTCTGCTTTAATAGGAGTGGTGAGCAAGCAGCCATGCGGGTTGCATTTCTGTGCCAATGTCCCCGTGCTTGAGGGGACATTCTCCCTCTCCTTTCCCTGATGCCGGATTTGGTTCATGTTTGTCTCTTGTGGCCAGCATGAAATATTCAGTGACAGGGCCATAAAAAGCCAAGAGTATATTGTTGATGATTTCACAGAAAGCTACATGCTCTGATATTTTCATTTATAAGTGAACTTTCAGAATATAAAGATGAATTATAGATGCCTTGCTAACAGAAAATTATATTTCTCTCTACTTTGAATAGGTTTTAATGACAAATTAGATTTATAAAACCACAAAGAGGAAAAAAATCCTGAAAGAAAAGAAATAGCTTTGTATTTTAGTAGACTTAATTGTACATTTCCTCCAGATAATTCTGAATAACTGCTCTTCCTTAAAGCCTATAAACATAATTTGATCTTTAAAATTCTTATTGCTACATACCTTAGTTTTTTATTGGCATAGTGTCAGAAGACAAAGATCATAGACGTAAATTTTCCGCCAACTTCAGGCGTCATACTCAAAACAGTGAGCATCTTGTTACAGAAATCTAATAAATGAAGACACAAGAACTAATCCAAACCTCAGTGATCAGATTTATGAATATATGAAAATAAAATGGAGCCAAACTTAATATATCATACTTTTTAGATTGTTTTATTAAAAACAACTTTCATAATTTGGTTTGGAAGTATGGTAACTATATATATATATATATATATATATATATATATATATATATATGGTTACACTAATGTATCAAAACCCAGATATTCTCAGAGAGCAGCATATGTTTTGTGTAGTTGATGTCCAAGTACAAAAGATGACGTCCACTACAACTTAGGAAATGTTATCCAGCATTCAAAGAGATCGTACAGACAGCAAAGTTTAGCTACAAAGCAGCAATTGTCATGGCCCACCTAAATTTCATTAAAGGCTAAAGAGTAGAAGGATGAAGACCAAAACCAGCACTTACTTGCTCATCTTTAAAGTAAATCAGAGGCTGGAAGAATAGCTCAGCAGGTGAAGTACCTGAGTTCCATTGCCTTGTTCCATATAAGATGAGTGTGATGGCACACACCTATTATCCTAGAACTCCAGAGGTGGAGGCAGGAGGATTGCCATAAGATCGAGGCCAGTCTGGGCTACATAGTGAGCTCAGAACACAGAAATCAGCCTGGACTACAGAGTGAGACCATGCCAAAAATAAATAAATAAATAATAAAAAGGGAATCAAGTAAATAAGTACATGTATAGATGAATTGTGAGGTGGTGGCATTAGTCAACTTTTCAATCAGTGGATCAAAGTAACTGACATTTACAAGTTCGGGGAAGAGTGTCTTGTTTTGGCTCACAGTTTAAGGGGTGACAGTCCACAGCAGTCTAGTTCCAAGATAGAGACGTCACAACAAAGGACTTACTGAAAGAAAACAGTTTATCTCAATTTTTTTTTTAATTAGAGTGGAATGGAAAGAGCCAGAGGAGGAGCTGAGGACCCTACACAGTCCCCAGGGCACACCACTCGTGCTTCGTCTCTCCCACTTACACCCCACCTTCTCATAGCCCTCTCAGGTGTGAACACCGTCATAGGTTAACCCACTGACTAGGTGAGTGCCTTCCCAATCCGCTCACCTCTCCAAGACACTCTTAAGTCAAGTTGATAATCACAATTAACTGGTACAGTGATTATGAGAGAAAAATGAGAAGCACAGAATTAATAAAAGCCTTGTATGTGTCCAAGAATCTGGAAAAAAACCTAAAACAAAACAGCACTGTTAGACACAACACACCACACACCCACTGAGGGCTCTACAGCTGGAAGTGAGGTTGTCTCCTTTCTGCAAGGGTGAAGGTGAAAGAGAGAAGCCCAGTTACTCTGCAAGTGCAGACGCTGACAATTCCAGCTTTTGAACAGTTTCATGACCCTCACAGGTTGTCAGGCTAATCAGGCTAAATAACATAAAATATGAACAGTAGTAGCCTTGCCTTGGAAAAGGATTTCACATGATCTCTTAGCAAACTAAAGGATGCTGTATCAGGGACCATTTTAAGAAAGGCTGTATTATTTTTAATTTGGGCTTATAAAAGGATCAAAAATCCCTGCACATTCCCATCACTGGAGCCCCACAGACATTCCACTGCAATGGTTAACACACTTCTGAGCTAAAGTAACTGGTCCCCAGACCCACAAGGTGAGCTACACTGCTGTAAGGGTCAGGTATTGCAACCCACTGGGTAGCATATAGTAGTGCCCTTAAAAACTGATTTATTGGAAAGCGATCCTCCAAGAACAGAGATGTGTTTAGTTACACGGACAATCATGCTGGTTTCGGTATTAGACAGTCATCCGTGCAGGTCCCACTACCTTCCTCCCAGTGGTATGTAAGGGTACCTGTCACTAATCTGAGAAAGAAAAAAATCTATCGTTTCACTGCTATGCCCCTCCATACATACTGGAATAGTAGTGTGAGCTTCACCAATACCTCTGGTTATCACTGCTCCCTGATGTAAAGACTAAAATTGTCCAGAGAAATTTTTTTTCTGGTATCTGCCATATTCTGGTCTTATTCACTCCAATAAAAACTTTTATTGACAAGACTTTGCCCAACTTTAGCTGTGACTGACTCCCACTTGCTCCATACAGGGAACTGTGAAGAGGAATCAGAGGGAGACAAGCTTTGGCTGTCACCTGAGATGAACCCAGCTAACAAAAAAAAAAAAAAAAAAAAAAAACCTTTCACTGGACAATTCAGATCTAACTCTTAACAATGTGGTTTCGCCATAAGTGCCTACTCCCCCCCCCCAAAAAAAGAATTAATACAAAAATATGATGTCTATATGCAATGAAATGTTATTTAACCATAGAGAAAAATACAGTTCTCTCAATTTCATCAAAATGAATGGAACTGGAATGTTAAGTAAAACAAGCCAAACAAAGGCAGCAACACAGTGAAAATTCTCTCTCATATGTGAAAAAAAAGTTTAAAATAAAAGTAACTCTGAAAGTAGAAGCGGTGTTACTATGAACCGGGAAAGGGTAAGTTGCAATGTTCTAACGAGTAGATGAATGTGGTCAACGCAACCTGTATGAACATATCACTGCTAAGGTTTGTGTCTGGGATGTCCCTGAAGCCTCATGTTTGGAAGAGAATTGACTCACTGGCCAGAAATGTGGACCACTGTGGCTGATCACTGGGGCATGAGCTCAAAGGATGTCCATTAGCTCCACCTTTCACCCTCTCTGTTTCCAGTCTTACCAAGCAGCGAACAGCTCTTCTCAGGGTAGCTCTCCACATGCATTCCCACTCTTTCATGCCACCATAAGTAGACTGAAATTTTCTGAAATTGTACACTACAATGAACCTTTTCTCTCTTAAGTTGTGGGGTCAGGTATTGTATTCCAGGAACAAGAAAGTAGCTAAGAAAATAACACTCCAAATAATATGTGTAATTATTATGAATTAATGAAATCAAGCAATTGATTATTTTTTTTCATATACCTTAGTGATTTGGGGGATAATTTGAGCAATCTGACAAATACTCAAACATTCAAACAAATTTGGAGACACTTTACTCTTTTTTTTTTTTTTTTTTTACTTTTAACTAGCTAACTACGCAAAATTTCAGAAAATTTCTTTCGCCCATTTTTCAAGAGGGTCATTGATTTTTTTTTGGGGGGGGGGCTTGCATTTCTTCAGTTCCCTGTATATTTTGGTTATGAGCCTCCTATCTGAGGTGTTGGTAGTGAATATTTTTTCCCATTCTGCCAGTTCTCTTTTTACAGGTCTGATAATTTCCTTTGCTATGAAGAAAGTTTTTTTTTTTTTAATTTGAGATGATCCTATTTATTGATAATGGGGGCAATTTCTTTTGCTTTTGGTGTCTTATTAAGAAGTCCCTCCCTACACCTATGTCTTTTGGATATTTGCTTAATTTGTCTTCTAGAAGGTTCAGAGTTTCACTTTTAATATCTAGGCATTTGATCCACTTTGATTTGATTTTGGCGCATGGTGATAGGTATGTGACTAAATTCATTCTTCTGCATGTGGATGACCAGTTTTCCCAGCACCATTTGTTGATGAAGAAGTGCGAATGTCCAATAAATACATGAAAAGATGTTCAACATCCTTAGCCATAAGAGAAATGCAGATCAAAATGTTGCTAAGATACCATCTCACTTCCGAGAGAATGGCCTATATCAACAAGGCAAATAGTAATCAGTGCTGGTGAGGCTGTGGGGAGAAAGGAACCCTACTGCAGTGCTGTTGGGCATTAAACTGGTACAACCACTACGGGAAGCAGAATGGAAGACTCTGGAGATTGAAAATAAATATCGTCTTCGATCCAGCAATACCACTTCTGGGAATATTCCCCAAAGAATTAAAAACAACACATAACAGAGATACATGTATACCCATGTTCATAGCAGCACAACTAACAATATCTAAAATATGAAAGATACCAAAATATCAATCAACAGACCAATGGATACACAAACTGGTATTTACACTCAATGGAATACTACTCATCTATAAAGACAGATAGGTTGGAGGCTTTTTTTAGATAAATGGAGGCAACTTGAGACCATCATGCTTAATGAAGTGAGTCAGAAGCAGAAAGTGAAATATTGAATGGTTTCTCTCATATGAGAAACCCAGATCACAATTATAGCACGAAACTTAATGGAAAAATAATGGGAACTTGGGGGTAGAGGAAGGCCAAAAGCAGACAGGAAAAGGTATTGTAATGTTGCCAAGATATGTATGTGTACAAAATGCTCAAGATCACTTTAAACCTGAAATTTTTCACTTATACATATCAATAAAATGGGGAAAAAATAAACATGCAGATACAGAAAAGAAACTTCAGTACAATGCCTAAGGATGATTATTTTTTAAAATGAATTGAACATCTTGAAGTTATCCTGGATATATATATCTCCTGCTAGTCGGAAGAGGGACCTGAAGTTGTAGGTTGCCCCTAAATTTAGTCATTTAACTAAAATTTAAGAAGAATATGAGCTTAATGAAAGCTCAGATTTCTGGTTGTTGCTCCTTTCCCTTACAGAAATATTTTCTAATATAATTTGAATTTTAATGTTAATTTTACTGCTCATTTCTCTTTTTTATTTTGGTTTTTACACTTGCATATTGCATTCCTTTTTGCTGCCCACCTCGTGAAGCTCTCACACATCTTTTCTTGTTATGAAAATGTTAGCTCCCAATTGTAGAAAAAGCTTAAGATTTTAAACTGGTTAATTAACAAAGAAAAATCTTGCATTCCTCTGTGTATATGTATTTGAGTATACCTGGTTCTATGTGTTTTCTGGCTGTGAGGCAAGTATTGTTGATGTTATCTATCTCTCCATCAGTTATCTATTTGTGGTTTGGTTAATTTTAAACTGTACATAACTTATTATGTTTTCCTTACTAAGAGCTTCCATTTCAATATGCATACATGTCCTTCATTCTCTTCACATTTTGAAGAACAACGCTGTACCTCAGAGCATTATCTATTTTTCTCCAATGCCCAATTTTCTACCTTCCAGTATTTATTTGTATTTTATAATAATATCCATGTTCGATATGGAAGAGAGGTAAGAAAGATGAATTCTTTGAATTTTTGTAACTTTTCCATTCTCATGTCCAACCAGTAGAAAAATTCTGGATAGTTTCCTTCACTTTGAAAAGTACTCAAAACTGAACAGATGCTCACAGCCCAACACACCCTGAGGTGAAGTTCCAGTAACCGAACGCTTGTGTCTGTCAGCTCTCAGCCTTGATATGATTTCTCTCACGGATGTTCTTTGCATCAGAGCCCTGTTGAACTCTGGGCAATGATCCTGGGTCAGTAATGACCTCATTTCTCCCCTCAGGAGCAACTTCTTTCATATCGCTTCCAGTTCTCTCCGTCAGGTACCCTCCTTCTATCTTTACACTCTTGTTCTCACTAAGACTGAGACACTAAATGACTTCTTTGGAATGCTTTGGCACTCAAAAATAATGGCTATGCGCTCTCCTAAGGCAACAGCTTACATTTAACCTAGAGGATTCGATTTCTTTGCTTGTCGATGCTATACTTTCCAGAATTGGAAGCTAGTGTGTTGCTTGAGATATTTTCTGATGGAATCCCAGCTCAGGTGTGCATTTACCTGGAGAGCTTATAATCTTATTTTTTGTGCACCTGCTCTAATTTGTCTTATTTCTTGTGTTCCACCTGCAATCATTATTTTCCTCCCACATTTGAAGCTATCTTTTCCACCAGCAAGTCCTACTGACTTTACAGTGCTATTCCAATGCTAATTTACCTTTATTTGTATGGCTGTTTTTCACGAATACTTCCCCTCATTTGACTATTTGCTTCATGAGGATACGATTATATTTTCCCTTTTCTTACATTGTTTCTCTGCTGGGTAGTCGATGATCGAGGTTTAGAAATACAGGTCAAATTATGAGGTGAATTAATACAGACTGTTCAAGTAGAACACACTCAAAAGATACTTTTGCACGAATAATGCCTGTATGCTAAATAGCATGCTGTCTTCTTTTACATTTTATTAAGACAAAAGATATGATTAAAGACTAGAAAAAAAAACTGCTACAATGCACAGACACTAACTATGGTGGATACTTTATAGAACAATTATCTTAACATTTTCCTTTGAAAGAAAATGATATTTTAATTGAAGAGCTTTCTAAGACCATAAATATAATTAAGTAATAGAATTGAATCTAATTATATATGAAATCTGAATTGATAACTTTAAATATGCAGTACAAAATATCTAGAATAAGAAGAAAAATACATTTAACAAAGGTTCATACCAAAATATCCTCAGCCAAGTAGAAAATAGAATGTCTTTGAACTAAAAATTAACCTGTTTGCTCTTTAGATTTTATAATAGAGTTAAAAAGGAAAAAAAAATGTGCTAAGATCTTTTTTTTTCATAAAAAGAAGTAAACTTAGATTGTTATAACTTGGTAGCATGTAGATTCTGACAACTGTCATGAGACACACCTTCTAGAGACTGAAGAGACAAGGCTTCTAGCATTTCACACTATCACATCAAATGGAGAAACTGTATTGTTTTACTGTTTTTGGTTTAATAAAAGAGTGATTTGGGAGAAAGAACTTATAATCTATGCTCTAAAAAGCTAAAGCCAAAGCAGTTTGAGAAACTCCAAAAACAAATACATTAGCCTAATAAAGAAAGTAATCTTTGTTTCTTTAACCATTCCTTCAGAAAGAATGTGTCTATGCCAAAAGAAAAAAAAAAGAAAAAGAAAGAAAAAAAGAACAGAAAAAAAACCTCCACCAACAACATGAGAAAAGAAAAGTGTGCCCCATTCTCCAAAGAAAGAAACTCAGAACAGAAGGTTCCTCAAGCTGCAGAAGGATTGACTCCCAGAAAAGCCTCATCCAAAGATACCTTGATTCCAATGGGAACTCTATATTTAAGACTTCGTTGGCTCTAGGAACAGCTGCAGAAAGAAAGCAAAAAGTCCGTTGTCCTTCCTATCAGAAGCCTCTCTATCTAGGACAATTTGCTCTGTCTATACGTCACGCTTTCTTAAAAATAAACCTATAAAACTAAAAGAATCAACTCACAGGATTTAGTGAGGATGAAAATATACATCACACCTAAAAGGGTGTGCGTTTTCATGAACAAATATTGCAGTTTAGGCAATTCATTAGCAACAGGAACAAGCACAATATTGTATGCATTTCCTCTCAAGTGAGCCACTCAGCTCAACTTGAGGGATGTTACAAAGAATAAGGCACAACCAGTCCATCCAGGTGTGTGTGCAAAAGACCTGCAGGAAAAAAATCTGGCAAGCAGGCTGACAGATGATGAAAGCAAACAGAGATACTCGGGCTGAAATACTTGATCAATGTCCAATGCATTATCAATAAGGAAAAGAGTCAGTCTCACAAATGAAAGGAAAGCAACTCAAATCACAGAATATCACATCTTCCGGTCTATCTTCAAATTTCTTCTTAGGCTGGGGAATAAAAAAAAGGCAAAGCAAATGGGCAAACATGGCCCTCTGCAATCCTATGAATGTGTAGTTATTGCTATTGTTGGTATTACGTACACAGTATTTTTTAAATTGGCATATTATAAATGCTTTCTGTGGATTTTCTTTCTTGGATAGTCTCTCAAGGGTCCTGGAAAACAGCTGGCACCTTTGATCTGTATTAGGATTCCGAAGCCCAGAGAGTTTCAGTATTTTGAGAGGACGCATGATCCTAGGCAGGGCAATCCCAAGTATTCAGAATTTAACTTCAGGGTCATTAAATTGATTTGCAGTTATTTCTTCCCACGAATAGTTATTTTTTGCCTTAAGTTTATAATCATAAATACTCAAATCTTGTTATTAAACACTTCATTAACTTCACAATCCTCATTTGTCTTTTCAGAAAAATCATGCCTCCTTAATAACATTTGTTTGATTCACCACTTTTAAAGTATAACTTAGAAACTTCAGTGAGCTACTACACATAAGAGAATGTCTAGCACATTATTTGCTATTTTATGCTTATTTGACTGTCTGTAAAATGGTTATAATAATTATCATTTAAAGTTTAACTGACATGGATATACAACTTAAAGCTGAAAGTTACTCAGAAGCCCTAGAGATCCAATCTCAACTTACTGTGTCAATCTCTGCTTTGCCATATTTTAGAAAGTCAGGTTCTTAGATGAAGTCTCATGCCTGGCTGTTTCTCCGTGAGTGAGAAGAAAACACTTGAAGCTTCCTTGAGTTGTGCAGACTCCTCTTGTACAGCAGCATGGGAGCACGACGTCACTGAGACCCTACGCTGTGACGGAAAGGTGAGAATGACCTGGAAGACTCTGCTGGAATATGTGGGTTGTTCCAGCTAGGCAAGAATACGAAGCAGGGACATAGCTGACTGGTCAGTGCATTACTCTCCCATCGATTTTCCTGTCTGGTCCTTTCAGGTCATTGATTTCTATTGCTGATTGAGTCATGTTCATCTGCTGCTAGGAGGTCATTTCATTTTCCTTTTTCTCATTTTTTTTTCTGCCAACTAGACACTCCTCCACGTGTGCATGTCGCTTCCACTAATCTCAATTGTCTGCTGTCAACAGAGTGAGCAGATTTACACACAATGAGCATGAGATGCAGGTTGGGTGGTTCAACCTGCTACTGCATAAAAGTTCGGCCTTTTCACGGCTTCCTCAGTACTCTGCAGTCCTTTAGGGGTTTGTTCTTATTTCTTCCACATCAAATATAAAAGTAGACTGTGTGCATGATTCCCTTTGACGGTAGGAAATGCCCATTAAGCTCAAGAGGAAGGGTTCATTCCCTCACCTTTTAGATACAGAAAAGACCACAGTGATGATAGTCACAGCAACCCACTTAAAATAACAATGCTTTTATACATCACACTTTCCCGAATCCCTTTCATTTGGAAAATATGATATTTTTATTGCGAACTGTTCAGCAAGTACAGGGAATAGCAGCTCTTTGAAGAATGGTCGAAATTTGTGTAATCTGTTTCAGTAATTTGGATTCCATTTACCAGAAACTCATTTGAAAATACAGTTAAATATTTCTTTCAAAGTGCATAAGAATATGAATATGCAGATTATGTCTGTAAGTAAAAAGACATACACATCTTAATTCAAGGTGTGTTTCAATCACAGAACTAATTATTCAGAAAAAAAAGACAATTGGGAAGCTGTACAGCTTTATGTTATGCAAATTCTAAATCATATTAGTGACAAGGCAGGCTCTATTCATTCCCAGTGTATAACCACAAACATACTCAAAAAGACATAAGAAAATTTTCCTTAAGACCACAAAGCTACTCCTTTTAATGAGATTTTTTAAGATTTGTTTTATCATAAAATATTATGCCTTTGAATTTTTTATACCACTCTAAAATGTGATTTACTTTGTATTTATATTTAGTACTTGGCCATGCAGGTTTCAGCTTTAAATGTATTATGCAGCATTCAACAAGACTAACAGTATCAAATACTAATCAAGTTTTAATAAGAATTTCAAATGTTATCTTCTGGCTTAATACAAGAAAAGCCATCACAGTAATCAATCAGGGAGTATAATCAATCTTCAAAATGAAATCAAACAGGTATCCTATCAGGAATAAAGAAGAACTTTAAGAATACTGTACTATGCTTTATCTACAAGAGGAAAAAAGCTCAGTTTTAGAATGTGTTAATAGACTACTTTCTGCAAGATCTACTCATTCAGATGAGTTTTCAGAAGGTTATGGTATTTGCCCATTTTTCACTGTTTTTAAGGGTATTATAAAGTCAATAGATGTGTATTATGACATGGTATAATGAGAACAATATTTCTTTACATTAGCTCATATACAAATTATTTTAGGAAGTAAATTCAAATATCTTAACATATATTTATTTCCTACAATTTTATAAGCCCTGCTATAATTTTAACAGACAGGAATATCTTACGAAAATATGAATTTTTGTAAAGAAGAAAAGTACTCAAATTGCCACTTTGACAAGCTGGCTTTCATAGAGTTTCAAAATAACTTTTTCAACTATTTTCATGTTGTATGTAGATGAGTTATCCAATTTGTTTAACCAATGACGAATGTGGGGCCATTGTATGGCAAGCGATATGCAGAGCACTGGTAAAAACAAGAGCAAATTCACAGAGCTTCTGGAACACAAGTCCTGGGGACAAATAAGTCACATAAACAGAATGAAAAAATTCTCTTGGTAAGTGCATTCACTGCAAGAGAATTGGATGAAACTGAGAGGCTGGAAAGCATTGGTTTCTGTATACTTCATATGGAAATTGGTCTCGTTTCATATTCAAATATTATTTTAAAAGCCTAACTTCTATTGAGCAATTATTAAGTCCTACATTTTCTAGAAACTTCCGATCCATTCTATTTTTTTTTCCCACAGAGTGGGTGGAGCTACTTTTATGATATCTATTTTTAAAAGGAAGAAATTTGAGATTCAATAACCTAAGTATCAAATTGCACATGCTTTCAATTGGTGAACACAGCATAGGAAACCAAATATTTCATTCTAAAACTACCTAGATACTTGACAATTTTACAGAGACATATTTCTATAGAAAATTCAAAAGCCCACATTTAATTTGGCCTCTCATTTGAGTCATCAGCTCATGTAAAATACCCCCAGATGCCACATATAATGGTTTGCAAATTACAAAAGCTGTTCATAGGCATATTTTAAAGGAACTATTTTCCAACAAAATCTACAACATTTTAAGTTGTCATTGATATAAATTTTACTGACTTTACCTGTGTAACAAATATGCTTTGCTCAAGCTATATACTTTATATAGATTTCTTTTAAAAAGAGTTTAAATAAGATACTGAGCATTTTTGACAGAAATCCAATATTATCTATTAAAAATACACCCAATGTGACAATACTTGAACATGAACAAACAATGATCACTATTGCGTGACACGGAGATTTATTTCCAAAATAACTTTCGACCTTGTTACTTGAATAGACTCCTCAAACTCACTGAGGTGTGCATAGCTAAGTCCCTTATAAATCCTTAAAAATTACTTCCAAGTGTTTCCTGAGACTATCATTTTGCGCACAGAGAATCATTTTTCAACAAAACTGTTGTTTAGACTATGCATCCATTTACATATGCATTATTCTGGTTAAAATACTAGTAAGGAAGAGAGGGATGAATAATATTTACATAGATCACCTCCATCACCCCAAGCCATCCTAGATGTTGTTATTCCCTTTAATTCAACTATAAAGCATGGCATGGCATGGTTAGTGTTTGAGCAAGAGTCAGCTGTCAAGGGACCAGGATCCGAACCTAAAACTTAAAACTGTTCCTCGTGCATTACTTTCTTAAAAAATTTAAAAAAAATGCTTTTTTGGACATAGATGGGTTGGAGTTGCTTTCAAGACAAAATAGAGCATTTATACTTGCATTATATAATCCAGACTCTAAAAAATATATTCTGAAACAAGTATGTGAGAGACACATACACTTATGTAATGTAAAGTATTCTCATTTCTTGAAATTTCTGCCTCTCAATCAAAAGTATTGAATCTACCAAGAAAATTGAAACATCTAGGAGGCATGTCATGTCCTACTTGTGTGTCACGATGTATATTTGAGGTGCCTACAGCTTCCATGGTTCGATCCATGCACAAGTCTTCATTTACTCACACCTATCTCTTTCTCTCACTCCTTTCCTCTATTTCTCTATCTTTCTCACTGTCCTGGTTTATTTCCACTGATATTAGAACATACTCAGATTTTATTTTTCAAACCTTGGTCATTTTCTAGCTATCTTAACACATGCAGTCTTTCAACAAACATATACATGGGTTGATCTATATGAACTATTTCAGATGATGAATTTAGAATGTTGCATTACTCTAACCTGGACCTCACCACCATTTTTTTCCATTTCAAATACTCAGGATATACATTAAAAAGAAAAACCAGTAACTAAATTACCTTAAAGGGGTAAACAATGCTATGAAAATAATATAGCTACTTAAATGTTCAGAAGATTTGTGAAAAGGAGGCTATTTCATTTTCAAGAATGTACTATTTGAAAAGTATATTTAGAAGCAAATTCAGATTATAAAAAATAATGTGTCTCAAGGACTTTGTTTCGAGCAATTTTCTAGAAATAAAAACATCACACCTAAGTTTCCTGAAGCAATAAGAAGTTAGTTTGTAAGAATGAGAACAATCAAGAAAGTCAGAAAGAAGGTATGCTAGTTACAACCACAGAATGAAGTTTGGAGGCTAAGGGCAGCGTTCGTCTGGCATTGGTTGATTGGATAAATTGTTCCAGGGTGTCCTTGTTGTGTGAAGAAATACTTATTAGATATTCAAGTGGAAAAATCGAAAAAGAACTGTGATATATGAGTCCAATGCTCAGGGCAGAGATCTGACCTTAAGTTATAAAATTAGAAATTGTAAGTCCAATGATGGAAATTGAAGCACTGAGACAAGGTGTGATCGCAGACAATGGGAATATAAATAATCATGATATGTAGGTCAAGAAAAAGTATTAGAAATGCAACAAACTTTACCTCAATTTTTTTTTAAAAAAAGGGAATAAAGGATACACAGAGGTAGCAAAATTGATGATAGCAAAATTGATGACATGAAAAAAGTTAATATACTTAAGATTTATATTTGGGTCTATACATATTGTTCAAGATATAAAGAGATGATAAAGATGAGAAGTAAGTAAATGAATTATATCTAAACAGAAGATTATCTATTGATACAAGAGATACCAATTAAAATGAAACAGTATGCACTAGTATATGAAGTACACATAATGTATTTTGGGCAAAATTCTGGCAGTACTTATAAATTATACACATGTGTACATATCTATGTAGATGTGTGTTAATTAGATAACAGTTTGGTAAACTAGTAAGACTTATCTCACAATAAACTTTTTGGGCATATTTCAAGTACTTTTGGTTATATTTCAAGTACATTTTGGAAGAGACTCAAAAAAAGATATATGAACTTACAGATCTCAGTGTAGTTTCTATCAGTGAGAGCTATCTGAGAGTTGAAGAGGAACTAATATACATCCCTGGAAAAATGAATAACTGTTGTGAAGGAAATAGAAGCTGAAATTCCAAGTAACATTTTCATCTAAACCCTGGATGCATAATAGCAGCATAGATAATCATTCACCAACATGGACAGGTTAACAAAAGGATACACTGTGACCTACAGAACATGCAGAGCTCATGGATTAAGCACACATGCACAATTTGTAACTACAAGTTTTAGAAAAACATACTCAGTGATAAATTTCAACCTCAAATGATTGAACGATGTATAGGTAAATGGTGTTGAGAGGAATACAACAGAACTGTAAACCAGGATCCTTGTTCGGACCCATATTGGTACAGGGGCGTAAGATTAATATAATCTGTACTTGCACTACCAAAAGTAAAACATGAAAATTTGGGCAATTGGACCTAGCAGAAGTAACTAGCTTTTTTGCGTTGAAGAGGTAAATGAATTAGCGATGTGCATGAGGGCAGTTTGTGGACTGAAGAGGATGAGAATCTCCACGTGGAAGATTTGTTAGCATGCGGTTGCACAGAAAAAAAATTACAGACACCGATGACAGAGTCCAACAGAGAAAGGGAAATGGTAAAGTAGGATTGATATAGGTTTCTATGAGTAATTGCTACTGTTGAAAGAAAATTCAGTGCAAAATGAGATATTAATGTAAGAAGAAAGTTCTCCATGGTAACAGGAAGAAAAAAATAAAAGATTTTGAGTTGTGATAAAGATAGGCAGCAACAAGTTGGAAGGGTGAAGTCGCCTTCTTTTAGCTTCCGTTATTTTAGCAAAAATGATCATTCTTCTGGTTGAGAATAACAGGTGAGAAGTGAATGCTGGGAGATTAAGAGTAGGAGGGAAATATGGAACTGAAGAGACAGTGCAGAAGCATGAGAAATTAAATGACTAGGGCAATATTGATAGAGGTATGCTCTCTTTTTTATTGTTTCTGTACTATTCACTAGATTGTGTGTGTGTGTGTGTGTGTGTGTGTGTGTGTGTGTGTGTGTTTCAGTATAGACAAGAAGTCAATGGAAATTGATTTTTTTTTTGAGTCAGGATTTTTCCAATTAGGCATGGAGATACATTCAGGATTTGTGCCAATAAATCTATTAACAGAAGTCATCACATTTTACAACGACTTCTTTTTTTTTTTTTCTAGGCTGTTGTATTGCCTTTGATTATACAATATTTATTCTGGGTTTCTTCCAGATTCCTCCTACTTTATACAAATATACAATGTCAGAATTTTTCAGAATTTAATATTAGCAATTCTTCTCAAGCAAAGTTTTTTTTTTTTTTCTCTGAGGGTTATATCTACTTCCAAAATATCACATAACATTTATCTACACACTATTTGTCCTAATTTCACAATTCCAAGCCAGATGTTTTTCCTGAGTTCTAGGTCTCAACTGCCAACCTTATACCTGCCATTAAATATATAGTATAATCTGCAGACTCAATATATCTTGAATACTAGGATTTTGTAGACAGAATTTTAAAAACACATACATGTTTAAGTCCCCGTTTCTATGGATTCTGACTCCACTTACCTAATTTAAGTCCAAGACACTAGATTTGGTTTCTGTTTTCTTTAAACTTCATTCCAAATAGGCTTTCTAAATTAATGCACATATGATCACATGATGCCTGCGCTTGATATCCATTAGTCACAACTCAATGCACATGTACTGAAAAAAAATTACATGTAGTTTAAAATATAACATTGAGTTTCTTTCTTTTCTTTTTTTTTTTTTTCTTTTTTTGAGACAGGGTCTTTTACTCTGTTGTCCAGGCTGGTTATGAACTCTCTATATAGTCCTGGATATGCTAGAAGTCACAGCAGGACTTCTGCCTCTGCCTTTCCAGTGCTGGGATTACAGGAGTGGGCCACCACACCCAGTTTTCAACCTTTGCTTTCTTTTGGACTTTAATGTTAGTCTTTCAAACTGGTATGTGGTGCTATTTTATTGTGGTTTTGCTATGTATTACTGTAATAAGCAGGGATGTGTCACAGCTTTCCCCATGCATGTGGGCATTTGTATTTCTTTGTAGAACTATATGTCAGGTCTTTTGTCCACGTTGTAATCAGATTATTTGAGGATTTTTGTTGTTTTATTTTGCTTTATTTCACTTTTATATTGAGTTGTTAACGCTCCACGTGTATTTTGGAAATTAACTTTTTATCAGATATATAGTTTGAAAATGCTCTCTTTTATTTTAGATTTATTGTTTTGTGTCCTTAGAAATGGAAAAGATTTGGATTTTGATGTAGTTCCACTTGTCTATTTTTATTGTCTGGGCTTTTGGGATTGTATCCAAGAAATCATTACCACACAAAACACACAATCATTCATTTGATATTTGGAATTATGTTAATTCCTTCAGTTTTTTGTAGACTAATTAGTAAAGCAAAAGGCTAATGGGAGCTGGTGCTCATCATAATTAATGAAGTCACTTATACTCATATTATTGGCTCGTGTAACATATTGCATGCAAGACATTATTAATATTAGTCATAGCCCTAAATGGATATACCTATACTGTTATCTTCAATTCTAAGTTTATTATGATAGTTCTTTAAAACCACTGAGCACCAAGAGTTGTCATCACATTCTCTTATTAAACCACACCAGTTTCAAAGTGCAATCAACAACTGGGCTGCAATGGGTCTGCCCAGGAAAATCTGCATACAGCTCAAATAAAGATATTGGGTATATCCTGTTGCCAAATTAAATTTAAATATATATATGCAACCATTCAACATCTAGGCACTTACTCTGAGCCAGAGAGCTCCCAGGATGCTTTGCAACATTTAACACAACATTGAGATAAGTGTCATTATAATGATCTACATCTTAGAGATGTAACAAGTCTTACAGATAGTGATCAACTTATTCAAATTTACACAGCTCACAATGGCAGAAGCAGACCCAGACATCAGAAACTCCAGACTTAAATGTTATCCTCAGGTTTATCATGTAAAACACCCTTCCATAAAGCACAGGAGTTCCAGATGACTTGGTGAACAGATGGGAAGAAACAGTTTACAATGGAGATACTGGGAATGAGTGAGAAATTCAAAAGTACCTGAGAGTGAATGATAACACAAAGGAAGTTTCTCAGTATCAAGATTACGAATATAGATGGTGGCTGAGAATTGGTTTCCCACAGAGCTTTAAGAAGATTTAAATTCAACTGACATTTTCATATGCACTGTAGAGTTATGTTTTATGTATATATCCTTTCACTGCAAGAAATGTAGAAGTATCTGGCCTAATTAAGATCATGCGTCCTTTGTTACCTTTTGCGTCTTACCACATAGCTACTTGATTTACACTCTTGCTACCTGAGGTTACAGAAATTAGTTCATGCCACACCCCAGACATAGAAGCCGTGAGAAAAGATGAATGTCTTGCATTGATGCCTTTCTGGCCTCAAACTAATGAAAGAATCCAAGGAGCGATGTAGGAGGCAGGAAGCTATATGCAAAGTGCCCGTTCACTCTTTTAATTAAAGTCTAACTTGGAAGATACATACTGATGCTGATATATTATTATTTACAGTTTCAGAATTTAAAACATTAATCCTCTTGTTGATTTTTTTTAAAATGAAAGCTCTGATTTTTTATAGTTTGCTTATACCTGCACATAATCTAGATAATTTAGCTATTTATCCCTGATTTAATTTGCCATTGTTTCCTTCCTCCAGACAACTAAAAATAGTGTGCTGATAGAAAGGGATTAGGGAAGTATTCTTAAGGTAACTTTGTATGCTGTGTGGCAGAAATAGTTGAATAAACAATTTTTTATATAAATGCATATGAATAATGCTGTGGTAATTTAAATAAAATCTTTGATGACCATATAATCCACTCATTGTAGCATGCCTACATTTTAGTAATTTTTCATTATCCTAAATTTTTAAAAGATGAAAATGGTGATTCCTGTTCATCTGTATTAAGAGAATCACATGCATTTGTGAAATATTAAGGCACATTATGATAGAAACCAAGTTAGTTTTTGTCTCTTTTCTGTTTTTTCAAATATGGTTCAAATCGCCACTTCAATATTCAAGAAACTGTTCTGATAATGTACTGATTAACACCTACCTATTTTTCTCTCATTGCTATCAAAACGGAAAACAACTCCTTTGAGGTATTTCATTTGATACAGTGAAGTATGTGGTCAGGGATCATGATTAAAGTTCAACACATAAAGCACTGTGCCATTACTATAATTAACATTATTTAGTATATTCTGATCAAGAACGATAACTAAGAAACCTCTAGAACACTACATAAAAAAGAGAGACTTCATAGTAAAATGGACTTGATTGCCCTGATACTACCATTCAAAAACGTTCATCTTTTTACATGTCAGTGTGATGTTTTGATGAGTACTACAACTTTTCATTAGCCGGTTTGTTCACATTTTCACAGACTTAATTCGTTGTTGTTTTATACATCCCTTGAGCAGGAAATATACCTGTTGTTATATTATCATTAAAATTGTATATCCAGTATGTAATTAACTGGAAGAAAATTTTATGCAGTGCTTTTTAAAGCAACCTTTTTCATAGGCAGGGCTATTAAACATTTTAATATCTCTTCTCAACTCATTCAGAACATGAGCAAAATAATCACCCACTTTGATTTATAGAGATTAGCTTTCAGAACAGGAACCTCACCCAAGATGTGGGATTTCAAACACATTTCCAATTCTTATTTGGTAGGAGAAGCAGAAGACCCCATACCTTATGAACAATAAATTACTCTCCTGTTAAACTTGCTACTAAACAAGGAGCTACAGTCCTATTAAAATCCAATTAAACGTGCATCACATTTGATAGATATAATTAGAACAACAGTAGAGGGTAAATGGATCCAAGCACTAGAGTTGGAAGAAATGTAGATCAGTGTTAAAGGGGAAAATAATAGACAGTATATTGGGGATTTGTTGCTGTAATGATCCTTTCTTTACTGTAGAATTTTATTTACTACATTTAAGCTATCTTTAATAGGTTCTCTAGCTTGCTGGGTAAGGATTTTTTTTTTTTTTTTTTGCTTTCACATTTGTTGCCAATAATAAGGATACTGCATATACTTTAATGAGTAAACTAGACATTGCAGGAATGAAATAGAAATCTTCAATAACGGTTTAAGCCTTACAACATAAAAACATTTAAAATACACTTTCAAATTTGTAATGTTCATTGTTCATTGTGTAATACATTTCAGGCATGCAGCTCTCTCCATTTGGACAAGGATGGAACCCCTAGGGGCCGCCATCCTAGAGGCTCCAGATACCGGGGGACAAGCGGCCCTTGCTCTCCTTGCGTGTTCATTTGTTCTCTCAAAGTAGCTGTATTTTTTTTGGGGGGGGGGGGCTGAGTTCTTCTTATTGGGTCTTAGAAACAATTTTTACTCCTCATGTCCTCTTTTCTAATCAAAATATAGAGAAATAGTTTAAATTTTCCATGTGGTTATAAACAAAAGATCCTTTTTTGGGATAAAAAAGAAAACACTGTAAGTAGAATCATCGACAGTACATAATGCATTTTGGGAAAGAATTGTATTGTAAATATAAGAATGTAGAATACAAACAGAAAGTTAAATATACATTTACTTGCACTGGCTTTGAAAAGTTAAAATTAATATTTATACAACTATCATCGTGAGATACACAGTTAAGGAAGACAATAGTAGGCTAATTTAAGTCCTTACAACTCGTTAAATATCCATGCATTTTTACTTATTAAGTATTATGGTATTAAAATATTCAATCTCGTCCTTATAATAGGTATTTGCATTCAAAATCATGTATGGTTAAGTCTTTCAACAAGTGACAGCCAGTACTCTGAGGGTCTAGACTCATTGATGTACTATGTGAAAAATGGATTTGAAAAATTAAAGAGTTTAAGATTGAAGAAAAGGCCTCACCCCTGTCTTCAGCTTTAACTTTCCTTTCTGTCTGTCTACAGTTGCTTCCCTTCTCTTACTGGGAACATTTTCTAGATGGAAAGAGCCACAAACAGCTTTTTAATCATGGTGCACAGCCAGCGTGAGGAATGAAAAATGTCAATCCCATATGGAAATCTCATATGGACAGGACTCATGTTACCCCTTTTTACCTCCCAGACAATCACTGTGCTCATGATTAGCAAAATTATTTCCAATGCTCACTCACTGTTTCCGAGAACTATACCACAAGAAGGTTAGTTTTAGACAGGAATAAAGATGGCAGGAAGACAGAAAAAGTCATTACATCAGATCTATTTATAAAACTACTGCCGCATAGGTTTTTGAGACTTTTCTTCTTTCATAGACACTCTGGGTGTCATGCTATTTGCCCACTAGCATCTCACATATCTGAGTTTCATAGGCAACAAACCTTTCCTGGTTTGATGTGTGACAGAAAGTGGAGAGAAGTTAGTTGGTCTTACTGGAATTTCTACATTTCCTAGTTCTATTTTTTTTTCCTTCAGTGTTCACAGACAACTTTTGTTACACTGTTTATCCTCTAGTTGTACCTTCCTTTTTCACTTATTTGCTCTGATATATTTCTAATAATAAAATCTTTTCACCATAGTGCCAGTGAATTATATCATTTTGACCAACTTCATCATGGTAAAATTTAAACAAAAGTAACACATGCATTTATATGAAGTGGTGTGAGTCAACATGTATCCATATTAGGGTTTCATCTCTCTCTAAAGTCCAAGCTTTAGGAATTTCATGTACAATGTGACATTTTAAAAGCTATCTAATTATTTATGTTGATGAAATATTTTTAAAAATAATTACCTTGACCATGTACAAAATTTATTTTGCATTAGCTTGTTTTAAGATATATTTAATTAAAAATAATGTAAAGACTATCTAATACCTTAAACTCTAAAACTAGTTCATTGCTTATCAATTCTTTCAAGAATTATAACATTATAAAGATACTTTATGGTATGATATTTGGATATTTTATGATGAGCTGTGTTTTATGGCATCAAAAATGTGAGAGAATATCATCAGAAATAAATCTTGATAGATTCACACTCACTTGGTAACAGCAAATATGCATTCATTTGCCAAATTATTTTAATTATGTATTTTAAAATTGCATGAGATGATTAATTTTAGGATTTTAAAAAAGCATGAAATTTAGTTATATCTTTTAAATTTGTATTTATTTGGCATGTGCCTTTATTATGATCTCATATATATTATTTTCAAAGATTCATGGGAATTTTTAAATAATTGACTTGAAAGGAGAAAACATGTTTTGAAAAAATCACTGAAGCAAGTAATATTCAAAATGCACTCTTTTGAAAATTATTTACATAAATCCTGACTTTTAAGTCCTAAACCAATAAAGACAGTAATGCATTGAAGAGATACAAGTCAAAATCATAACTCCATTTAAGTCAATAAGTACAAATTTTGACTTAAGGGACAGTGATCGTGTGAGCCATGTGTGAGATTAAAGAGGCTTTCAATCTAAATTTTAACTCTGTAATGTATACTAATAAATATTGCTGTTTTAAGTAATTAAAGCTGTGAAATAAGCTCTTCTAACTTCCTGTGTTTCGAAATGTGTTGAAACTGCTGTCAAAATTAATGTGAGTGAATAAAAAGTAATATTTAGTTTCATTATACTACAGCCTATTTAAGAACTGTAAAAATCGACTTACAATAGGAGTTATCAGGGTTAATTTGGCCTTTTTTTCACATATTCTTCTAGCCAACTTGTGGTCCAAGAAGTCATCAAGTTATATGAACAATAAAGATAAGACCAGTAGTTTGAGAAAAGGTACACATGACACATACGAGCAGTGAGAGGAACCCATCTGAGTAAACATTTCACTGATTTTCTTAGTCATTTTATTTATAAACTCTTAAATTTAGCAAAAAGAAAAATTGGATATGGGGACATCCAGTAGTCAACACGTGAGAGCTTGCACATACCAGGTATATGTGGTAGATTTATTCCCAATTCTATTATTTTGTATTCTTATAGTGAAACTTAATGCATACTCTGTCTTGTAAAAATATGCAGTAGAAGAATTAGGTGAAATAAATTAGCATTTGTGACATAATTTCTGCCTTTGGGAGCTACATAACCATCACTAGTGTTTGCAAGCACACACTGAAGACTTGTGCTCAATCCTACCTGCTGTTTTGTCACGGTTCAGTTCTCTAAGCCTAGATACATTCGGAACATTTCACTATGACTTAAAATCTCCTGTGAGAGCACCATGCAATGACTACATATTAGACTATTCTCTCACCCAAACAAAACACATTTCTTTAATTTCGTGTTTTCCTGTTCATATTTCTTGGGTTTATGTTTTTATTATTTCAAATCAAATGAAGTTATAAATACTGTGTTTATTTTTGTGCTGTTACTCTGGTTACCTTATTGAGTTTTATTGTCAGAATATGTATATCAGAAAAAAAGATTAAAAGTATAGCAAACTAGTTAAGACTTCTATTATATGTTGGCAATGTAATAGCAAAAAAATTGAAAATCTTAGTTCAATTTTAAGCTGATAAAAGCCTGGATGACTCTCAACAGATATTATTTAGAAAAATATTGGTATTTTTCACAATAAATGAAAGAGAACCATGCCATTCTTCAAGTAAAAACTTTTCAAATCAAATCTAAAGTTGTCTTACTTAGTCAACATTAGTCAATGGAACACAAGTTCCACAGTCCAAGTGTACAGTGAGTAGAACATGTTGATTTCTGTAGCAGCGAAATGTGCAATAAAGAAAGAGAACAGGATAGCTATTGTCAGTTTTCAATTAAATGTCTACCAAGTCCCATCAATTCACAGTCAGCATTAGAAAATTGTCTCCTCTCCTTGAGACAATTTGGCAGATACTCAGAGATCTAATCTTTGCTGTGGAAAAACCAAGTATCAAGAATTGTCTATTCTGTTGGTGAATACATAAAGACCCCCTTTTATTCAACTTCCATCAGCTTTGTGGAATAAAAACCTGACAATGTTTCATGACTGAAATTTATCCAGTGGCTTCCTAAGTTGGTAGGAAGGAATAACTTTGAACTCATTTCAATTGCAAACAAGACCTTTAAGATCCATCTACCATATGATAAATGAATTCCAAAATCAAAACTTTTGTCAAGTGTTAGTCAATCTTTTGTTACTGTAACAAAATACCTGAGATAACCAACTCACCGACAAAAGATTTATTTTGGATCATGATTTCAGGGGTTTCAGGGTACGTTCAATGAACTTGTTGATTTTGAACTTGTGGCAAGGCAGCACATCATGGTGAGGAATAAATATGTGGTGGGTGAATGCTTCTCACTTCGGAGCCGTGAAAAAAAAAGAAATAGATCAATTCATAATATCTTGTTGGTCACATTCCCAATGACCTAAGATCTCCTACTATGTCCTCAATCATAAAGTTCCCATCACCTCCCCAAAAGCACCAAATTGGAAAACAAAGGATTTGCCTCATTCCAGAACCAAAGAGAAAAATCAATATTGCTCTTTTCTAAGATTATCACATGACCTAACACATCATTTAATGAATTTCCCTGTCCAATTTTCACTTTCTCCATGACTTCCTTTCCCAGGTTCTCCTATCTTCATATTCTTGCCAAGTGCTTAGCACTCCATGCTTACTTATACATGTCATTATTGTTTCTTTTTTCTACCAAGATATAGCTGCATTATGTCAGGGACTCTATGTTTGCTTGTATCAACTTCCCTAGAGCATCTTTCAAAAAACATGGATGAGTATTAAAACCCATATGGTTAAGAAGACAGCCTCTGTAAGGTTCATTTTTCTCAGTTGCAAACTTGGTTTACTGATGATAATACCCACACCACTGAGATTTAGTGAAAATCAAATAATGTAACGAATATGAGAGCGGTAAAACTTCTGAAGGATAATTGGGTTTTTCTGAGAAAACTTAAATCCTTCAGAGGCAATCTTTAATAAATATATTAGGTATACTACCCCTTATTTTTATAGTTGAAGAAATTTTTTCTCAGTATAAAGCAGTGACAGCATGATATGATTTAATTAATGTTAGACCATAAAATAAATACAGCACCAATAATCCATATATATTCTCATAGAAACTGCATCATCCATCACAGATAAGAAAATTAATAGCATGATCTTAGGCACTTTTATAAGACGTTAAATAATCATAAATAACATTACAGACTTTGGAAGATATTTTATTAAAACCAACAAATGAAACTTTAGTATATGCTCGTATTCTTTTCCTGACTACTTTAAATAATTCCATTATGTAACTATTATTTCTGAAGTGTGGCACCAATGATTCTCTATGTACATGTTTGTACCAAAATAATAAAAATAACTATTTTAAAGTTAGTGTATATCAAAACCTGCCAAGTTTCATCATTTTATATGTCCAAATTTCATAAATTATTCATTGTGTGAATCAATTCTTCTAATAAAGAAAAGACTAGTTTTTAACAAAGTACACAATAAACAGTCTGATATAAAAACTCTAAAGTACTTTTTAAAATGTTTTTAAGTATTACTTAGAAAATAAGTAAATACGATGATAGGAATTCTGTCATTTTGGGGATAAAGGCTTCACCAATAACTCTAGTCACCTTAAATTTTTGATATCAGAGACCAGCTCAGGTGAAGACCATTCTCCCAAGGAGTGGTGGGGGAGGGACTTGTTATGCAGTAGGTCATTAGAGGACTGCTTTGGGAGCAGCAGCAGGTGGGGAGCAGGAGTGAAGCTCCCTCCCTTGTCAAACCAGCACAAGCTTTAGAATCCAATAGCACATTGACTGGAGGGAGAGCTTCGCTCACTTGTCTACTCCTGCTGCTGACCTTCTGCCTCAGCTGGTCCTTCCCAGAGCATGGATCATGAACTGATTGGGTCAGAAAGAGAGACTGAATCTGAGTCTGAGGGATAACTTGGTAACATTTCAAGAAAAAATGTTTTAGAAGCAGAAAATCACTTATCCTACTTATTTCACATAAAATAAACTATTATTCAAAATATCACAAGTTCAAAATACTGTAAGTTGACAACTTTAACAATCTCGTATTTTTTTCTGAAACAGAATTTTGGAAAGTCATAAAATCATAACCAACACAGCATTGCTGGTAGTAGAAAATCAATGTGGCATCCACATAAGCTTTTAAGCTACTTTAGTAAAGAAAGTGTGCAGCATGCAAGCAGGGACTCACTCTATTCTTTTTGCTTTAAATCTGAGTATATCAAATATTGAAATGACAATAAAAGATGAATTACATTATTTAAAATAGTATTTAATTAAAATAGCAATTGATATAATACCAACAGAAACATTGCCCCTTACCAATTTAAAAATTTTAATATGGTAATCAAAGAAACTTTAAAATACAGCTCTATATTAAATTAATTTTCAATGAGTAGCCTCTATCCTTACCTGTGAATTTTCTCCTAAAAATGGTAGGGAATGTCAACCTGTGAACTAACTAGAGATACTCTACTATATTTATATAATTCTAAAAGAGATTTACCAAATGGGAATTTTTCTCTTCTTGTAAACAGAGCCCCAAAGAAAAAATTAAAATGATACAGAGATATTGTTTTCAAAACCACTTGGGAACTCTTTCTCTGGTCATGTTAAAGTGTTTTACATTAAATCTTATATTAAACTTTTAACTATAAATAGGCATACTGGGATTTATACATATACATATATACATATATATATATATATATATATGTGTGTGTGTGTGTGTGTGTGTGTGTGTGTGTGTGTGTGTGTGTGTAAAAATCCTGCAAGAGAAATGTTGATAAGTATAGTTGCTTAAACATTAATATACTACTGAGAATTAGGTGCAATGACTCAAGATCAGGAAAAGAATAGACAAATCATGAGCACACATGGCACTCACTGCCTCCTTCCCAAGCCAATGAGTCATTCTTTATGTGTCTTCAAATTGACTCGCTTCAGTTGTCTAATTTCTCATACATAAGGAAGCGCTGAACTTCGTTTGTATCTAATTTTCCTCATTAGTGGAGTGTTAAAGAGAATTTTCTGACTTTTAATAACTAATTGTAAGGAGGCACAAGTGGCTTGTTGTCCTGAAATGTAAGTACTCTAATTCTGTGATATACCTCCCAGGGAAACAGTTGACATTCTGGCTAATATGGAAAGCACATCCACAAGACTTGGACTCCGTTTTTGCTGTTTACTGATAACTTTTAAGCTTTGTCATTCCCACTTCCTATTTTGCTCTCTTTGAGGCAGATTGATAAATGTTTAATAAAATTGATATGTTTAACCTAATATAAATATTTCAAAAATATACATCTTAAATATCATGTATATTTATATGTATACTTTTTATGTTTTATATATCAAAAATAAATTTAATTAATATTTTTACAAATCTAATAATAGTAAACATATTCTATTCTACAAATTAAAGGAAAAACCTTACAGTTACTCTTTCAAGTGACAATAAATTCAGGAAAGACCACACCGCCAGTCGTAATAAACGCCCCAAGCCAGCACCTTGCCTTCTCTCAGCCACTTCCAGTTTTGCTTAGAGCCAGCGTGGTGTCTATTGAAAACTGTATGTGAGTGAGAAGACTTTTTGCAGCCTCTTGGCTTATGTATGGATCATCATGCCTGAGATCAAAATGAGGTATGCACTTGGAACCATCTTACCACCCACAAAGTAGCTCTCAGAGAATCTCTTTTTTGTAGAAGCTGTTCTTTAATTGGAAGTTCTCCCTCTTGTATTGTTTAGGCAGCTAATTCTCCACAGCCAGGATTTTTAATGAAACACTTCACACACACCTGCCAAGATGGGTCTCTACCAGCCCCTACGTGTAACTCCAGTTTAAGAATGACAGATATACTATACCTTGGTTTAGACCTTAAAGATTTTATTCTATTTTTATCATTTGTGAAAATGTAAATAGGTAAAATATGTTCATCTTGGAACATTAATAAATATTGACTGATTAAAATGCATAATTTTATGTCTATCAAAACATACTTAAACCTACTAATACCTTTGCAAGCAATTTCTCTATACTTAATGCTTTCTGTCTCCAAAAGAGAATCCTTTTCACCAGGATATGGACTATCTTACTGGACACTCCAGGCAACAGTAGATGAACTTTGAAAGAAATACTTATTAGAAAAGAAAATGCCAAATGTTGGCATATTTGAGACGCTAGCATTCAGGCAGAGTATCTTTTTGAATTTGGAGGCATAATTGATAACCTTGGTAAGAAATTCTGACAACTTTAACAATGTGTAACTTTTTTTCTGAAACAGAATTTTGGAAAGTCATAAAATAATAACTAATAAAGCTTCACTGGTTGTAGAAAAAATAGTGCAGACCTCTACTTACAGTTTTAAACTGCTTTAGTAAGGAAAGTGTACAGCATGCGAGCAGGGAGTCACTCTATAAAAGATTACCATGGCTGGTGAGGATGAGGATGGTAGTGATGTTGGGAATGCAACTTTCCTAACCTACATCAGGAAATAATTACACTTTCTGTGGCTATTGGTACAATAAATACACTTAGGCTCAGATTTGATAATACTTGTAATTGTTTCTCTAATCACCCTCATTTATCCAGCGGAAATTATTTAATCTGCATTTTTGTCCTCCTTATGTGACTGAAACATCCTTATGAACACACATTACATCCATTTGTTATTTTACTTCCAGCCAAAGCACTTTCCAGGACCACCTCGAGGTATATCAGTAAGTGAGTGCTATTTTCCTTGTTCTTAATACGGGTGATTTCAAATCACACAAATGTGTTTTGGATCATTCTTTTAAATCTATATGGTATAGTGCTCGCTATGTGTCAGAAATCTTGTATAAAACATAAGTGAAAACTTTATATCTCCTATACATTCTTTTGCATACCTCATCATTGCAAAACAAGCAGAGCAATTCTGACTCTAATCATTTCTTTGTGGTATAAATAATCAAAATGTGAACCTACTAATTTAAATAGTAGTGGACCACCAGCAAAAGGCCAGAGGGCCAAGATTCTCTCTCAAGTCCCATAAGCAAAATTTAAATTGATAGGTTAAATATTAAAATTTTCATTTTAAGATACATATCTTTGCTAATTATTGTTAACATAATATTTTTAATATGATGGTAATACATGTTGCTCTTACAGCAATGTCTTTTGGGACCATGTCACCTAAACATAGTTTCTGAAGACTAGCTCAGAAAGCAATTTAAATGAAATTATACAAAAATTATCTTTATTTGTCTTTAAGATTCTTTATCCTGACATTATTTCAGCCTAAATAATTTAAACTCTTCAGGAGAGTATTTAAATAAATAACTTTAGTGTGTTTGAAAAATATTTTTTAAAAATATTTATTTGAATTTCAGAACACTCACTGAGTATGCATTCTGTGCCACAGGGTACAAATAAGTTACAGTCCTCACCCTGAAGATACTCACAAGCATACATGACTTAAGTGGGTTAATGGCGCTGTTCATGAATTACTCTACCATGTGACAAGAGAGACTAATAGTATTAATTCTGCCATTTGAAAAGAAGATCCAAAAATGTGTGATGCGGGGTTAAGTTTTGAATTTAATCTTGAAAGATAAATAGAGGTCTGAAGAAAAGAACATTTTAGAAGAGAAAGAACGTGTGTACCATTTAGCTATATAAGAAAGGGTAATTTGCTTGGGAAGAATAACATATACAGTGTTTTGCCAGGAACAACAGAAAAAAGAGTTAGAGACATATAACATAAAAGCAGAAAATGGACTGGAATTTCATAATAAACACCTTGTATTCCAAGCTGGGAAACTTAGAATCGAAGCTGTAAATTGACTTGGAAAAAATAGTATCAGAGAATTTAAAGCATAGGAAGATAAAATTAGACCCGCATTGTAGGACATCTTTTGGTTATAGTGTGGAGAATGGATTAGGGGTTGGGGGTATTTTTTAGAAATGAGAGTAATAAAGCCAAAGCAACAGTATACAGAAATATGATGAAATATGAAACTAAAGTAGTAATGGCCTAGCTAGGAGGAAACATGAGAAATATTTGTGGAGCAAAATCACAAGATTTGGTGATGGACTTCAGAAAATGAGAAATAGTGAGAAAGTACAGAAGTAGCTGTTTTACCACTTACGCAAAAAAAGGCACATATAGCATCTTTATTTCTATTATATCAAATTATCTATGGTCTTCCTCAAATAGCATGAAGATTTCATTTTTTTAAAAAGATGCGGGTTTTAACTAATGAAATCCAAAATGTGGCATCTGGTCAACATTTAAATAGCAGCTTTAGAGAGCAGAGCATGATTTTCCACACTCTGCCTCCCTGTATGCCACAGTTCCTAGTAATGTTACCATGGCTCCTCTATCAGCTGAAGTTTTGAATTCAGACTATATAAAGTTAAATCCTCAGCTGACCCATACATAGACTTGTGACATTTTGAAATAAATTTTTAGCATTATGTAATTTTTGTTTTTTGAAAATTGTATGGTTGTTTCCTCCCATAGCATGACCTTGATAGCATTACTGATATGTAAATAAAATTAGATTAAATATATCAAGATTAGTAAACTGGATCATCAGATTAAGTATATGCACAAAGATTAAATGTTAGGTAATTATGTTCGCAATTGTCATAGAGTTTCAGAATGAAGTATAAATAGGGTTTAGATTAGGGTTAGTTAGTCTTGAAGTTAGCCATAACTTTACAGGAAAATTGATAGAGAATGCCTGAGAATCCATAGCTGAGATCCATCAACATTTATTGTAAATTTAGACTTTCGTGTGACAGAAGACTTTGATAGAAAATTGACATGGGGTGGGGGCTGGAACAAACTGAGTGATTAGAGTGCTTGACTAGGGAGTAAAAGGCCCCAGCTTCAACTCCCCAGTATTACATAAAAGCTGGGCATAATAGAGTATAGATGTAATTCAATCACTGAGGATGCTGTGGCAGGAGGCTCAAAATGAGTTCCAGGCCAGCCTAGACTACAAGTGAGGTCAGCACCAGCATGGAAAACAGAGAGACTCTGTCTCAATAAAAATAAAAAGTCATGATTACTGCTGTATATTTTAAGAGATTTTTGTGGGTAAGATAATTGACCAAAATAATTTAAAAAGCAAACTGGTCATTTACTGTTTTCTGCATTCTTTGATTTATTAAGTACATATTTATCCAGAGATGACATCTTTAAAAAATGCTTCATTTGTGCACATGAACATCATTGGCTGCACTAAAATGACGTCAATGACAAATGGTCAGTGTTTGAGCTTATAGACCTGGTTGTGTGTTTTCAAGATTCAAAACATCAGCTGGGTCCTGTGGAAAAGATTTATAATCCCAGCACTCTGGAAGTCTGAGATAGGAGGATCTCAAAAATCAAACTCGATCCGAGCGATTTAGCAACTTAGTAAGACCCTGTCTCAAGTTAAAAAAAAAAAAAAAAAAAAAAAAAAAAAAAAAAAAAAAAAAAAAACAGCTAGGGATATACACAGCTCAGAGCAAAGGCTGTGAGTTCAGTCCCCAGGTCAAAAACAAACAGGTAACAAACTTTATTATGCTGTTGGTTCTGCTGTATATTTTAAAGTTTAAATACTTTATTGTACTGTGATTCCTGAGGAGATCCAGGGGCAACTTTTTAAAATTCTTTTTTCTTTTTCTTCTTTTAGAGGACATGCTGCTAAGAGCGTCATGTCCTTAAAAACCAAAACCTGTGTTCTGTGGGACTTCTCAGTGCACACTATTCTGCTCCCAGAGGTTACAAAGTGCTACAACCTAGGAAGGCAGGGAGTGGCATAAGCGACAACTGCTGATCTCAAAATTCCGAAGAGAAAGGTGGAGGTTACGACAAAATTTCTAACTTATAAAACACTCATAAATGATACCAAATGGGCTCAGAGAGCTACCATTTGAATTTCATACTTGAATTTCCTTAATATTTATTTTAAAATAAAACTTCAATTCAGTTTTCGCTTGTTAGTGCATGTGTATGTGTGTCTGATATGTCAATTGTTGTACTTTGTATAAAATTTCTTGGTCTCTTTCCTAACTCAACAGGTAAAATATCTGTTGTTATTCTTTCATTGGGACACTTTATGATGTAGAATTTCAATAGAAAAGTCAGGTTTTCGAGCAGTGAAATATACTAACAATTACCAAATATTATTTTACATTTCCTGTGTCATGTATAAATTGTTCGAACCTGAGTCAGGAAATATTTTTTTTTTCATAGTTGAACCATGCCATTAGTAATGAAAGGATAAGGCGTATACTTTGGAAGTAAAAATGATCCTCACAATGTCAGTGGACCAACCACAGCCCGCTGACTCACGGAAGAGCTGAGGATTTTTCTGGATGCATACACACAAGAGCAGGCAAGAAGAAGAAAGGTAGGTGATGTCTCACACGTAGCACAGAAAAGATTTTTAGTGCTACTGAAGGTTGGTCCTTTAAAATAAATGGGAACACTTCAGATAGACTATTGACCATGTCTGAGTAAATACAAATGGAGAAAATAGAAAGAAAAAAAAAAGAAAAGAAAAGAAATAAGAACCAGAAAGTAAATAAAATGACCTCCAGTTGAATAAAAAGGGAAATCCTCTTATCTAAAATTACCTGTAATCCCCATTTGAGTGGAGCCAAAGAAAGATTTCCATTTCACACTTTATTTTTCATTCCCAATTTATAACAATCTAATTCCATTTTAAATTAATGTGTCTACAGTAATATTTTTCCTATTATACCCCAGTCAGCAGCATGGCTCCCTGTTCTATCTTCTGAACAGGTGACGGAACTGTAATTTAAAAATGTCATTTTACCGTAATTTCTTTTCCTACATAGTAATAGAGTTTTTAAAATAGCCTACAAACAGTGGCCATGTTCGCTCAATTAAAACCCGATGATTATAATTAATTTTATCCTATTTCATGCTAACATTTGTCTTGCTATTGATTTAAATCAGAATGTAAAGCAAAGAAATTGTGAGAAACAGAAAGGGAAGTTGAAAGTACTTCAAATCTAGTGCATCTGACCATGTATTAACATAATTGGCTCTGTGAAACAACTGCTTTTTCAGCTGTCTAGCAAAAAAGGTATTTTTAAAGCGATAAACAGCAAAACTGAGTACATAGAACTCTTCCATCATTACCAGGGGACACATTCTTATATCTAAGTGTACTGTCCTAAACTAGATAGTAAAAGGTACATATTTTCATACCGTATCCTCATGTGTTTATATTTTATTTTATTAACTGAAAATCCTTAAATGTTTGTGATTGGTTTTAAATGGTGCCAAGAAACATAGGACCCCCAGAGGATATTTATGAACCAAAGAGAAGACATTCTAGTGAACATAGATTCATAAATTATCGTGTAATAATATTTATTCCCAAATCTTTGTTATCTGAAAGTAAAAACCAAATCTTTGCTATTCCAAAGTAAATCATGACTTAACTCTCCAATGTTGGGCAGTTCCCGTAAACCCATTCAGAAGCTAGAACAGGGAGCCAGGTGGCCGACTAGGGTATAATAGGGAAAATATTACTGTAGACATATTAGTTTATTCCAAACCACTAAATAGATTTTTGAGTATTTACACAAACAACATTACTGTAAACATTTTGTATTTCAAAGTTTTTATATTAAACATATAGTTTTAAATAGTTTGGCTCACTTTGACATTATAAAGAGTCATAATTTCAATTCTGTCATAAAATCATAAGAAGCGGAGCTAGTCATGCCTCAGTGCCGTACACTGCCACCATGTTTCGTGTCTTCTCCCTAGCCCTGAACATTACTAAGCAAACATGTGTAGACACAAATGAGTTTCTGCTCACACAAGTAGCTCTTAAATTCTTGTCTCTAAATAAATACCTTTCAGCCAATAGTTTTAAATGTTTCCTAAACAGAATGCGTTTTTTTCCAACATGCTCATAAGATTTGATATTGCTAGTTTTAAATAAATATTTATTTATTTACTTTTTTTTTACAATAAGCTCCCAGAGGATAAAAGACCATATTGTCAGCTCTTCCCTGATGTGCACACTACTCAGGTAGGGTCTGTCTCCTAGGAGATGCACAACCAACGAACAAGAAACACAAAACAGAAAACAGAAAACAAAAGAACACACACACTCAAGATAAGGACGACGCATTCACTTGTAGTTTACAAAGAATGGAACTAACTAGAAAAGCCAGAACTTTGTGATTTTATGAAATTCATTGCTGCAATTATTGTGTTATCATGCTCATCAAATCACTCATGTAAAAACAAAAATATAAAACAAACTCTCTCTCACTTATTCTAGTACTTTTTCTACTCAAAAACATGGCAAATCAAGCCTGCAAGAATCATGAACCTTAGCATGATCGAGAAAGCACTGAGAAAGTCAAAAGTAAATGTCTTCATATTTTCCACTCTATTCTCATTATTCATTGCCCTTCCTCAATTTTTATAATTTCAGCTGTTCATCTCTTTTTGAAGTTTTGATTGTAACTATTTACTTTTATATTTACTTTTCTCACTCATTCAGTTGTTAAAATTGTATAATAAGGTTATAAAATAAGCTGCATGATATTTAACCTTTGAATGTGTACCTTGTTTTCATGTCTTAATATAAATGTATAAATTAATGCTAAAGCAGCTTGTAAGAAGGTTATGAAGCATTTTACTTGGCAAATTCTTTTGAATTCATTTAAATAGAGCTCATTTGCATTAATAATTAATTCATTAATTCTATTGACACTGGCAATCTCAGTAGAAGCCACATGCTTCAATGGATATTGTCTGTATTAATAACTTTATCCTTAAATGTTTATATATGTGTCCTATTTAATGCCTATTTAATGTCTTTTTACAGCCTACTATGTATCAGAGATCTACAAATTATATTATGTTTTCTGCTTGCTGTTTCTAGCGCAATACTTTATGTATTAATTTAAAGAATGTATCCAATATTCTCAAGAGCACATAGTTTATAAAAAGCTGTTATAAAAGACCCTGAGGAAACATTTTAAACATTACTTAGTTTTGTTCAGTAAGTTTTGATATATTAAGAAGTCTTATTGAGAGCAATATGCATTATTATAGTTAAATACAATTTAAGCTTCAAAGTGTTAATGTAGGATAGATCTAGTAAAAATTAAGACATCTTGTCGATGCACATTTAGATTCTATCTATCACTTATAGATATAAACTAAACTAATGTCTATGAAAACATATAAACAAATCAACAAATGGAAAAATTTCAGAAAAAATGTGTTGCCCTGTAAATGTACATATATGTGGAACTTCTGTTGATACTACTCCTTCTTTGCTTTGTATTCTGTGTTCCTAGCAAGCTATACAGTTTATGAAGTTTAAAAATGGTTTAGAAGAATCAATAAGAGAAAGAGTTATTGCTGCTTTTGAATGCAATGACCCAAGCTGTTGCTTGCAAATAGATTCTATGTCTAAACTTGCTTAAATGATTGTTTTGCAGTACACAAAATTGTTACATTACACCCGGTACTTAAGTCATCCTATTCCTTAAAGTTCTTTGATATATACCTTTAGATAAGAGCTTTAAATATCTACTTTCCAATTACCTCTTACAATCCATAAATTATGTCTCTAGCTTCTATAACCGTTAGCCACTATTAACTTACGTTGAAAACATAATCTCTAAAATCCATTAGCATGTGATAAATTATAAAAGAGGTAATGTCTTTTTGAAAAAAAATTATACATTTTCTTCTATGTTGCTTTCTAACCTGTTTACAACAATTATATCTGGTGTTTTCATTAAGATAACCAAGTAATGGGAGGCTAAAGAAACTAAAACATTTCTACAATGCCACACTAAAGACAACAATGGATAATCTTACAACAATAAGAACTCTCATCTGTAAACTCTAAGAGATTTAATGCAAAATCAGTGACAAATAGCTGCATAAAACCAAGTTGTGCATAAAAATAGACATCATCTATCATTACAGTAGAGCTACTGCGCACCTACTGAGTTCCTGACACACAGACTTGTAACAACTAAGTAATCTCACTCATTCAAGACTACCTCATAGAAAAATAAAAAGGGTTGCTAAATATTGTGAAAGCTGGGAAGTTGGAAAGTTCAGTTCATAAATACTTATTGAGCACCTACCATGCATCCAGCAATGTGCTAACAGTAATCAAGACCAGAAATAAACATGTAGTTCATAGATAAAATGAATGTTCATGTTCTAAAAAGCATAATTGGGCTGACTTTGCACTCCTGGAAAGTAAAGAAGGATGTAAGGTAGTATTTTAGGCAAATATCCTCTTTGATATTCTACCTGATATTCATTCAGCTGGTGTAATCTCTTTCTAACTCAGGATTCTCCCAAGAAGCGTGTATGTTTCACTTACAGGAATCATCTTCTGGTTAGTAAACATCAAAACTATTTAGATCATGTGGAAGTGGGGAACACAGAAAATACAAGATCATGTGACTTATTCCATTCTTATTTGACAAGGAAGGTATCAAGATAAATACATAAATCTATATAGTTAATATTAGGCCAGAACATGTCTGGAGCATCAAATTTTAAATTCAGAATTTCTACAGAATCTAAATTTTCCAAAATTCTTACCTCTAAACTCAGCTGATACTGAATTTAAGATCAAGATTAAGGATAGGCTGGCAGCAATGGTTGCTAGTTAAGCAACCAGATGTAGCTCTTGCATCCAGAAGCAAACACTGTAAGCATTCCCAGAAGTCTTTTAATCCAGTAACGCCCCTGAACTCTTACTGTTCCATGACTGTTAGATGAAAGCACCAGCGATGGCTATAAGTGAGAAGATTTACAAAAGTAACAGGAACATGCTGTTTCTAGGAGAGATTTTTAACTGATTGTCTTTTCTTAATTTGTTTTCCCATGGTTCTGACAATGCTTTAAAATCAATATACAGAATGACCTACCTTAAAACTTCAGGAAGAATTCTAATTCCATCAGCCACATTGGTCATCTCAAAGTTATTTTGAGGTAAACATTTTTGTGTAGTAACTACATTACATTTTCTCTTCTCAAAAATAGAGAGTCGGTGAGTGTGTTAGCTGAGTGATTCTGATATAAGCTAATATTACTAAAGTTTTAATAGATATTTCTCTGAGGAGGAATTTGAATACATATGACTGACAAACTAGAATTTTCTCTGTGGTGAAAAAATTAAAAATATCTATGAATTATCACAGGCTCTTCTTTTCAGAATATTTAGCCATGAACAAGAGAAAATAACAATGACAATAATAACTAATAATCTTTAGCTTACCACTTACTTTGATTTAAAAAAAAAAAACCTCAATAGTCAGAAAAAATTTTCACTTCATGAACAAAATGGAAAAATACTGGTGACTTAGTTTGGATTGTTTCTCCTCTAAGATTATGATACATAGTCAAATGTTTAGACATAACTCCTCAATATAATAAACTACAGACTTAAACCATAGATAGGCAGGCAAGTTTGAAGCATCATAAAAAACTCGTCGCACTCTTTTCGTTATCTTTTGCACACAGGTGATGTATCACAAATGGTCAAGCTACAATTAAATCTATATAATAAGAAATTTTTGAAAAATTTGACTGTAAAAGTTGTGCTTCAGTAAACTAATATTGATCAGAAGCACACAGGGAAATGAAAAACAAAAGTTCTCATATGGACCTTATGTGATTGCTTAAAAGGCTTAAGGCAAAATGTAGTTACATCTGCATGCATGTACATAGCTTTTATATCATACAATGTAAAACAGTTTTAAAAATAGTAACAGAAATATCAATGTGTATTTTAGAAAGCATAACAATCTATAATTTGTAACATCATATTAGATAACATTTCATGATGTAAAAGACCTGAAGAAAAAAATGATTTTTTCTCTTTTCTTGATACAAATGAAACAAAAAGTCGGATTATTTTTGAAAATATAAACAAGGTTGATAAAACCCTTGCTAAACTCACAAACAAACAAACAAAAGGAAAGAAAACGTACATCAATACAATCAGGAATAAAAAAGGCAAAATTACAACAGGTGACAAGAAAGCCCAAAGGATAATAAGAAATTAACTTGAAAATTTAAACTCCAACAAATTAAAAAATCTAAAAAAAGTGGATGAGTGCCTAAACCTATATCAACCACCAAAACTTAATGAAGAAGTTAAACATCTAAATAGGTCAATAGCCAACTTTAAGATCAAAAAAGTAATAAAAACACCTCCAACCAAGAAAAGCCCCAAGACCTGATGGACTCCCAAAAGAATTCTGTAAGAAAATATTTAGGGAAGATTTATTACCAATGCTCAGCAAAATGTCAAGAAATTGAAAAGGAAAGAAAATTGCCCAACTTGTTTCCTGAAGCAAGCATGAATCTAATTCCAAAACCAGACAAAGACCCAACAAAAGAAAGGAAGAAAGAAAGAAAGAAAGAAAGAAAGAAAGAAAGAAAGAAAAAGAAAACTGGAGTTCAATATCCTTAATAAATATAGAGGCTCAATAAGCTCTTTAAACTCCTTACCAACAGGATTTAGCAAGTGATAAAGATAATTATACACCATAACCAAGGAGAACTCATCCCAAACATGCAGGGATGGTTCAACATATGCAAATCAATAAATACAATATACTATATTATAATGCAAAGATAAAAAATATATGATTACCTCAATAGATGCAGAAGATGCATTTGACAAAATCCAATGCTCATTTGTGATAAAGACTCTGAAGATAATAGAAGTATCCGACCTCAATATGATTCAAGTTTTTATAACAATCCTTCAGCCAATATAATCCTAAATGAAGAAAGATAGGAAGCATTTGCAGTAAATTCAGGAATAAGAAAGGATGCTCACTGTCATCGTTACTATTCAATCTGTTTCTTGAAATTTTGACAAGAGCCATCAGGGAAGAGCAACGAATAAAAGGAATACACATCAGAAAGGAATAAGGAAAGATATCTCTATGTGCAGGTGGCGTGGTACTCCACATGCAGGAGAATGCAACTAGACCCATATCATTAAAACCAGATCAAAATGGATCAAAGAACTGGACTTACTAAACTTACTGAAAGACAAAATAAGCTAAAATCGTAGAAGACACAGAGACAGGAAAGGATTTTCTGAACAGATAACCAACTACACAAGAAATCTCAGCAAGAATCAACAAATAGGACTACATTAAATTAAAAATAATAAATTTTGCAGAACAAAAGACACAATCAGCAAGGTGAAGAGACAACCCACAGAGTGGGAAAAAGATATTCAACAGTAACGCTTCACACAAAGGGTTAATAGCTAGAATATGCAAAGAACTGAAAAAACATGAAACCCCATAAAATAAACAGTCCCATTAAGAAGTGGGCAGCTGAAATGAAAAAAAAAGTACAAATGGTCAAACAGTATATGAAAAAGTGTTCTTCATTATTGATCACCAGGGAAAGCAAATAGAAACAAAGTTGAGGTTTCACATCACTCTAGTGAGAAAAGCCTACACCAAGAACTCAAAAAATGCTAATGAGGATGCAAGAAAAACAGAAACTGTAATCCACTGCTGGGGAAGCATGAAATCTGGTTCAATCATTATGAAAAGAAGTCTGGAGGTACCTTAGAAAGTTAAGAATGGAAATTCTATTTGTTCCAGGTACTGCCCTACTGGGTATGTTCCCAAATGAAATAAAGTCAACATACCAAAAAGACACATGCACATCTATTTTTACAGCGACACAATTGATAATAGCCAGATGCTGGAAACAACCTACCTGCCCATCCACAGAGGCATTGTTAAAGACGATGTGGTACCTGTACATAATATGATACTATGCAGCCATAAAGAAACACAAATATAAAGTGTTTGAATGAAAATGGGGTCACCTTGACTCAATAATGCTCAGTGAAAAGGACCAACCACAAAAGACTGTCTATAGATGGGTGTGCCTCTTATGAAATGCACAAAAATAATAACGTGAAAAAGCCCCAACACTAATGACAGGTTAGAAAGAGAGGCAATGGTGAGACAGGAAAGGGGTTAACCTCTGAAAAACGGATCAACATAGTGACTTACTGATTCCCCAACTCCATCATTCTAATGTGTTACAGAATTCGGATTTCATGGATTTATGAAAAAAAATGTTAAATGCTATGTAATGTGAATTTTTACTGCAATAAATATAAAAACACTCAAAAATAATAAAGCTCTATATCATTTTACTTCTACTCAGGATAGCCTTTTAACATTGTGACATATATTTGTCTCTCTATATTTGTTTTCTACTAGCTATACACTTATGCTAACCAAGTATTGATATGTATACCCAATCCTCTCTTAGCCTTCTAATGATGATCTAAAGTGTTAACGGTGGCTTCTATACACATTGTTAACCCATCAAAGAAATCCATTCATAATGTCTCTATATTGTTGGTAGTAATAGATACACAAATGTATGTTACTAATTTGTTTCTAGCTAAATAGTATAGGATAATACATCTGTACGAGTCTATCTATATGGTTATGAATTATTGATACTTAGCAGTTCAATTAATAGAGAAGCTGGAGCAGGCAGAGAGCCAACTAAGATGAGGAGTTAGCTTCAGGTGTGATATAGTAAGCAGAGACATGTTCATATGATAGAGACAGGTCGGCAGTACTCCCACCCAAGTCAGAAGATAACAGAGAAAAGCGCTATAAGTATTATTAGGCGAGTTAGGGAGAGTAGTGGTTGAAGCAGAGAGAGTATAGCTTCCAGATCTGCTTGCAGATTTATGAAGGAGAACTTAGAGTGTTAACCCCGAAAGGGAAAGATCCAGGAGGTAATTAATAAGGAGATATAGGGCAGTGGAAATGGAGGGGAGGAAAAAGAGCAGAAAGAAAAGACAAAGAAAAGGAAAAAAAACTACTATGAAGGGACAATAAAAATTGGGAAGTCTATTCAGTTGTATAAAAAATAAAAATCTTTAACATAGAAAAAGGAGAAAAAATGATTAAAAATAGAAACCAAAGTGACAAACAAAAGGACAAAGAACTAATTGAGCAACTAACAAACAAACACTACAAAACAAAACAAAACAAACTAAACACACACAGAAAACATCAATTATCCCCAATGCTTTTGTATGAAGTGGGCGCTGAATTCTGTGCTCCTGGAAACTTTCTGAACTAACGTCTGTGTGTTTCCCCCAGCAGGTTGCAGTCTCTAGAGGATGCTGCAACGCTGGTCCTTGTTGAGCTTGGCAGGCAATGCTGATGGGTACTAGTCCCTGCCAGTACCACTAAGTCACTTTTAGTTTCCTGGGTCTTCGGTCTGGTACATAGCGTCTTTGGCAAACCAAGTGACCATGGGGCTCAGTTGAAAGCACACTAGCATAAAGGGCTCCATCCCTTTGGCCACCCACTCGGGTCACTGCAGTCTGCAGATGGCCACTCGCTGGGCTCTGTAGTCCAGACTGCTGCAGGCGGGTGGCTCTATGCGGCTTGCTGACTTCTGACTGCCAACTGCCCACCACTGCAGACTGCTGGCGGCTAGAGCTCTCTGATGCAAGTTCTGTCTTCATGGCTCACACTGCTGCGTTCCGGTGGCAGAGCCCCACACAGCGCTTCTCCAGCCCATGACCACTCCACTTTACTTTTGTCTTTACTTCTTCGATTACGTTACAGTGTTGAAATGTATTTGTTAATTTGTTTAGGAATAGCGTTTCTAGGGCTCCTATTCCATTGCCGCCTTGACCAGAAGTCCTGAGACCAAAAAATTTCTTAAGTCATTTTGCTGACTATATCTGCAAATCTTAACTTCTAATATGTACTTATTCAGATATTGAGAAAATTTTTTCTTTTGGAAAATTTGGCATATACACAAAGATATAAAAAGAGAATACCTTGTCTATAGATTTTTTTCTATGCTTATTGACATATAATATGTTGTAACTTTTGCTACTTTGTTCTGAGAAAACCACATTTTGTTAAATTGTTTGAAACTATGATTTTGTTAGAACAATATTCAAATAAATTGGTACCATTCCTTAGTTTTTCCAATACTTTTTTTTGAATAAATATGCTTTGTATATTCACTACATGTACCAATGATTATTACCTTAAGCTGGTTAAGACAAAGGTAGCAACAATTAAAGGAATCATACAACAAATGACCTTCAAAAAGTACTGAAAGAATGTGACAACATATAAACTGATACCTTAATTATTACCTTCACATCTTTAATAAATGACCCACTTGATACTCCCAACTGTCTAACCGAAGAAAATAGTTGTGAAACTAAGGAGGTCACTAAGCTTTATTATTTACTAAACTTGCACAAAATACTGCATATCATTTTAACATAATGATATTCATGGGATATTTCTAGCTCCCCTACTTAAAGGGAAAATGCTACAGTTGCATATGTACTATCTAATGAGTTCTAAAAAGAAAAATTTGACTCAGTGTACATAAAAGTGCACACACACACACACACACACACACACACACACACAGACACACACACACTTCTCTTAATCCAGTGTTAGACCTTTGCAAACTCTAATGTAGTGACTTTTCATTGACAAGATACCAATCCTGTTCTCTGTTCAAGGAAAGAGTTCCACAAGAATGCAAGGACTTTCTTTCTGTCCACTTATTCTAGAAAGCCAGAATACAGGCATTCTGTAGATTTTTATATATTTCCTTCTTTTCTTGAAGTATTAAGGGATAACCAGAGAATTTACATTGTTCCCCTTAATCTTGTTTATCACACTGATATTTAATAAAATGTCCCTTGTATTCTGATAAAAGTCTCTCTTCTGGCTGCTGCTTACTGCTCATTCTTTCCTGTTTTATTTTGTTTCTTACAAATACTTGCATTTACAAGATGAATGAGTCTCTATTAGAGCCAATTAGACAAATGTTTTTTATAAATAATATACAAAATTTCCCTCAAATTTTAAAAATCATTTAAAAATTTAACATACACTCTCCAGAATATTTACCATTTAGCCACTTTTAAATGGACAGTGCAGCACTATTAAACAGATTCATAATGTTGTGCAATTATCACTGTCATCTATCTTTTAACTTTTATTGCCACTGTACAGAAGCAGTGAGAATTGAATGTGTATTAGAAATTCCTGTTAGGAAAAACATTTTAAAATGCACTCTGCTTTGGCGAGCATGTCACTCCCTTGCAGCAAGGTCAAGATACTATTAAAGTCAATGCTATTTTATTGATTAATTTGATGCTGTCATGCATTAACAGAAGCTAAAGGCAAAATGCAACCTAATAAACAAAATTATCTTTTTTCCAGAATTTGAAAATAATTTTAATGTTTATTTTATTGATTTTTTTCAAAAAAAGAAAGTCTGTACTTTTGAAGTATTTTATTTAAGTCAGAATTATTACAAGGAAAACATAAGATGTTATTGAATAACAAATCTATTTCTAATTATCTAAATTATGATGGGAATGTGTCCAAGCAGAATATATCACTTCCAGTACCAAAATTATTGTCAGATGTGATGCAATTCTCTACAGAAAGCTTCCAGGTTCTAAATAAAGTGTGTAAGATATTAATACTTGGAAAAATTGAGAGCTTTTATGAAGTATATTTGTTTCAAACAGCGACAAGTAAATACTCAGAGGTGATGAAATAAATCATATTTTGTTTGCTATCAATTCAATTAACAAAATATCAATTTATGATGCTACATTGAGAGTACCCATTAATTAATTTACTGAAAATTTATATATCTATTTATCTTTCTAAGGCAAGGCATATATTTTAATATTTATTTTTTCACATCTTTATTAACATGTGTGTGTGTGTGTGTGTGTGTGTGTGTGTGTGTGTGTGTGTGTGTGTGATATACACCGGTTGAGTGTTTAGTGCACATATAAATCACATCAACATCACAATCCCTTTCCCTCTTCCTTTCTGGCCCTCCTGCACTCTGCCTATCCCCCCTAACCAGAACTTGGCACTCATTTGTTTCTATAGAAGGCCTACATTCTGGTTTTCTCACAGTAGAAAAAAAAATGATATTTAGCAATCTGAGTTTGACTCAGCATGAAGGTCTAAGTTGCATTTATAACCTACAAAAGCCTCAAATCTTTCTGTCTTATGGAACAGTAATAATCTGTTTCTTATGATTTTCTCCAAGTTACAACAAAAGCAATTCTTACATTTGTAACATTAACAAATTTATGAAATTCTTGTATTATTGATTGTTTAAAAAACTGTTTTATAATAGGACAGGTAGAATTAAGCCTTTTTTCCTTGTCTACTCATATTTAAATAGTCCACTAATTGGTTAAGTACCTTGACAGTAAATGCACATGAAAATGTGGGTGTCAAATCACAATAACATAGAAGAAAAGGGGAAGTGCAATGTTGTATTTTTGTAAGTGTTCACATAAAAGTAGATAAAGCATGTACATGACAAAACCAAAACGAAAAATAATCTGTAAGATATTTGACATTGATATGGGTTGGCAATGAATACAACAAACATAACACATCCAGCCTTGAGATTTGCTTCTCAGCAACACTAGTGACAGAAAAAGCAGAGATAAGTGTGAAGACATCCCATGATCCCACAATGGGCAGCAGTGGTTCACTAGGCTGTCGAAGGGATGCATGACCTTGCAAAGGGCACCTAAAAATAGAAGAAACATTCCTCACTTGACTACTGAGGGAAAAATGGTCTAGGGTGAGGACTAAAGGTTGGAGCCATCTAACCTGTGAACTGCAGAGAACCCATTCATCCAGGCTTCTGACATGAACAAACCTGCAGGAGTTGAATAAACAGTAGGTAGAATTAATAACTAGAGATAAAAGAGAAGGCCCAGATTTTTGTATTGCTCCAGGCGAAAACAGGAAATCACAGAAACTTCAGAAAGTGAGGTACTATATATTTAATTCTACACTCAAGACAAAGGATGAACTATAATATTAAAAGATGCTACAACCACACTTTGTTTCCAATGACTAAATACGGGTTTCCTTGGAAAAGGTGCTTGCCAACTGCCCGTACCTTTCAAACCCCCAATGCCTAATTTCATAATTTTTGGTCAGAGTTTCCTACCTCTCTTGCATGGGAGTGGTAACTTTGATGTAGTCCTTCAATTTATGAATGTGAGGTCATCAGATTATTGTGTAATATAATTCCATTGATCTCAAGTAATTATAATTGTTATATATCCATGTCCATAGTGAGGTCACGGTACTATATATTAGGATAAACCATTTTTCTCTTCATCTCAGACAGACATGCCCAAATTATCAGTACCTCTGAAACTTTGAATACTCTATACTAAAACATAAAACCCATTATCTGAGCTTATTGAACATTGGCTTTATTTAGATTAATGGGATAATCTTCATGATGGGCATATGATATTTACTAATTTGTTTAATATTTACTACATAGTAGGTGGTGTACTAAGTGTATAATGTATCATTATAGATTAGGTCTAGAAAATCCCTCAAAACTCCCAGGTATTTGGAAGGTGATTATGGGAATTAACTACATCAGTAGATAAATCCTTCGCTGATTTTGTGTGCTGTTAAGAAGTGGAACTTGGTGAGAAGGGGTAGATCATTTGGATATGGTCTGGAAAGAAATACATGTTACCTGAAGCTCCTTTCCAGTCACTCTCTGCTTCCTTTCCACCGGGCTGTGAGCTGCCTTCTTCCTCTGTCATAACATTCTGCTACTGTGAACTCATCATGATGGACAGACCTCTGAACTGTGGGCTAAATTAAATCTCTCCTCCTTTAAGCTGTGGGAGTCTGGGGTTGTGTTCCAGTGACAAAGAAAAATGAACAAAGATATAAATTGCCACCAGAGAAGTAGGATTTTTGCAGTGGCTTCATCTGACCATATAGTTTAGAAGTCTTTAAAACTGGTTTGCAGAAGTTTGGAAAGTTTTGGAGATTCTGGCAACAGAAAACTTAGAATGCTTTAAGCTGAACTTAGTTGGGAGGTTCTGGTCAGAAGCTCAGAATGCTGAGAGGAAAACAGAGGGTGAAGCCAAAATTCGCATGTTTACTATGGGAAAGAGGACTCTCCTGACAATTTGTCTAGGAATCACATGGATTACACGTTAGCAGAAAGGGTGTTTAAATTTTTCTCATGTCCTGAGTCTGCCTGACTCTAGGTCTAGTGGATTAATTCATCTGGGGGATACAATTTTAAGACAACCGACATTCAGGCTGTTGCATAGATTCTGTTTCTGCCTTTAGTCATTTCCACACAAGGAATCAGAAGAAAAAAACAGAGCCAGAATAACATTTAGAAGTTTTTAGTTTTGTCAGACAAAATGTGCTTCCAACATTGGGACAAAGAAGCACACGGCATTCACGAAATCAGCACTAAATATAAGCACTCTGTGTCAAGACAATAGGTAAGATGACCTGATAGCAACTCGGGAACTAACCAGGACCTGCCCTTCTTCAAAGCATCAACATATTAAAAGACTTTGCTTTGAGAGGAGAGCCCAAGAGCACCATACAGGCCTGTCGAGGAAACTGCTTCCCCAATTTCAGCCATGTAGACACCTGGAACAGCTACAGCCACAATCAAAAAGGCCAATCAACTGTTCAAGCTGCTGACAGACTTTGCTGTCTTTTCATATGGCATTTCTTTTAGAGGCCTGCAAATCCAATAGTTGTGGTCAAAAAGTTTCCACTTGGATTTCAGAAAACTGCCTGGGAGGCTGAGCATCATGCTCCTGATAAGGCAGAGTATACAGCCATAAGAATGAAGCTAAAATTGCAGTGGATTCTCCAGGAATTTGGAAGTAAAAGTAGCATTGATTTTCTACAGAAGAAAATAGCAAGTAGGGAGACACATTGTAAAAACAGGCCATTAATCTGTCATTTGAAATAATATAGATGCAAGGCCTTTTGGAACTAACATCTCTCTAAAACATGCCTAGAGTGCTGGATATACAGCATGAGGTATTAATGTTTGTCCTGCTAGATTCTAGTCTTGCTTTGGTCTTGTTGCTTTCTATGACCTTCTTCCTTTTAGGGATAATCATGTATATTCTGGTTCCCACAGGCTGTACTGTACTCTCAGCCTGATGTCTTTCTGCCATGAGCCTGAGCAGTTGCTGGACCCTCCAGCTCTCCCACATGACCGTGGCCAATTTGGAGTGCCTCTGTCTTCAAACTTGCAAGCCCTACAAATAAATTCCCTTTATATTTATAAATTCTTTTAACTCTGTCTCTCTTAGAGCTCTAGCAAATGCATCATCCATCAGTCAGTGTCACTTCTACTAACATCACTCATATTTCATATTTCTACTAAATATTGTGCTTTTGTTTCCATGACTGACTAGTTGCTCTACTGCAGATTTTGTTGCTAATGACAAGCACCATGTAATTGTGAATAAAAAGTGAAAGATGTTGATATTTATTCAGTGTCTCAGTGAATTCCCTTATCTATCATGTGTTGGAATAAGAAGTAAATTGTAGAATGTTGATATTACAAAAAAATTTTGTCTATAGAAACACATATTATGCTTACTAAAATACTATCACTGACCTGTAATTCCTTTACTATTTTGACGTTCTATTGTATCAGCTTTGATATTTTGTTGGTTTCCTCCTCAATTCATGATTTGAATAAAATATCTGAAGTAATTTTACATTTTTGTGTTATTACTTTACCTGCTTTTGAACACATGAGTAGGATGTCTCTGTCGTATGTCCCATTCTATATTGTTTTGATTTTTTTTAACTTTCCTGGTACAGAAGTGATATCTTATAAGCACCAAGTAAACAAATCAAATTACTGGAGATACAGTGCTGTTGATCTGTCTTTCAGACTGAGTTTATAGCACAGAATCTAGACCTAAATTAAAATGTACACAAAGTATGAAAATGTTCATATTCATAACCACATACAAACAATTGTCAGAGATTTATTTGGCTTTAGCCTCTCTTTTCAAGACCATATCATTTTTGTCAGATCTTGACTGAAAATAAATGAGACACTCAGGGTGTTACAACAGCATGCTGAATAGTTAACTGGCTAGTGTAACATATCCTCTATAAGTTTCCAACATGTCCTCTATAAGTTTCCAACATAAACAACCTAGTGACTCTGAAAAGCCCTGTCTCAAAAATAAATAAAAAGGAGATATGAATGTAGCCTAGTGTAAAATCCCTGGATTCAGTCTCTAGTGCCACACACCTACATACATAAATACACACACACACAATATATATATATATATATATATATATATATATATATATATATATATTCTTTAGAAGACTTACAGTTCAATAAAGGAAACAGACAAAAGTTTTAGATTAATGAGTGATGACTGTCAGTAGGCTCATAGGAAGCACTGAAACATTACACAGGTGAAGGGCTCCTGATTTATTATAAATATAAAACTTTCTTGTTCTATACCTTTGTCTCTTTCTTGTTTCAATTAAACTTTAGGAGTTCTCTGTCAACTTGAAGAAAACCCAAGAAGACCAAATAGATGCAAACTCAGAGTCTTGATGAGAATGAAACATGGAAAAGCTGACTAGCAGAACCACACACAAGAATGTTTTTAAGCCAACATTGATCAAATTTTATTATTTATAGTGGCAGACACATGTAATATTTAATATTTATATTTTGTATTGGAATAGAGAATGGTTTACATCAATTTATTTTGAGATAAATATTCTGAAATTTTTTATTACACAATACCAATTTTGTATTTAGAAATAAATAAATTTCCATTTGTTTGATTTAGATGTTATAGTTTGTCATAACTAAATTAATTTTAATGGTAGTATTGTCTTAGTTTCTCATTTCTGACAAAATACCCGGCATCCATAATTTAAGAAAAGAAGGATCTATTTTAGCTCACAGTTTCAGATCTCACACAATCCATTCATGGGCAGCTGGCAATGATGGAAGCAGATGGCACAATCCGGAAAACTGCTTGTGGTGTTGCAGACAAAAAGCCAAGTGAAGAAGGAGCCAGGTGAAGTGAGGAAAGAGTTGATATCTGGAGACTTAGGTAAGGCCAGAGGTTTGCCAGAAAGAAGCTGTTAGAGCATTTGTTACTTCTTTCTTTACTTAGTCCAAACTGTCAGTACTGCATCTGAAACCCAGGGTTGGTGCCCCTCCCTGGCTTCCTAACTCACAAGTCAACAAAACACACCTGAAAGCTCTCCCCTGGCTGTCCCTCAATTTCAACAAGTTGACACAACCCCTTCACATCAACTCCAAACACCAGCCCTTTCTAGCCAGGCCGCACCTCCCAAACAGCACACTGTTCCACAAATGTCCCACTACACCCAAATACATGAGGCTTTGGGGGTCATTTTCAATCCAAACTATAATAGTTATTTTATAAGAGTAAATATTTAGTGTTCAAATTAGAAGTAACTAAGTACAAATCCTATATCAATACTTCAGAAATCTATTAAAACAATTTTGACTATTTGAAAAAATTCTACTAGTGTGTATATGCATGTATTTAAAATGGATTTACTTTAAATCTATGCAGACATTATTTTTCTGACATATAATTTCTTTTTTTTTTACTGAAGTAAATAGTACAAGTTCCCTGATTTTTGGAAAAAAAAAATAATAAAGCTGTATGTAAACTGTAAGAGGAAAGTGCCAGAGCAGGGAAGACGGTTTGCATCCATCAGGCCACAGATATGCTGATAAAGCCTCCTTTTTAAAATGGAGCACAATCCACAACCACGGACTAGACAAATCAATAACTCTTTATACAGGTCAGATGAAGTAATTATCTTGGTTAGCTAATTGCCTTTAAGGAAAATGTCTCACGAAACTAAAGCTTTTGAAGTACAAATGAAAACTACCTTTTTTTATTTCCCCCAACTGTGAAACCAAAGTCTGAATATCTTAATTGGGACTCTCATGACACATTTATTTCTCAAATGAAATTTTCTTTTTGCTTTTTAAAAGATTCCTGTAAACGTGTGACCTCATACTACAGCTGAACTCTGCAAAGAAATGAGAAACTTGCTGTTCTTTGCAAGGACGCGAAAGGGTATTTACATCAGTTTGCATTTGGAAGAAATGTTGCATAAAGGCTCAACACACTGAGAAGCTCTTCAAGATGGGAAAGAAAGAAAAAAAATGTACGTCAACAGTGTCCATTATCTTACTTGTAAGGATTATTGAACATTTAAATTGCTTAAACATTTTCTTTTGAAAATTTACCCAACTTTCAAACTATTTAAGTATATGAAAATAAGGACAAAGACAGTGTTTCCCAACACTCACAAATGGTCCTCCACAGCCCTAGTACTCGGGGGGTTCAAACTCATTCTACTGCACCTCGATAAAGAATCACATTGCAATTAAACAGGGAAATGAGTGTCTGCCACATGAATTCAAAAGAGAATGATGCCAGATGTAAATATTTTACATTCTCCTACCTCTTCATTTACTTACAAAAATTCTTTTTTCTAAATGGTCACGGTATGAGAAATATCACACATTATACAGACAAAGACATATATTTCCATTGCATTGGTGCATAGAATGGAATAAATCCTGTTTATGCCCTTACCACCCTGAATATGCCCTATCTCATCCAAATAGGATAAGTCGTTTAAATACAGCCCTTATTGACTAATTCAAGTAACAGAACTGAGATATTTGGTTTATTTCTTTTATATTACAAAACTCACCAATGTAATACAATCAAAATTTATATATATATATATATATATATATATATATATATATATATATATATATACAGGTTTCTTTTTCATCTGATTGGCCAGTGCCATTCATTGACTGACAAGTAATCCACATTCCCAGTGTAGATTTAATTTTTTTTAGAAAGATCTTGTCACTTATTTTTATATTTATTTATTCTTTTGTTGAAGTTTACATTTGAAGTCCCCTGAAAGTGTCTGATACCTTATCTCTTCTCTTAGAGTGCTGCAATTCAGTTGCAGAATATTCCTTCTCAGTCAATCTTTTCTTTTTAACTTTTCACTTTCAGATAGAATTTTATCAGTGTGTTCTTTCCTGACGCTCTTATCCAAGAATGAGATATATTGGTGACATAGAGTAGCTGCCTTCAGTGGAAGCAGCCTGTTTTTCCTATTTCTCTTAGACTTTCTTTTAATCTTGGTCACACAGAAAAGGTTTTTCACAGAAGTGAATTTTGTGTGTGTGTGTGTGTGTGTGTGTGTGTGTGTGTGTGTGTGTGTGTGTGTGTGTCTGGGTGTAAATGGTTTCCTTGGGTGATCTGGGACAGAAACTTGGAAAGGGATCAAGGTTCAGAATATTAATATTTCTCTATTGGCTCGGAAATAGAAAAGCAGTGTGACCTTCTTCAGATAGCCTTGCCGTAATTTCAGCTGCTTCTGAGGATATTTTTTTCTGGTATCTGGAGAATCAGCAACAATGTTCTTATAATAAGCTTCCTCTGTGGTTTAGCGCCTTTTAAGTGTTTACAGGTAGGTAGATCCTCAGCCCTCATTCAGACGGACGTTTTATTTTTTTTTCAATTTGTACTCCAGAGTGCCCTCAGGTTTAATTGAAAATATTCTTGGACCTTCTCAGGAGATAAGAGAAAGGATAAACTTGAAATCTACAGAAGGAGGATATAATACTCTTCTGTGAGTGCAGTTGCAATCTGCCTTACATTGGAGTTTTACTTCACATTTTGTACAATATTAATTAATTAATTAACTAATGACTCAAAAATCTTTGTTTTATATAGTTCTCACCTTTCTGTCTTTCAGAAAAAATAAAAGCAAATGTTTTTCCTTGGTTATATTTCTGTCCATAATTGCTGGGTATCAGTATCCAGTTTAGTCACTCTAAGATTGTCTCAAGCTTGTAGGAAGTTCCCATTCTCCTCTAGATTTTTCTGTGGGGATTAGCACAGTGGAGTTCAGAGCACCCACACTCCATGGCCATGCAGTTCTTCATCAGTGCAAGCTACTCTCTGGTGAGTGTCAATCACGTTGATTTACTGCCACAGTGTGCTTTACTGGGTATTTATTGGGTAGAAATATTCAGATTGGTCAATTAATGGGAATCAAAAAACAAAACAAAAAACAAAAAACTGAGCCCTCTGAGGTTTTTAATACAAAAACAAACACACTGTACTTCCCACCTGTGTGAAAGAAAAGCACCCCATGTCCCTAAACTGTTAATTTTGAGTCCCTGGATATAGATAGATAGATAGATAGATAGATAGATAGATAGTATCAAGTACAGGTGTCAACATAATGTGTGTGTGTGTGTGTGTGCATGTGTGTGTGTGTGTGTGTGTGTGTGTGTGTGTGTGTGTGTGAGTGTGTGCGTGCGTTGGCATCTGTACTTGGTACCAACTCCCTCTCCATAAGTCTAACCATAAATTTGTAAAGATTAGGCCAGAAGTCTTGTGGTAACTGATAAGTGCTTCTTCTATTGCCCTTTTAAACTCTCTCATCACACCCAAGGTATTGCTTTTCAGTGTTCCGGCCTGACTCTACCCATCCCGAAGGTAAGATGCTTGCCAGGAGGATCCACAGTTCTCTATGTAAATAGTAGTTCATTTGTAACTAGATGTGGCCCTCTTCTTCAATAAGATTCTTACTTCTATTGTTCTAAAGTAAGCAAAGCTCAGGCTTGTACTGCCAAAGGAAATCACAATCCGGACAAGTGAGAATGCCTTTCCTTGTATCCTTCAGCCAGTGACGACGGGACAAGGAATGCACAATTTGCTGATTTCTTATTCATTGCAGCAAACAATTTCTTAGAAAGTATGGAACAACATGCTCTTTAATTTTTTTTTTTTGATAAATTTGACCCTGTGTTATATATAGGTCACTTGAAAGTGAAATAAGTGGGAAATGGATTTAGGGACAAGACTTTATCCATAACACCTATCATCTTTTTTAATTTTAAGATTTCATTCATCTGACCATAGTCAAGAATTTTTCAGGCTTCTTTAAGCTCCTCTTTACTGTGACAGTTTCAAACTTTCTTTGTTTTCCATGACCTTGAGTGGGTCCTAAGAATACTTGTGAAGTTTACTATAGAACACCCTCTTATTTTTGGGATTTGTTTGATGTTTTGCTCATAATTAGACAAGACTTACAGGCTTTGGCTTGAAGATTACAGAGAAAATGTCATGTTTATCACATTATATCAAAGGTATGCAACTATCAGTATGCTTGATGACTGTTGGTGTTGACCTTGATCATTCCTTCAAGTAGTGTTTTTAAGGTCTTCCACTCAAAAGTAATTTTTTTCTCCCTTTATTCCTCTACTAACACGTTGGAAAGAAGTTATCATACATTTATCTTAGTCAAGAGGCAAGACTTGGGTTTACCATGCTTCAGGTAGATAACCTATGTGTCTGGGTGTGTAATCGAGGCATGACCGGGTGTGCTCAATCTGATCCCTAGCCCCTTATTTTCTGGTGCTGTTCCCTTGGTTTCCATTCTGGCCATCATGGACTAAGCAGCATTGTTCTCTCTGTAGCTTTTTGCCACTCTCTTCCCGCCTTGGAGACAGCCAGCCACGGGTGGAGAGCTTCAAAGGCAAGAAGCAAACTCAACCTCTCTTCTTGTAAGCTACCGACCTCTAGTATTACACTCCAGGGGTCAGAAAGCTAATATGTCCTCCAACCCATCAATCAAACATTTATTAAACCATTTATTTATAATCGGAGTAAAATTATGTGTTCTTATTTAAATGTTGCTTTGTAATTCCATGCCACATTATTATATTGCTCTAATTCTTTCTGTTAAACTATTGGGAGTTTCTTCATTGACTTCTGCTCTCCTTGAAAAGACCCAATAATATGCTTTATTCTGTCATTACCTTATTTTTTGGTATAATAAAACTTTTTAGATCCAATTTAAATATTTTCTTCCACAATTCTAAAATCAGCCATTTCTTCAAGGAACCCTTAATATTTTTATTATGGTATGTTATTTGTAACTGAGATATACTTCACAGGTGTGCATATTAGTACTGATTGAGAGGATGGATGGCTGAATTTCTTTTAGTCCCTTTGACCTGTGATAGGAAAGTACTATATGTGTGTATGTATTCCCTCTATATACACATATGTGCAAGTTCTTCTATAACTAACTATAATTATATTAGGTGGAACATGGGTTTTACTGACAATAATTACCTTAAATTATATCCACAATTCAAACTTTATTCCTTTTATATTTCTGAGATCTCTGGTGACAGTATACAAAAAAAGAAAGCCACCCCCATCCTTTGGTAGCTGCTATCCAAAACTCTAGAACAAAGGAACTAACTCATAGATGACCAGATTACAGAACAGAGGGCAGTCCACTGAGGGTCACCCTAACTTAAGAAACACATGCAAAAGAACCAGTACCAATGACCATCGTCATTAAGGTTATGAATATGCCTCTTCACAGCCCACTTTCATTTTCCTGGCAAATTGCTCTTTTCCACTTCTCCTCCTTTTCAAGTTTTAACTTGCTTTGTCTAGAATTCTCCATGCACATTACTTCATTTGGTAAATTTCCTGTCACATGTTTTGTCCTTCTTTTATTACCTTCACAATCTCAGTGCAATGTAACTTCCAGCAAAATATTCTCCATGTTTTCACTTGAAACAGGTATGTTTTCATTTTCTTTCTTATTTGGAAATAAGTATCTTCCTTGGCATGTTTATTTTATTCAAATATAACTAAGCCTAAGATGGTTTTTTTCTTGCGATAAGCTGTAAGTTTTCTGAAGTTCTTAACCTCTGAATGTAAAACAATGTCTGATGCATTAAAAGTATTTTAAAACTTATGTATTGAATTATTTCAACTGACTTATTAAGATTGTATTTTAGTTGTTAAAAGGGCAAGTATACAGAAAAACTTGAAAATGAAACTCAAATCAATAATATATTGAGGCTGTTAACTTGGAATTGTTCACCCACAAACTATTCCAATTACCTGTCATGAGTCTAAAACTAAATAATGAATTTCTTCAATTAGGTATATTTTTATTCAAGGTAATACTTTTCAAAGTAGATTTACCATGCTGAGGTAACTTTTTAACTTGTAGTTACTTAATTTCTAATCTGTAATATCTTAGCATGTGTGAAGTTATTAGATATTCTGATAATTTTAACACTATGTGCTGACTACAAGAGGCAAACAGATTTTTGGAAACTTTAATATTTATATGACTAGGAAAAATTCTTTTTTGGCCAAACACTGATTAATGAAAAATCTCTTCAAATGTCATTTTTTTCCTTTATTAATGTTTTCCAGAATCTATACCATTGGACGATGTGAAGATTAAATAAACCAAATATCCTAACATCCAACACACAGTCAACATCCAATAGATCTATACACTTATATGAATTCCATAGTCCTTAATCATGGGACCTTTAATAGTACTTAGCAGAGGAATTCTTTGCTTCATGAGGGATTGCCCAAATTAGAAACTCTTGAATAGAATATCACGGATATTTTTAGAATTCTCTAGAAAACCAATGCACCCATTAAAATGTTGGAGGTACAGAAACTAGACAGAGAAAATGTTTAAGCAAGCAGTCAGTAAGGCAAGACAGGTTGATAAGCCCAAGGGAAAGGTCAAATCTTTCCTACGGCCAAACTATATTATTAAAGGAAGCAGGCAAAATAAGTCAAAATTGAGCCCCTCTCAGCTCCCGTTCAGCTTCCGTGTCTTAATAAACTTTAACAGAAGCATGAACAGATTAAAAAAGAAAAAGATTGGCTGTTAGCGTGTGATAGAGTATTTCCAAGAAGGATGCTCAAAACAAAACAAAACAAAACAAACAAACAAACAAACAGTTACTCTACTGCAAAATATTTGTGGGAGAAGTTCCTTCTTGGGAAAACAGAACAATCACCAATAATTCCATCTAAGCCCTGATGATATAACAGTAAACAAACAAAGAAAAAAAGAGAAACAAAATAAAACAAAAAGAAAGGAAAAGAAAAGAAAAAAGAAAAGAAAAGAAACATTCTTTGATATTCAATTCTGTTGTTATTTGAATGGTAATGGAGGAAGCATTTTCAGAAGTTGCAAATAGAGTTCTGGCTCATTTACAAATAATTTCTCCTGCTCTAATGACTAATGACTAAAGCTAAGTTATAGTTTTATTGTTCTAAGATTGAGCAAAAGAAGTTCTACAAAGTGAACACAGTTATAATACATTCAACATAGTCAAGTGACTTTCTATTAGGTACATTAGCTCTCACAAATTTATAATATGACATTAAAATTTCAGTTCTTCCTATGAGTACATCAAATCACAGAAGGGCTAATTCACTTCATTGAATAAGCGAGAGTCAGTGTTCGTGACTAGCAAATCTGATGTGTAACCATTGCCCTACACAGTAAAATCCAAGACAAATCGGAGTGTTCTGTACCAGCTTGCCACTGTCATCATTCATCCCCAAGCGTCTCCTGAAAATAGTATATTGGCACAGGTCCAATACTCTATCTCCCTGTGTAGTCATTATCTTCCAAATCCATAGGACACAAGTCATGCAGGAAACCTGAACCAAAGTAGGCCACAGTTTTATAGCTTGTGTCATGCTTTTTTTATTACTGTATCTGAATGCATGAAAATCAATATGCTAATAGGTCTGAGAGCTATATTTTACCTTTGTAAGAATAAAAAGGGTATATTTACATTTGAATAATCTAAAATATGCCTTTACATATAGTCTTTTAATATGTCCATACTATACAAAAGACATTAAATTTAATACATGCAAAGAATATATGAAATTTAATATTTCACACAAATAGCACGGCTAAGGAAAATCTAATAAGCCATTTTAACAGTAGCTAGCAATAAAAGTGTTCTGAAAAAAGGTTTGAGAAATATTCAATAATTATAAAAAGCAAAATTTGCTAAAATACATGATTTCCTTCAAGGATTGTCATCTTTTATAAAAAGAAAAAGTATATATGCAGTTTGATTTTTCATGAAGATACTAAATTCATGTTTTTAAAATATGTTAATCAGTCATTTGATTCTTCTTCAGTGCCTCAAATAATTTTTTGTGGGTTGAAGGAATGATTAAAACCCACATGAATGAGTGAATATTTGAAATGATAACTGTTTCTAAAGTATCATTAATTTTATGCATTTCAATCAGATAATTTAGACCAATGCGATCAGCTTTCGTTTGATTATTTCTCTTTATTTATTGGGCAGATTTTTTTTATATTGCATATATGCAACCTTCAACTTAGTTTAGAATCATACCATTATGCTATAGATGAGGTTATAATGTTTAATTGCTATTATTTTGCCTTATATAACATTTACATTTAGGTATAATTTATCTCCACAAATATCTTTTATTCTACCAGATTAATTCATACTTTTTTCCCACCTTCCTGGAACTTGTTGCTTTAGTCACTTTCTTGCCGCTGGGACACTCACAATTTAAGTGGGAAAAAAAAAAAAAAAGGTTTATTTCGGCTTATATCAGCCCTTTCCGTAGGGTGTGGTACACAGCACAGTCTCAAGCATCACAAGAATGAGAAGCTGGGTTGGAGGACAGGGGGAAAGCCAGGGGAGGAACACACTCTTGTGGTCACAATCTTCGGGATGGACCTCAACCTCTCCGTCCACCCCTCCCAACCAGCCCTGTGTTAACAGTAATTACGAGATCCATGCAGATTCACACAAATGAGGCTTCTAGGGGACATGACAGATCAAATCATAACACTTGCAGAATGTTTTTGGTTTTTTTTCCCCCGTGAATAATTTGAAATATTTTTATGTGTCCTATCACAATCTGAGTTTCACATTTAGTCAAGTCTAAGTTATAATTTTAAGCTTCATCTAATTGTTAATTACTTCCCAGTACAAAGGTGGTATGAAATCTCCCATATGCTAGTTTTCTTTGCAATGCCATGATGACACCAGGTCCCTCTACTGTCCGTTTGAACTTATTAAGTCTAGAAAATGTTAATATTTGATTCTTTTAAAAAGGGGCACTATTAAATACTAGGATAGAAAATTTAGTTCTGGATTAGAAAACCTCAGCAGAAGAGACACTAAGTTCTTTCTACTACTTACTCTTTTCATTATCCTGGGCAAAGCACATAACCCTCTTCAATCACAGGCCAGTCATCTGGAAAGGTCAGATGCACCTGCTCAAAGGGTGGTCATGAGGGTGAGAGGCAGTGCAAGCCAGGGAGGGACTGAGGTAGAGAGCGCTGCTTCCAAAACATGCTAGCTTTGGGTTGTAGTGGCAATTCCTCTTTACTTCTGTGTGTCTCCGTCATTTCTTCATTAAATTTATAGTTGAATAAATATTTGTGCTGGAAATTTAAAGTTTAATAGATTTATATAAGATTTTAAAAAATATTTTCTAACATTGAGATCATGTAAGTTTGAGATTCGACTCAGGACTTAGAGAAACTGAGTCAAGCTAGCAAGTAGTTAGGTCAGGCTTCAATCAAGCTGTGTTTGTGTATCTCACACACACACGAACAACTCTCCCTCCACAGATTATAATGGGAACTCCAAAATGACTCACATCGTTAGTGTTAATTTAAGGTGCTTCTCACATTTGGAGGTGCTCAGTTAGTTTAAATGTTAAATGTTGCCAGTGTAGGCTTGAAATAAAGAGATAGCAAAAGAGTCAGAAAACTGAAAATCTGGAGCAAAATATTTTGAAAACAATACATATATCTGTATATACATTATAAACAAATGAATAAATGTATCATTATCATGTAAATTATATATACACACATTTCTTGTGGTTTCCACAGTCACATAGAAGAGAGACTACAGGATTAAAAGTCACATTAAAATTGGTTATAGCTTATTTTAGTACTATGACCTAGAAATTACATTAATAGTCTGAAAAAATACAAATGAAATCTTACTTGAATAATCAAAATTAACTTGTTTTACGCAAAAGTAGTTGGATCGAACAGAGAAAGGAAGCTAAACGCTAGTATGATTCAGCAACATACTGCAGCACTTTCCCCGGAAATCCTCCTTCGGGTAGCTAAGTAAATCAAGGCAGCTTTTCAAAAGAGTAGCATAAGGAACTTCCTTAAGTTCCGTCTGTTTTGGACACTTCGCAGGCAAGCACAAATTTAATCAAAGTGAAAGGAGAATGCAACCGCAAGTGTGACTAGAGTTTTGTTTATTTAAGCTAACTTGCTTGTTTTTATTTATTTATTTTTTCAACATGAATATTTCCTGGAAAGAAAAATACTGTATGAGAAGTTTTGTTGACTACAGACATGAAAGTATTCTAATAGAATATAAATAAAAAGCAACCATAATAATGTCAGCTAATAGACATAATTTTAAATGTCAGCATGATATGTTTCACTTTATTTTCACTTCATATTTAAAGACTTTAGTTTGTCATCGATTTCATAGGTGGATATTGGCCTATTCAGATGTTTCCTTTCTTCTTCAATCAGTTTTGGTGGTTGATATGTGTTTAGGAACTCACCCATTTCTTTTAGATTTTCAGATTTATTGGATTACAAATTTTCAAAGGAACTTCTTATTATCCTTTGGATTTCCTTGTTTTCTTCTGTAAATACATCTTTCTTATTCCTAAATCTATTGATATATGTTTTCTCTCTTTTTTCTAAGCTTAGCCAGCAGAATTCTATAAAGAATATTTAGAGAAGATTTAGTACCGATGCTTACCAAACTTTTTCAAGAAATCAAAAAGGAAAGAAAATTGCCCAACTCATTTCTTGAAGCCAGCATAACTCTAATTCCAAAACCACACACAAACCTAACAAAAACAAAACTACAGGCCAATATATTTAAAGAATATAGATGCAAAAATGCTCAATGAAATCCTTGCCAACAGGATGCAGCAAATGATAAAGAAGTTTACACACCATGAGAAAGTGGACTTCATTCCACATATATAGGAATGTTTCAATGTAGGCATAATCAATAAATGTGTTATACCACATTAACAGACACAAAATAAGAATTATATGCTTATCTCAATAGATGCAGAAAAAGCATTTGACAAAATCCAACAATCAGTTATGGCAAAGACTCTCAAGAAAATAGGAATATAGAGACCTTACCTCAACATGATTCAAGCTATGTATAACAAGCCTTCAGCCAACATAATCCTAAATAGAGAAAGACAGATAATATTCACTCTGAATTCAGGAACAAGATAAGGATGCCCACTGTCACTCTTAGTATTCAATATAGTGCTTAAAATTTTGGCAAGAGCCACCAGGCAAGAGCAAGGAATAAAAAGTACTACATATTTGAAGGGAAGAAGTAAAGATATCCTTATTTTTCAGATTAAATAACATTCTACATAGAATACCTAAAAAACTTCACCCAAAACTCTCAGAACTAATAAATTCAGTGAAGTAGCAGTTTATAAAATCAATACCCACAAATCAATAATATTTCTGTACACCAATGATGAATCAAAGAGAAAGAAATCAAGGAAACAATCCTTTTAACAATAGCAACAACACTAAAATATACATACATAGGAATAAATCTTACCAAACTAGTGAAAGACCTATAAAAAGAAAACCACAAACCACTAAAGAAAGAGATTGAAAAGGACTTTAGAAAATGGAAAGACATCTCATGTTCCTGGATAGGAAAAACTAATATTATGAAAATACCATATTCCCAAAGCTACTAAACAGATCAAATCCAATACTAATCAATGTAGTGACTATATTGTTCACAGAATTAGAAAAAAAATGAAATTTATGTAGAACCAGAAAAGACCCAGAACTTCTAAATAAATTATGAGTAACAAGGGCAAAGCTGGAGGAATCAAAATCCCAGACTACAAAAAAATGCTACAGAGCAACAGTGATTAAATCTACATGGTACTGGTATAAGAATAGACAAGAGGACCATTGGAACAAAACTGAGGATACTGAAACAAACCCAAACACCCTTAGTCAACTGATCTTTGACAAAGGGACCAAAACAATCCACTGGAGAAAAGACAGCATTTTCAACAAATAATGCTGAGAAAACTGGATCTCCACATTCAGGAGAATGAAACTAGACCCAAATCTGTCTCCACAAACTAAAATCAGATCAAAATGAATAAAAGAGCTGGACATCAAAACAGAAACACTGAACTTACTTCAAGATAAAATAGTTAAAACCCTAGAAGGCATAGGGACAGAAAAAAAAAAAATTCTGAACAGATCGCCAACTACAAAAGGAATCATAGCAAGAATCAAATGAGACTCCATTAAATTGAGCAGCTTTTGCACAGCAAAAGAAAGAATCAGCAAGATGAAGAGACAGCCCACAGAGTGGGAAAAAGATACTCACCAGTAACACTTCAGCCAGAGGATTAATATCTAGAATATACAATGAACTGAAAAACATAAAAACCCCTAAAATAAATAGGTCAAGAAGTGGGCAGCTCAAGTAAACAGAAACTTCATAAATGGCCAACAAGCATATGAAAAAGTTTTCTTCATCACTGGTCATCAGAGAAATGCAAATAAAAACAACATTGAGATTTCACTTCACTCCACTGAGAATGACCCAGATCGAGAACTCAAAAAACAACCATTGTTAGTGAGTGTGCAGAAAAAAACTGAACTCTGCATTCACACTGCTGATGGGAAGGAAATCTGGTACAACCATTATGCAAAGCAGTCAGGAGGCTCCTTAGAAAACTGAGAGCAGAAATTTCATTCGATACAGCTATTGCTCTACTGAACATGTTCTCACAAGAAATAAAGTCAACATACCTAGCAGCCCATGTGCCCATCCATACAGGGATTGATTAAAGAAGATGTGACACTTATATGTAATGGAATACTATACATCCATAAAGAAAGACAGATATAAAGTATTTGAACAAAAATTTGGCCACTTGGAGTCAATAGTGCTCAGTGAAATGGACCAAGCACAAAAGATTGAGTATTGGTGGGTTTCCCTCTTATGAAATGCACAAGAATAATAACATAAAAGGCCCCAACACTAATGATAGGTTAGAAAGAGGCAGTCGTCAGGCAGAAAAGGGGTGTGCCTCTGTAAAAGGGGTGGACATAGATACTGATTCCCCAAACTCCGTTGTTCTAATGTGTTACAGAATTTGGAATCCACGTATTTGCAAAAAAAAAAAAAAAAAAAAAAATGTTAATTTAAGTCCTGTGAAATTTTTACTACAATAAAATTATAAAAATAAAATAAATAATAAATTTTAATAGTTTATCAGATAAGAAACCTGACTTGTAAATGAGTCACTAACTATTCATGGCTACATAGAACAAGCACAGATTTATTTTCCTTTGTCTTCAGAACCTGAGTGAGTGAAAGAATACCATTAACACTAGAGATTTTCAAACAGAGAAGGTATTGTGAACATGATGCCACTTGATTCGTTTAAAGGTTTAGAGTCCCTGTCCCCCTTCTCTTTAAATCATTCAAGTGCTCTTAAAGTATGTTTTCTAAGTAAAGATTTTAAGGATTAGAGTACAATCTTGAGTTAAATGTAAAATCATGTGTTTGTGACTGGAAGTCTGTGAGGACTTCTACCAGGGTGTAAAGGTGTATGTGTATCAGTGCAATTTTTCTGGGGACAGAAGAGCCAAGAGCTATTGTCCAATTTTCAAAATGTTCTATGATACCAAATAAAATTAAGGATATTTTTATTAGGTGCAATGGTTTAGATGAGCAATGCACATCCCTTTCTTCACATTATAATGTCTAAAAATATTAATTACAGGCCTATTTTATTAATAATTTTTGAAGTGTGGTTCATGAGTAGGCCTTGTATAAGTTCCTAGGTGATTGTGACATACAATTAGAGTGGAGAATTACTTGTAAAATGAGAGTACATGGATATTTTTCAACATTCTGTTACCACAATCACATACTCATCCTTGTATTTTTATGAGAGGATGAGTTTATTTTTGTTGACAAAATAAAAAATCACTGTAAATCTCTAGTGTGCTTTTTATTTATATACATTTGCTGAAGAGTTTCTAGGGCTTAACTTCTTTGATTATACTCTGATTATTATTTTCAATATAAATAGACTTAGGAATTAGACACCACCCTTTTAAGGAATAAAACCTTCAGATAAAAAGATATAAACTATTTAAGGTAATTAGCCTGGCAGCGCATTAAATAATCATGCTAACAAAAGAATAAAATTCTGCTAATTAATTCAGACAGTGAAAGGAGATTGGCATCAGTGTGATTCTCCAGGCTGCTGACCAATTTAAAGGAGAAAGCTGTACTGGCAGTCATCTTGGAAGCTGGCATACTATCTGACGCTTCATCATTAATGTGATGTCACAAGGACCAGCTGAAGGTCTTCTAACACAACATAGCAGAAACAGGAAAATGAAGTGAGAGAGACATAGAGATTTTTTTCTATTATTGTTCTATTTTAATTAAAGCGATGCTTTCAATGGAACTATGTTAATACTGTCCCTATTGATATAATTTCTGAGTTTCTTAAAGGGAGGTCTATTTCCCTTTATAGTTTTTAAAGGAACCCAAGAAAGAGCTAATTTTTATGAGTGTATATGGAATGGAAAGTCTCATTGAGATCTGGGAGTGTTTATCTAGCACACACGAGACTCTAGGTTTGATTTCAGCAACATACAAAAAAATGAGTAGAGTATGATGGCATTTACCTGTAATCCCAGCACTGAGGCTGATGCAAGAGTTTTGCTGTAAATTCAAAGTCAGGTTGTGGTACAAAGTGAGTTCAGGACCATGCCACACTACAGAGCAAGACCCTATCTCCAAAAAACAAACAACATTTTTTTTTATAAAAGTGGTGGAATGTTGACTCTTTACAAAAGTAATAATAGTAGCATTAAAGGATTCATATTTAATACTCTAAACAATGCCTGTTTTAAATATAGGAAAACTGGAGTTTAAAGAACATATTTGTCTAACAAGCGGTAGTACAGTGGTTAGATTGCTAATCTAACAAGTGCAAGGCCCTGAGTTTGATTCCCCAACACCACATAAACCAGGTGTGGTGACACAGACCTGTAATCCCAGCTGAGACAGGAGGATTGCCATGAATCCAAAAGCATCTTGGGCTGTATAGTGACTCATGGACCAGTGTGGACTATAGGGCAAGAACCTGCCTCAAAAGGAAGAAAGAAAGAAAGAAAGAAAGAAAGAAAGAAAGAAAGAAAGAAAGAAAGAAAAGAAAAAATACATATATTCAAATTTATATGTTGTAGAAGTTGACACCGAGGTTGATGCCCAGTACTTTCTGACCCATGAGACAACACTTCAAACTCAGTTTCCCTTTCTGTTACGTATCCCTGGTTCTGTGGCCAGAGCTGCCCAGTCCAGCAAGCTCCATGTTAATTGATCGAGATGATTAACATAGCAACACTTGATCTCAAAGCTGATGTATTCACATCACCATCCAACCAAGGATACCGCGGGTCATGAGTACACAGTGCAGCGTGATGGACTACGAGCTGCAGTGGTGCTCCAGGGAAGGGATTCAGCGGTTAACCAGATCTGCTCTGAGACGTCAGAGTGCAAAATCCTTTGTGTTTATCTTTGTTTACCCAAAGGCTCCCTGACACATTTAGCATAGATTAGTTTTAGTTTTTCTCCCCTGGAGAGCTACTTCTCTAGCACTATACTCAAAAAATGCAGGTAATATGCTCTAAGTTTCATTTCAGCTGTTACATTCTGTTACTATGACCAAACTTAAGAGACACACGGAGTATATATGGCTGTGTATTATGGCATTCGATTCTTCTACATAAGCGGTAACGGGTGAAAATAGCTGCTGAAACCAGTGTGTAATGGAGACCACTAATAGAGCAGAGCTTCCAGACTAGACAAAGGGAGCCAATTTACCCCATCTGGAAGATGGTTTCTACACATATTTATACATGTGCTTTTATTTGTTATCGCTGTATTTTTCTTTGTCAGAGATGCAGCTGCTTTTAACGTACTGCTTTCCTTGGACACACTGATATATTTGGCAGTTGGTTTTACCATGATGTTTTATTTTCCAAAATAATTTGCTTTTTTAAGAAAAATTTTGGTTCAAATATACAGAGTTCTTACTTTTTTTGAGATAGTATATCGCTCTAGTCCAGGCTGGTTCTGATCGCATGGGTAGCCCAGACTGGCCTCAAACTCACAGCAATCCTCTTGCTTCAGTTCTCTGAGTGGATTACAGATGTGCCCCTCCACACCCGGCTTACGTGGTGCTGTGATGGGGACTCAAACTCGGACACTTAGCACTTGCTAGGCAAAGAGCTTTAAATGCTGAGCTATTCCTCCATCTCCAGAATTCTCACTTTCATAACATAAGCTTCAAAGGCTTTGAAGGCATTGTTCCTTTCCTATTTTCAATGCTCTTACTTTTAACCACAGTTTAAAATCTAGTAAAATTATGAAAAATACAAACATGTGTGCCTTCACGTGTGTAAATTCCTACGTGTTTCTGTACATATATGCTGCATCTATGTTTGGAGCAATGTATGCTTATAAAACATGATTTTTCTGGATTTTATTTGATTACTTGTGATGTAAATATATATAATTTTATAATTAAAATAATCTATAAATATTTGTTTTCATTGCTACAGCTCAAACGCAAAATATCCCCCCAGAGTTCATATGACTCAATCCTTTAATGACTTCTGTGCTATTCAGAGGTGAGGACTGGCTGGGAGAAGGGCACTTGGGGACATGATCTGCAAGGATCTGTGCTTGTAGCCCGCTCTTTTCTGCTCTCTCTGCTTCCTTGCTGCCCTGAGGGAAGAAGCTTTCCTCCTTCCATGCTAGACCCTCCCACATCTGCCTCTCTGCCATGGGACCAGCTGAACCTCCATGGATTGAGACCTTTGAAATTCGGAGCTAAAATAAATCTTTGCTTCCTGTAATTGTGGGTATCAAGTATTGTATCGAGCAATTAAAAGATAATGAAGATATTCTTAAAATATAGATAATATTCATTTGACTAAAATTATATTTTAACTAATATTGTCCATCTTAATATGTTTCCAAGGAATAGATATAATAATGAAATTTTAAAAAGTTCCATAAGACTTTCCTTTGCTAAAAGAATTAATTGAAAGCAATCCAGAGATTATTAGCATATAAAAGTAAAAATAATTGTAGCATCAATTCTAATATCAATATTGATCATCAAATGGATCATTCTGATTACTGCTCATCACCAATTTGATATTGACTCATTAAATTACCTCTCACTAATTCATGCCCTTTATGGACATTTTAATTCATGCTCTTAGTCTGCAAAGTTAAACAGTGTGACAAGTGGTGAATGAATTCAAAGCATAAATTAATGAAGATTTAATCAGGTTGACAAAAATGTCTTGTGCCACAACATTTTCAAGATTATACACAATATTTTAAAGGTAAAATTTACTTCCAGTGCATGATTTGAGTGTCACTATGAGTAATTCATTTAACAGTAATTCAAGCGTGCTTTAATACTTTAAGAGTAAGACAGATTACATTTCAATATATGATCGAAAATTATATTAGGAAAGTGTATATCCACTTCCAAAGAGCCATATATTTATCAGTAACTTGACATTGTTTAAAAATTATTTTCCTTCTTTAACTGTTTTCTACCTACTTCTGCTCATAAAGCATCCTAATTTTTAATCTTAGAAAGTTTTTTTTTTTTTGTAAGATTGAATCTCTCTACTCAACAGATAGACTCAATTTTTGGAATAACTTTCTCATAATGTAGTAAGACACTAGGTATAATATTAGCAAATATAGGACATAAAAATGTTTGAGTATTGTCATTCTCAGCAGTTGGAAAATAACTGGACTTTTTCACAAGACTGTACAATAAGAATGAAACTGTAATCAGATAGTAAAATCTTCCCAACTCAAAAATCCTGCTGTACTTAATACTAGTTAACGGCCAATTGAACTGATAACCTATTCACCAAAAATATTCTTTGGTCATATTTTTCAAATTTTTGAGTATAAAATTTGATTGTCAATTTTTCACTGTTCAAGATGCTCCAATTGTAGAGTTTTAGAATTTAAATTAGACTGTTATATCTTCACATCTTAACTTACCTGGAATTTGTTCCAAATGATATAGAAACTCCTGAATGCCAGACTTACTGGTGATATTCAAACCTGCAATTACATTCAAAGCACCTGCCTTGCTTCTGTTGAATCTGCCCCAGGCCAGCCCTGACATGATCTTTCCTTCTACTGTTATGAATATGATTTATTAATCCCACTCAAAAATACCAAAGTTATATATGGAAATAAGAATCATGTAATAATTTTATTAAAAGTTTAATTATGATCTTAAAAGATTATGTTTATAATTTTAAATAATCAATATAACTGTTATTGCTTAATTGTAAAGTGTTCTCCAAATGTCTCACATTTAGTAATGAGTGGACTATAGGAGTACTGCACACGTCAATGAGTTAATCTGCTCATGACCTCAGGTGCTGTTGGAATTTGAGGCCTGTTTGGAGAGATGGGTTTCTGGACTTGTGACATGGTAGTGCTATTTTCACTCTTCAAGGTGCTTTCTTCTATCTCTGCTTCCTGGAAGCCATGAGCAGCTTTCTTCCATTCTAGATTCTTCCAACATTGCTGGCCAAACACACATAGTCTTTGATCTCTGAAATCTGAGCTAAAATCAACCTCTCCTCTTTTACTTTGTTGGTGTTGAGGGCCAAAACTGTGCGGGCACTTTGTTCCTGTCCAAATACTTTGCCTGAAACTGAGATTAAGGGTATGGGCTCTTTAATTTGGTGTTGAAAATCTCAAGACAGTCAAATATTCAGGCTGTTCCATGGCTACTGCTTGTGACTTTTAGACAAAAGAAAGAAAAAATGGTGGAGAAAAATGATCTTAAAAGTTTGAAGTTTTGCTTTACTGTAAAGGCCTGCAGAGAGACTGCAGATGGTCACAGGAAAGATCAAGAGATCAGCCTTAGAAAGAAGCCAAGTATTTACACTCCTGTGAGGGCATCAAAGAAGTGAATAGACTCCACCCTTTACCAAATCAAGGGTGAAGAGACAGAGGACTTTGCTTTGAGAAATGTAACCCAGGTCCAAAGAGATCCTTTGTTGCAGTTCAACCATCTAAGAACTCAAAGACTTCTTTCTATAGCTTCTGTCCCAAGAGACCAGGCCACGCCTCAAGTGTAGGACATTATTAAAGTTCATATGGTCCTGTCTTTACATGCTTAAAAAAGCACAAGAGTTGTGGGTTCATGGAGGCTTCCATCCATATTTCATAGAAAGGTTTCAACAGCCAGGCAATGTGGCCCTCAGAGGGCTGTGGTGACCTCCAGTATTTGGAGAAGCAGGGAACACAGAGGTTGGTGAGGAAGGATGCAGGCTGTGAGTAGATCTAGCCCAGAAAAAAAAAAAAAAAGGTAAAGATTTCAGTAGGAGGCAACACTGTAGGGGCGGGACTACCCAAGCCTTTTGGAGTTTACAGCTCACCCCAGTTTACCCCAGGTGCTGGTCATAGAATTATAGGATTTCGTCCTTGCCTTGCTGATTTTAGAACTGACTTTGGTTCAATTGCTCATCCTTCTCTCCTTCTCTTTTGAAATGAGAATATTTATATTGCCTTCATATTTTGAAGATGCTTAACTCTATAGCTTTCATAGAACCTCGCAGCTGAGTTTGCTTTGATTCACAAAGAAGAGTTTGGACCTGAATTTATTTTATTTTATTTTATTTTTTACAGGGGTGACACTGTTAAAACTTTGACAAGTCTTAGAGAAGGACTAAGTGCATTTTGTATAAACAGATGCATGTGAGTTTTTGGGGAAGAGTGGTGAAATGTTATGGTTTGGGTCTGGAGTGTCCCACAAAAGCCTAATATACTTATGGACACTGTGAACTATTGGGAGGGGAGTTCTGGCTGTGAGGGGTAGATGCTTGGAGTTTGGCCTGGTGAGTGTGTGCTGGTTCCTCTCTTACTCCCAGATCTGACAATATTCTACCATGTTGTGAGAAGCTCTCTTTCCAGCTCTAGGCCCATTCAACCACTTCCAGCCACCTACCTGTGAAGGGACTATAACCTTCTGAAACTGTGAGCTAAAATATATCTTACCTCCCTCAAGTTGTGGGTGCCGGGTGTTCCTTTCCAGCAATGAGAAAATAACTAAGATGCACACTTTCCTCTCTGATGGCTGTTTGCCATGCTACATGCAGCTGTCCTCTGCTGTACCCCTCGTGCCATGTGCTTCCCTGGTTGCCGGCTGCACAGTAATGAAGTGTGCAAGACCTTCTGAAACTGCGAGCTGAACTAAATCTTTGCTCCTTTACATTGTGAATGCCTGATATTCTGTCTCAGTTAAAAAAAAAATAGGTAAATAAAACATCTGATGAAGGAAATTCCAGGGCAGTCCAATGTTCAGGCTGTGGTATGAATTTCTGATGGCTGCTTTTACCAACATCTATACTAAAAATCAAGAGCAAACATTACAGAAAAAAGGCAAACATAAAAAATTTGTATTTTCATCAGAAAGGAAGCACCTGAAAAGTTGGAGCAAAAAAGAGCCTATTCGCGAAGAAGATTAGCATTAAAAAAGAGCTAAGTACTTTGCATGAGACCAATAGGAAAGACATCTTGAGGGAGTCACAGACACTGTAAGTCCTCATACTTCACATGCTGAAGAATGCAAAACCCTAGAGATTTCATTTGAGAAGAGAGCTGTAAGGAGCTCAGCTCATCCAGGGTCACCTAGGTAATTAAATTCTTGAGTTCAGACTTCTAGGCACTCAGAGGCCACTGAAGCCATGGATCCATGGGGGCTTAGCTATGACTCAGTCTGGTAACTAAGCGTGTCATGATCAATGTAGTGCTGGTTTATAGATATACAAAATTCCATAAAGACATGGAAGCTTCCACCCAAATTTTAGAAGACCAGGAAAGCCAAGCAGTATAACTCTGAGTAAAATGTACAGAGATGTATGAATAAAGCCAAAAGTGCATTAGAGACCCCAGAAATTTGGTAGTATGAGGAATGTAGACAAGGTGCTGACAAAAGCCACAGGCAATGCATGTAACCACAATGTTATGATTTAGATTTGAAATTTATCCAAGAAGCTTCACGTATTTGGAAGGTGATTAGATTAAAGAAGTCCGACACTCAGCAGTAGATTAATCATTTATGAATCCATGTGCTATAATGAGGTAGGACCTGGTGAGAGGGCTAATGGGGACATGGCCTGGAAGAGTGGATTTTTATGCACGGCTTTCTGTTGACTTTGCTTTCTGGCTGTAAGGGTATGAGTCATTGTCTTCCATCAAGGAGTTCAGCTTTACTCTTTCTGCCTTGGATTTAAATAGCCACGTAAGGAGTGAGCTCTCTGAAACTGTGAGTTAAAATGACCCTTACAGTTATGAGTGTTAGGTATTGTGTCTCAATGAAGAAAAACTAACTAAGACATACCTCAAGGGAGAGGCCATGAGGTTTGCATCAGGCAATTCCATAGGGGTGGAGGGAGCTGCCCAAGTCTCTGAGTACATATCTTGCCACAACTTACTGGACACAAAGCTACATATGGAGTTTCATGTCTGCCCTATTGGGTTTTAGCATTGTTTTGGTCCATTCCTTTCCATCTTCCAATATTCCCTTTTGACATGGAAACATTTATGCCATACAATCATAACTTAAATGTATCTCTCTTTCTTTTTGAATTTAAGGAGCTCACTGCCTTGATTTGTCTGGAGGAGAGTGTGGATTTTGATTTATTTAATGATACTGGAATTGTTATACATTAGCGAATTAGAGATGCAATACATTCATTTTGATTTTGCATTATGAGATGAACATGAATCTTTTGGTGGGGGCAAAGGTCCAATTTTATGTTTTAAATCTCAATTTTCCTCCAAAAGCCTGGTGTTGGAAAGGTGTCTCTATCAGGTGGGTGTTATTCTCATCAGCGAATTAATCCAATGATAATTTAATGTGCTGCTTAGTGAAGCCTGGTTACAGACATCTACCATGGGTGCTATGACCTGGAGTGATATGGCTACCTCCTTGGGCCATTTCTCCCTGTTTTCTTCCCAGCTGCCATGCTGTGAATGTGTGTCTTCCACAGTGATCTCCTCCTCCATTCCTGGCTCACCATGCAGGGACTGAGACAATGAGCCAAAATAAACCTATCCCCTTTTTTAAGTTGTAAGTTTGTTGAATATTGTATCCCAAAAATAAGAAGCTGGTTATGATACTTCCTTCAAAATTATAAATTAGATTTCTTAAGATTTATTTTTGTCACATAAACGGTTACCATTTCATTCTAATCTATTCTTTTTGTTGCTTTTGTCTCAGAATAAACAGAATGCTGCAATTGCTCCCTATCTTTTGAAAAACAATTCACTATAGCCCTAATCTGTAATGAGATTCAATCATAGAACCATAAGAACCTTGTTCCTAGTATCTAGGAATAGTGGGGTATGTGATCATGAATTGAAAATTAAGATACCTGCATATTCTTCCCATGGATGCTTAATGCAGAAGAGGCCTCAGAAAAACTTCAGAGTTTCTCTTGGTTACTTTCTATTCCTGTTTATTTGTTTGCTTGTTTTTAACTTTTTGAAAGTTCTACTATTCTTATTCTTTTATTTGTTTTCTATATAATCAAAAATTTTGTAACTCCAGCAATTATTAGCTTGTCATAATTCTCATTATACTGACTAATTGTTAAAATTCACAAATCTTAAATGGGAGCAATATCAAATTCCTCCTGTCAGCCAATTAAATTTTCATTTCAAAAAAAAAAAAGCACTCATAGTCTCTGTAGCCAGTCCAAGTTAGCATATTACAGAAAGACATATATCTGGAAAGAGATCCCAAAAGATAAGACAAGCCATGCCTGCAATTAAGACTTCAGAATAGTCCTCCATATGTGTTCTTTCTGCTTTTTATATTTTCCCTTTTCTCTGTTTCAGAATGCTCAAGTTCAGACTTCTCCCTAGAAGCCCAGTGGCAGCAGGCGAGGGATATTCCGAAAAGAAGAGCTCGATGTAGACACTATCATTTCGGGTCTTTTGCATTTTGTAAGGTGCTGGTCAGTAATATGATTTAAAGAAAAAAAAAAACCTCACCCTAAAACACACTTGTTCCTCTATGCCCTTGCTTTTGACATTCCTCATTAAGCTAAAACTAAATTGAAAGATGATTATGTGACCATGTTAGATGTCTCTGCATTTTTTTGTAGCAATCATTTGTTTTAGGTCAATATTACATTTTGATTTATTCTCATATTTCTGCTGTCTGAATAAACAGGATGCCATTAACAATCCATTTTTAATCTTTTATCTTGCTAGTAAGTTTTCTATACTTTCCCTTTGTCGTATATGAGACTTGGGTTTGCACACATCAGAAATATCTATATCCTGAAACAGGGATTTTCACTTTCCGCATTTTCCTATGCCCACTGCTCTGATTTGGATCCGCAGTGCTCCTCAAAAGGCCTCATGAATTTGCATGTGCTGTGGGGAAGTGGGGCCTGGCTGGATGGGGTGGACCTTGACCTGGAGGGATGGTGTCAACTTGCTGAGATTGGAGAGCACCCCAGTCAGAGATACTAGGAAGGGAAGGAGAAGTACCCACCTTGAATGTGGAGGGGTCTAACTGGCAGTGTGAGCTAAATAAAGGCGGGAAGGACACTTTCCCAGCTTCTTCCTGGGAAGGCTTACTCTCTAGACAACCACTGGCTCCTACCTTGCCTTAGTTTTTTTACAGTGCTGTTAGTAGCTCTCTGCCCGCTGCCATGTGCCTTTACCATTGCTGGCTACTCATGAGTGAGCTGTGTGAAGCCTTCTGAAACTGTGGGCTAAAATAAACGTTGATTCCCTCAAATTGTGGATGCTAAGTACTTTGTCCCAGCAATGAAAAATTAAATAATGTACCACCTCAAGAGCCACTTCTATTTTGACTTGTTGCTGAACTTCTTTTGTGCCTGCTTCTACAGATCTTCTTCATTCAAAGACACAGCACTTATAGTCCTGAGAACTGACCCAAAGACCTTCTCATTATGCTGCATCTTCCAACTCTACTTATTTATTTATTTATTTATGTATTGTAATTTTGACCAATTGCTTGCCTATATATGTGCAGAGCTGTTCTGTAACTCTATTTCTTTTAGTCTACATCCTTATCTATGTGCAATACTATGCTACTAGATAAAAAGAGATGTAAGATAAATCTGGCATTTGCAAAGAATAAGTATCAAGGTTGCTTTTTTTTTTTTTCTCTTTGGTTTTCTCTTGGCTACTTTAAGTTGTTGACTTTCCATGTAGATATTAGAACAAGTTTGACAATTTCTAAAATTCAGAAACAAGTATTTTCACTAAGATTTGGTTCTATTTGAATATTAACCTGAGAAATATTGCTATCTTCCTAGTCATCAGGAGGTCTTTTGTCTTGTTATGTAAATCTCCTTTCAATATCCTCAACAGTGTTTTTTAATATTCAGTTAGAATTTTTGAAACTTGATATAGTGTTTCCTAAATTTTTCAACAGTGCTATAAATAAAATTAGTTTTATTTCCCCGCCATTTTGTGTGAATATATGTACGCATACCAATGTAAACACATAGTTAAAATTTGCACATTGATCATTGTTAATACTAATCTATTTTCTTAGATTTCTTAGAATAACCTACTTAACATGTCATGAAAACATCAATATTTTTGCTTCTTTTTGTGATTTTCAATATTTTCTCTTTTGCTTTATGACAAAGGTTTAGAATTAATAAAAGCAAGTATTCTTGCCTCTTTCTAGTCCTCAGCGAAAGGCATTCGATATTATTAAACCTTGGCACCGCAGTAGATTTTTCTTATCTGGCTTTATCAGGATAGAAGGAGAAAAGCATATCACATTACTGACACGTCATGAGTATTTGTCAAATTTAGATGTTTAAGTTTGTTCATTTTTCTTCATTGATGCATGCACATATTTTATATAACTAAGACGGCAAATCATAGTCATTGATTTTTATATTATTAACATGCAATTTTGGGTGAACATTATTTGGCATTATACACAAATATTGTGTTACCGATGTTGATACCTTGTTTTGTTAAATAAGTCCTCGTCCATTTTCTGAAAGAATTTACACTTGACTCTTATTTCTTTATCTGACATGTCTTTAGCTCATCTTTATCTTTAAAAATGTTTCACTGGATACAGAATAATGGGCTGACTCTTTTTCTTCTTCCAGTTCTCGGAAGATATTGGAGCACTATTTTGTAGCCTGTGTGGGGTTTCGTGAGAAGTTCACAGCCATTCAAAGAAAATTTTCTTTAAAAAAATACATGTTCTTTCTTCTGGCTGGTTGTTTTCAAAATAAATTCTTTGTCTTTGTTTTTAACTAACAGATTAGAGTGCTCCAAGGCATACTTTGCTTAATAGGCACCCATATGAGGTTATGGAATTTCTTACAAGCATTTATTTGTATTCCACCAAATTACCTAGTCAGCTCTCGTTGCTTCAGATACTTATTTAGATCTACTGGTGAGGATCAGTGGCAGAGTACTTACTTGGCATGCTGGAGCTCCTGAGTTCGATCCCAGGAACAGAAAATTATCCTTTTTCAGTCATTTGTTTTATTTGCTCTTGTTTTCCTTACAGAATTCTGTGTGTATTTTAAACTCTATTTTCACTTAAGTCCTTAAATCTGATTGTTTCTATTATTTTCCACTAACTCTTTCCTCTGATATAGAGCCCATTCGGTAAACTTTTCATTTCAGACAATTAATTTGTATAAGTTCTAAAATTATTCGACTCTTTCACACATTTTACATTTCTTTTTAAGATTTTACAACTTGTCTTTCATTGCAATTCTTCTTTTTTAATTTATCAAACATGGTATTAGTATGTCCTAGAGCCCTTAATCATAGTATTTTATCTGATTCATCAGTGTTAGCCTCTGATGATTCCCTTTGACAATGGGTCACATTACTCTGGTTCTTTATGTGTCAAATATTTTTAATCTTATTCTGAACGTTGTAAGTGGAGATTATAGATTTTCTTGTAGTCCTTCAAAAGTGGGGTGTTTTTGTTTGTTGATCTCAGCAACCTTGAATAGACTCAAAATGTGAAATCTTTTTCATCTGCAATGGGGAAAAGACTGATTCTTGTCTTCACTCTACACAATGTGATCATTGTTTAAGAGAAAATGGGTTGTTTGTGTTGCAGCTCTTTATCTGGGGTAGAGCTCTCACCTTCTGGTCCTTATCGCCCTCCAGGAATTCTCTTACAGTTACAAAAGCAGAAGGAATATGGCATCGCTTGTAGAGATTCAGCCTCCCTGAGCTGAGCCTGAATCTGGCCTGCCCTAAGGCTAAAACTGCAAAACTAGGAGATTTAACCATACTAATCTCCTTTCCTTTGTGTGATTCCTCTTCAAACTAACTTGCAGATTACTCTAGACAACCTCCAAGTTGTTTTGGTAGTTTGTGAAGGATTTTCTAATGTTTAATTTCTGGCTGATGCTGGCATACTTGTCAAGTTGATAATTGAACTCTAATTTTTACTTCTATATTTAATTGAATAATATATGCCTGCTCTTACAGAATATAAACTATATTCCTGAAAATTCTACATTTTCTCTTTTTACTGTTATTGTCAGAATCTTAAAAATGCCATAGTAAAGAATAACCACAGTAAATATTTCTATGATTCATAAATTTATGGAAATACTATTTGCTGGCGAAATATAGCAGGAAATAACGAGAGTCAGAATTCAGAGATTAATGTGAGAATTGTTAACGTAGAAAATTTTGAAAGTCCAGATAATATCACAATTTTTCTTTATTATAGCAAAAAAAAAATCTTTGATTATAGTCTCTGTTAAGTCCTTCCTTATTTTTTAAGTATTCATACACATTTTAAGAGATTCTCCAGGTCAACATATTCTTAACTATGAGAAGTAGTATACATTATGTTTCTTTGATCTGTCTTTTCTCTAATTTTTAGATCATGATGAAGAATGAGAATCTACCTCATTTTTTCCTCTATTATGTAAGCAACACGCACACAGCTCATCCCAAGCATGCGTCATGAAGGATGCATGATTGAATGGCCAAGCAAATTTTTGAGAATTTTTCACTGGAGTATGACATCAGGTAGTGCTGATAAAACTACTCAAGATGATGAATGTGGCCTCCTTGGCGGGTATATTTCTTGTAACCATTCCGTGTAGACACCAATGCTACTCCAGAGACTTGCAGCTTTGCATAGTTACTATATCACCACTGTCAACTTCCCAAAAGACATATTGACCTTTCCTAATCAGTGCATCATTTGGAATACATGACAATGAAGCTTCCTGACAACTTTTAAGCTTGAAAATCACCGTCTGCATGTAAAGATCCCCTTGCGCAGGCAGGTCTCGGCTTCAATCTTTGTCTTGCCTGTCATTAGAAGTTCTTTGCTGACCCTGCACATCTTTAGCATGTTGGAATGCCATCATTAATAGTTTCTGGATTACTGTTCTAAGGATTTATGACTATCTTCATAGCAAGTTGAGTTAAAATAGTTTCTCAGAGGACCAGAAGAACATTATGACACTAGCTTCCATTTCTAGCATATGTCCCAGGGTAAATTTAATATAGCTGCGGCTGTTTCAAAATAGATGTTTCTTCTAGTTAAGAAGCATATACTTCATTTAATTAAAACTTTTTTTGTTCTTCTGAAGAAAAAAAAGTGGCAACCAGGAGAAAATAAAAAGAAAGAAAATTTGGCATGAATAATGATAGCCAATTGCCTCTTTATTAATTAGACTTGAGGTTAACTTTACTTGCTGAGGGTGCTAAAATTATGGGATGACAATTTTTGATTATTTAAGCTTGTTTTTCAAGTGCTAAAACTTTGAACATGTAAACAGATGACTCACTTATTTTTCCACCACCCTCTAAACAATTATTTTCTTCCAAAGACTCAAGATATCTTATCTGGCTACATGCTACTAAAATCTATCAGCCGTTTTAATAACTAGTTCAATTGTTTGTAAAATCACTTCAGCCATTTTAATGTTTACAAAAAAATCTTTATTGCCAGATTCATAGTGGAGGCTTATAAATAAAAAGTAATTATATTACATAGAAACTGAGTTCTAGGAAATTTATTTCTGGATTTTTTGCTGTTGTTTATTGTCTCCTGTCAAACCTAAGGACATTATGACACCAGCTTCAATATCTAGCATGTGTCCCAGTATAAATTTAATATAGCTTATTAAATTTATTTGTAAAAGTATCAAATATAAGTATAGATTATAAAAGCATGGAATTAAGGCATTATTTTGGGAAAACAAGAGTTATAATAAATATTAAAATTTAAGGTGGGATTACAAAATAAAACAGTTGCTTATCTAATCTCCTTCCTACCTGTACTTGTATATTGTGAGGCTTAAAGACCCTAAGTCAGGGTAAATTACTGTGTGGTACAAAATTCTCAAGCATATTCTAATAGTAGCCATAATTTAAAAAAGAAATCTGAAGTCCTTACGAAGTCTCCATGACAGTGTCTCTTGCTATGTCCTCAACTTTATCGCCTCATCTTCTCTGCTGGTCATCATCTTTTTCTACCACTTTGGTTCTTGATGGGTCAAACTCACGTCCCTCTCAGGGACTTTGCATACTTGCCTTCGATAACACACGTTGTCCGTGTGTTCATTTAACTTTCCGGTATATCTCAATTCCCAGAGCAGTTTCTTTTCCAGTTTAGCCAAAGTATTCTTTTCATCAACAGATCTTTGACTCTTTAACTGATTTCCCTTTTCTAATTGACATTTGTCACTATCTATATGGAATTACATGTGGCCAGTCTAATTTCATATAATATAAATTTAATATGAGCAAAGATATCACTGCTTTCCCTCACCACTTTATTTTTTAGTTTTGCTGTCTGATTTGCTAAAGCCTTCTTTTTAGCAGATAAAGGAATTATAGGAGGCAATTACTTGCTTCAATTTAATTTATTCACCTTGGGCAAATAATAAAAGTATTATTTTATATTAATTCATTCAATTATTAATAAATATGGCAAACTTTCCTCACGATCCTGTGGTCGCCATTGTCATTGCCATCACTGTTCCCCCTCCTCTCTTCCTCCTTCTCCTCTCCCTCCTTTTCCTTGGCCTTCTTCATCTTCCATTTTAAGAACTTGCGAAAAGTATATCTTCTTTAACATGTGAAGGCCTCCTTTTTTCCATTTTTGAGGAAATTTACGTGTCCTTATTTTATAACAGAGACTGGAGTATTTGCTTTTGGAGGCACGTGTTATCTAGAAATGTGTTTGTAATTCTCCCTCTCTCTCTTTCTTTCTCTCTCTCTCTTCCTTTTTTCTTTTTTATGTCCTTTAAAAAAGGTGTTAGGCTTTTTCTTTTATATTCTAACTGCTAATTTTATTTCTTTTTTGTTTGTTTGTTTGTTTGTTTGTTTCCAGATTCTTATTTTAACATTTGCCTACTCTTGGAGATATTTCTTTGTGTTATTGTGTGTCGAAGTTGTGTTTTCGTTGCTAGGACAAAATATCCTATACCTACAACTCAAAAAAAAATATTTTAGCCCATAGTTTTAGAGATCTCAATCAACAAATGGTTGTATAGACACAAGTAACTAGATACCTTGAAGCAATGGATGGACGTAAGCTGCCATAGTGGTCTCCACAGGTTGAAATTTGAAATAAAGTCATAAAAAACTTGGGCTAACATGACATAATGCAACATATAAGTATTAAATATACAACATTTTCATTGAAAGACGCCCCTAAAAATGAAGAACAAAGTGACAAAAGAGGCAGGATAATTTGAATAAACATGACTACACATTTATCAAAATATTTTTCAAAGATTTATGAACCTGGTAGAGTCTTAAAAACAAACCATGATGTAGTTTTATAAGATGCTATCTTATCCATCACTAACGGTGGAACTCTTTACCATAGGAGAAGCACAGTCTCTATCCTGGCATAGAACCTGGTCTAGATTTTTATTAAAGCCATTGACATAGGAGTGAGGGCAAGAACAAGAAGTTTCACTTCACAGGAATCTCCTTAGGCAGATGTTAGGCTGCTCAGCACAATTACCCGACCAAATGGCTCACCAAGGCTGCCCTTGCCAGATAGCAAAGTCTTATCCATTAAAATCAAACAGGAAGTGAGAAGTGATCAAGTAGAGTATTTGATAAAGCCCTTATGGGAATATATATATATATATATATATATATATATATATATATATATGCCTTTGCAAAGTTATTTATGAAAGTATAAATATTGAAAAATAACTTACTGAATTTTCTGTTCCATCTAGATTTAGAAAGTATTTCTATTATTATATTCAATGATTTCTTTTCTCTTATTGACATCATATTCTTTTAATTTATAGCAATGCTTGGTGCATAACATTATTTTCCAGAAACAGTTATATTTAACCTTATTGTACTTAATACCCATCTCTTTTGGCCTATAAGTCATATTCAAGCATTCAAAAGATGAACACAGGATTACCAGATCCAAAATCTAAACAAGAACATGAATGCATTGTTAGCTTAGCTTAAGTGAAAGATAAATGTTTGCAAAAATAGTCATTCATCCCTTAACAAAAAAGAATCCAAATGAGAATGTTTTCTTCTTTTCTAAGATGAAACACTAGTTTATGTGTTTTCTAATCCTTCAATCCAGGTAAAAATCCTTTAATCCTGCCTAGTATAGCCCAAAATGGAGGGTTAAGAAAGCATTTCTTAATATGTTCCTTGTCTAGGAAAATAGCCTTTGATTGCTTTTGTGGACTTATGTCCCAGATAAGCAAACAAAAACACGAGAAACGAATGGGTTCAGAATTATTAGGTAGCAATTGAAAATACAGAGGAATTATGATTTCTTTTTGCCAATATTAAAAATTTATTTATTTTTTTCATTTATGTGTGTATGTAGTATATACATTAGAAAAATGATTATAACTACTGCTAATAATGATAACATTAATAATTACACATAAGCTTCAGAAACAGAGCTGACAATTTACAAGGGCTCAGAAAACATATCACCTGAAAAATGCATTACAAGGAAAAATAATTAACTCTAAATTCAATAACTGGTCTGAAAAGTAATCCACAACTTTTGTGAATTATGTTACATACAATTTTTACTGCTTTTATGTTTGACAAATAGGATAGAGAAATATAGTTTTCTTTTTGGTCAAAAAATAACATTAAATGTTTTCATTTATGTGTTCAGAAAAATGCATTAATAAATATTAGCTACCCAGAAGGAACTTACTACATATTTGTTGAGTGATATTTCATCTCGATTACACTAAATCATAGAAGTAGTTGAGTTCTTCCTTTGATTCTAACATTTTTGTTATTGTTTTTTTTTTTTAATTTATTCTGCAGTTATCTTAAAAACAGAGTTCGTCAGTCTTCAAATTGCCACACCATCTCAGGAGAATAGGATTACCACTTTGTACTATCTCTTCCAAAAAATAAGAAAGGGATACTTTCAGGAAGATATATGAATGATACAGTATACAAAACATTTTAATGTTAATCTGAGTTAAATTAAGCATTCTCTCTTAATCGCAGTTATGAGAGTTTGCTTAATACCTTATAATATTGGAGAATATATATATATATATATATATATATATATATATATATATATATATATATATACTTTTTAAAGTCAAGGCCCTAGTAGTTGTCAATCATTAGTTTCCCCCTTAGAAAATCTTTTGAATGAATCACACATCCTAGACATCTGGAATTCCAGAATATCAGAATATGCCAATAAGTATAACAATCAAAGACAAAAACAAGAAAACAAAACAAAACAATAAACTTAAGTATGTATTGTGGTTTGGCTCTGCAATGTCCCCCAAAAGTCTGATGTATTTAAAAGTCAATGGTTTGTCTATGGAACCATGTGCTGCTTGTAGATTGGGGCCTAGTCTGGAGGGGTGGATTACAGGTGTGTAAAATAGGATTAAAGGTGTGCAGTGACCACACCTTCCACACCTGGATGGAGGAGGGGCTGATCACTGGGAGGAGACCTGGAAGGATATATAAGATGCTTCCTGCCTTCCTTGGAGGATGAGGACCAGGACAAGGACTAGGACTAGTCTCAACTCGCCTTCCCGTTTGTGATGTCATGACAAGCTGCCTCCACCTCTCTGCCTCTGCCATGTACTTTGAACGCTGCCAGCTGCCCCGATCGGACTGTGATCTTCTGAAACTGTGAGCTAAAATAAACTTTTCCTCCCCTAAATTTGTGGGTGTCAGTTATTGAGTCCCAGCAACAAAAAAGTAACTGAGACTGTATGTCACATTCAATTGCTAAGAACCAAAGACAAAGAAAAAAAAATCTGATAGAAACCACGCAGTTCTTAATATATGCCAATCTCTCTGGAGTTAGATGCTATCTTAGTGATGTTTTGATTTGCATTTCTCTAATCAATAGGATGTTGAACATCTTTTCGTGTGTTTATTGGCCATTTGAACTTCTTCATTGGTAAACTACCTCTTCCTTTCCTTTTTCAGTTTTTCAATAGGGTCATTGATTTTGGGAGGCTTACACTATTCAGTTCCCTCATATTCTGGTTATGAACCTATCTGAGGTGTTGATGGTGAATATTTTTTTCCCATTCTGTCAGTTCTCTTTTTACAGTGTTGATTATTTCATTTGCAGTGCAGAAACTTTTTAATTTAACCTGATCTCACTTATTGACAATGGGGACAATTTCTTTTGCTTCTGGTATCTAATTAAGAAAGTCTTTGCATACACCTATGTCTTTTAGGTATTTTCCTAGTTTGTATTCTAGAAGTTTCAGTGTTTCACTTTTAATATCTAGGTCTTTGATCCATTTTGATTTGATTTTGGTGCATCTAGACAGGTGTGTGTCTAGATTCATTCTTCTACATGTGGACCAGTTTTCTCAGCACCATGTATTGAACAGGCTGTCCTTTTTCCAGTGTATGCTTTTGGATCCTTTCTTGAAAACTAGGTAGTTGAGGGTATTTAAGTTTGTCTCTGCATCTTCAATTCTGTCCCACTGCATCTTCAATTCTGTCCCACTGCATCTTCAATTCTGTTTTTGGAGAAAGGAAACTTCCTGCACTGCTGGTGGGAATGTAAACTGGTACAACCACTATGGTAAGCAGTATGAAAGTCTCTGATAAGTTTGGAAATAAATATCCTCTCTGATCCAGTGATATCTATTCTGGGAATATTCCCCAAAGAATTAAACACAACACATAACAGAGATACATGCATACCCATGTTCATAGCAGCACAACTAACAATAGCTAAAATGTGGAAGACACCAAAATACCCATCAACAGTTCAATGAATACATAATTTTTGGCATTTATACACAATGGAATACTATGCATCTCTAAAGCCAGATAAGTTGGAGGCTTTTGTAGGCAAATGGAGGCAACTTGAGTCTATCATGCTTAGTGAAGTGAATCAGAAGCAGAAAGTAAAATATTGAATGGTTTCTCTGATACGAGAAACCCATATCATAATTAACTCATGGAATTTAATGTGGAAAATAATGGGAATTGGGGGCGGGGGGGTTGGGGTCGGTAGAGGGAGGGCCAAAAGGAGAGAGGAAAAGATCTTGTAACCTTGCCAAGATATGTGCACAAAATGCTCAAGATTACTGTGAACCTCAAGTTTTGCAATTATACCTATCAATAAAATGGGGGGGGGGGGGCTAGGTAGTAGGGGGCATGCCTTATTATAGGAGGAAAAGGACTACTGAGAAAAACTCATGAAAGTAGTGAGTGGAGTGAAATATCTAAAGTGTTGAAAAATTATCTTCGAAAAATCACTTTATTTGAAAACAAAAATTGAAATTTATCAACATTTCATCTACCTGTAAGAATATAAAATAAGTACTTCAGGCATAAAAATTGTAGATCAAAAACCTACATAGGTAGAAAGAGAATTGTAAAAGTAATGAATGAATGTAAAATAAAATATTTTTATTCTAAACTCACTTAAAAGGTATTATTCTTAAACAATAATATTACTCAAATTGATATATATAGATTCTGCTTAACCCCAGTAAAATATTATTAAACTGTATTGTATATATCGGTAAGATACTTCTAAAATTTAAAAGGAGTGTTCAAACCATATTGTGACTATTTCAAGTACAAATATACATATGCAACAAAATCACACATTGTCATCAGTCTCAAAAGACTTTCCTTACTTCAAGGATGCTCAGATCATTCTTCTTAACACCTTCTGAAGTAGCTCTGGAGGCCCCATTTTGTGTTTTTAGGAGGTTAGTTCAAAGGTACGAAAAAACGCTGTTGCTCAATGTTACAGAGTGAACAGGTGGGCTCATAAAAATATTTTAACGTGTCCTCATCCATTTTATTTACTAGATTTGGCACTGTGTTACTTCTGGCTTTTCCCCAAAGACAAAATAACCATGAAAGATAAATAATTTAAATTTAATCAGGACATTTAGGCCGTTGTAATAGCACAACCCAAGAAACTCAGGCGAGGACTTTCCAGAAAGGCTGCAGAAAGTGGCAAGAATGATGAGTTAAGTGTGTTTAAAGAGATAAGGAGTATTAAGGAGATTAATGAAAATTTGTCTTTTACTGTGATAAGCATTGAAATTTAGACATTCATAATATTTTCTAGTCATACTGCATATGTCAAATAAAAAAAAAAACAGAAGAACCCAAAAGATATTAGGAATGAAACTGTTGTTTATGACCTAATGCTCAGGAGGCTCCTTCAAGAAAAGAGGATTTGAAGGGGCTGTTAGAGGAAAGACAAGCATGGGGTGGAATTGGGTTCAGATGCACTCACTTATGCCACAAGAAGGAATTTCCGGACCTGTGTGTGACAGGCATAGAAATATTTGTTGATCAGAAAGACATGCACCTGGATAAGGTAGTAGGGGATTATCATAAACTAAAGCACATTGTCTAGGGCTAGGAGTTTTCAATGTACTTTTTTTTTTTCAAGATATCTAGGATGTGTGTTCCTACTGCATGTTAAATTAGACTTCAAACCTTCTGCACATATTTGAATTGTACAGAAATGCTAAGTGCTTAATAGTACTGTTTTCTTGGGGACAGTAGTCTGTGGGATTTGGAACTCTACAGAGAGTGTGTGGTGGGGGGGAGTGGAGGCTCACTTTACAACTGGAAAGCACTGGCTGAATATGCAAACTCATAGTTTCTTTATCATTTTTTTTGAAGTAAGATTTCTAGAAAGCCAAAAGAGCATTATAAACTTGACTAATTTTGTGCTCCAAAGCTATCGTTTTCATCAAAGTACAATTTTAAAATTATAGCTATTCTTGTCCCCTTTCTTACCTATCTTATTTTTCTGAGTCTGAAGTCAATATAATATTATGAAGGTTGACCATGATTAGTTGAGATTGCATACTTTAAAGCCTAATTCTTAAAAGGATGGAGATAAGACAATTTTTCATAAAATGAAATGATAGGAAATATTTATTTATATTAGAGAAGGAAAAATTACACAAAAATGTTACATGAGTAATAAAAAGTGCTGAGATGGTGAGCCTAAATCCCACCATGCTAGTAACCCCATTACACTTACACAGTAAATACACTTAAAAGGTAGAGCTCACCAGATGTCTTAGTTACTTTTTCATTGCTGTGATTTAATACCCGACACCCACAAACTTAGGAAAGGAAAAGTTTTTTTAGCTCACAGTCTCGAAGGTCACAGTCTATTCAGGGGTGGCCGGCAACAATCGAAGTACATGGCAGAGAGGTGGAGGCAGCTTCCCCGAACAAACAGGAAGACAAGCTGAGGCTAGTTGAGACTAGTCCCAGCGTCCTCCAGGAAGGCAGGTGCAGCTTATGTATCCTTCCAGGTCTCCGCCCAGTAACCAGTCCCTCCTGCATCCAGGTGTAGCCACTACACACCGTTAATCCTAATTTAACTGTAACCCACCCCTCCAGACCAGACCCCAATCCACCAACATCACATGGTTCCATAGACAATCCGCAACATTAAAGGACATGAGACTTTTGGGGGACACTCCAGATCCTAACCACAACACCAGGCTATAAGAATCTATACCTGACTCTATGTTAGAGTTTAGATATCCAACTACTTTTTAATATATATAATTAAAAATGGAAAACCTATGTTATGCTGAAAGTAATCATACACTAACTTAAATATTTATATTAAGATGTACTAGATTTCAAAGAAAAGCCTAGAAAGAAGATTGTTATTTTGTAAGTTCATAAAAGTGATACCAATTCTCCACTGAGGGAGGAGAGATAGAAAAAAAAAAGAAAAGAAAAATACCAGATATGCAGATGCAGAGCCAGATAAGGGAAAAGCTGTTTTACCTCATTCTTTCCCAGGAAAGCAACATAGGGACGTCAAAGGTGAGGGACAGGTGTCAAGGACAAAGTGAGACAAAAGTGACAATCAGAAAACTCACAAGCCAACAATAGACTCTAGAATGTAGTTTGTAAACTTAGATCTGTAATTCTTCCTTTCCCTAAACCAGGCATCTGTCTCTAAAAGTCTCTGCTACACTAGGCAAATGAAAGAGATAGGAGATTTCAAAAATTTATTCTCGCTATCTCTCCCAAAGCTGACTTTGAGTAAAGCTTTATTCCTGTTTACCACAATGAGTGGCCGCCTTGATTTTGGCAGGTGGCAGGCAAAATGGGCCCTTAGAGGAAACGTGTAAGTGGCCGGTAACAGTAGAACATGATAATTTTGCATATTATGAAATTAATGATAAGCTTTAAAAATACAAAAAGCAAAAATTGAACAGGCTACAAAAGTAATAAGTACATCCATAATTAGGATTAGAGACTTCAGCAATATTCCTCAATAATGTATAGATAACACTAAAAAATGTAGTAACAACTTAGAAAACTTGAGTAGCTTATTAACTAATTTAACCTGATTAACATTTATAAAATACGTTATGAAATATGTCAGAAGTACGGTAGAATCAATATTCGTTTGAAGGCCACATAGAACTTTTACTAGGACACATTACATTCTGCATGATAAAATTAAACTCAGTATATTTAAAAAGACTCAAACTATACAAAGTATGCCCTCTGTCTTCAAGATATTTATATTTTAAAGTGAATAACAGACTGTATTTTAAATTTTCCAAATATAAGGGAATGAAATATATTTCCAAGAAACCCGTGGTCAAAGAAAAAAAGAGATGCTTAAAAGTATTTTGAAAAGCTAAAAATTCACACCCCCCGCAACATCTAGGAGACATAGCTACAAGGGGCTTAAAGAGATATTTATGTCACTAGATGTGCCTGTTAAAAAACCTAAGAGTAGATATTTCTCAAACTAATGATCCAATATTCATTTTAATAAAGCAATTAAAAATTAAAGACTACATCAACACCAGAACATGAAGAAAGAAAAAAAATTCTAAAGGCATATGTAATGATAAAAGAAATAAAAGTAACAGATAAAACCTACAAAAAGGATAATTCTATAAATTGACATATTTAATCCACATCTAGTAGAGGCTAGACAATCAAAGTTCTTACAATTTCCCCCTGTCTTTCTTGGACTGCGTGTTCTAGGGCAGTTTTCATGTTCTGGGAGCAGGTAGGCGCTTAAACAGCCTATGAAGAGACCTATGTAAGAGGAACTAAGGCCCGCAGCCAAAAGTCACCAAGGACCCAGAGTATCCTTCCAGCTGTCATCTGAGGCATCAGCCTTGGAGTTTAATGCTGGGACACATCAAGCCTTTTGATTCCATAAGCCAAAATCATCTTGCTAATCTTATGCTGAATTCTTGATCTAGAAAAACGTGAGGTAAGTATTTAGCGTCTCACTCATTCCATACTAGAGTAATGCATTACAGTCATAGATAAACAATACAAACTTTCTACCAACAATTTGACAATCTAACTTAGACAGATTCCATGTAATGTACCCACTTAAAAGAAACTGAACTGGATAGATATAAATCTTATAAGTAAGTTGAATTAGTATTTTAACACCAAAAAATCATCAAGCACAGTATATTCATTGCATATTTTTATCAAATATTAAAATATGTATAAAAATTTGCATAACTTAAGGGGGAAGAAAACACTTCTTTACTCAACAAAATCACTGTTTCTCTCAATTTAAAACTGGAAGAATATTGAAAAAGAAAAATAATATGTCTGTCTCTTTGCCAAGTGTTCTCATATACACTCAAGTTTTGTATAATTAACGCCATTCGTTATTCTAATATTAATTTATATTAAATATACTGCACTATACATCTAACAGCACACACCTATACATGTGTGTAGTAATATTTTTGAGTAAAATATTTTGAGTAAAATATTCTGAGAAGTAACGTTATTACTACTGTTGAAAATCAGTGAAATTAATACACCACCATAACAGGATTAAGAGGAGAGATCAGATGAACATTCTGGGGATGCAGAAAAGTATTTGATGAACTTTCGTGCAAGATAGAAACTTTCAACAAACTAAGAGAGGAAAATAAGTCTCTCTGTCCGTAAAAGGACATGTAGCATGAAATCCTGAAGCCTTTGTTTCTTAAAAATAAAAGTCTCCAAAATATCGACAATGGCATATTGGGTTTTGGCAGCATTAGTTATTCAATATATTACTGAAAGTTTAATTCATATCAGGAAATTAAGCAAAAATAATAGTATACTATTGAGAAGAATGAAACGTAATTGTCTCTTTACACTCTAACTTGAATATTTAAGAAGAGTAATTCAAAAAACTCTGCAAAATGCTAAAGTAATAAGGAAATTTGACAAGTAAGAGTGCAAACTCAAATTATAAGACACAATTACACATATAGACAAACAATAAAAATAGAAATTATTACCTTAACATTTGCACAGTGCCAAAACATAAGATACAAAATGTATCAAGCTATGCGTACCCAAATTTATAAAAACCTATCAGACAAATTCAAAGATAAACAGAAATGTAGAATGAGAACAGGTGTGTGGTTTGAGTCACAATTGCGAAGTTAGTACTTCTTCCCAAAAATGATGAATTCAACAAAATTCTATTAAGTCTCAGCAGGACTTTTTGTACATAACATTAAACTATAAACAAGTCAATTATTAAAATTTACATGGAAAAATAAATAGAATTATAAATGATACTTTAAATAAGGATAAATCTGAAGGATTCTCATTATTGTGATTCAAGACATAATGGAAAACTATAATAACTTTAAAACTATGATAGTGTTGTTTTTTTTAAAGAGTATAAAGGCAGTTCAACCCAGAGAAGGCAAAAGTCTTTGCTATTTATAGTGTTGCACTATTGAACACACATCTGCAAGGCAAATCAAAACACACCAAGCCCAGCCCTCATGCTCATACCACATATGCGTAACTCTAACTTACTATAGACATGTAAATATAAATGCAAAACATAAAACTTCTAAAGGAAAGTGTAGGCGTCTATGACATTTTCTTGGATGAAACTATGAACAATAAAGATTAAAAAATGATAAATTTTCTTCATCAAAATTGAGAACTTAGTGATATGAAAAGCGTTATTTTTAGCCCACCTTTCTTTTTTTAAATCAATGTATATTTGTGATATGCAATGGTTGCATGGTTACATGGATCTTGAGAATTTTGCCCAGACACCCACCAGGATAACCTCATGTTCCCTGCCTTTCCCCTTTTACCCTATTTCCTTTTCCTGGTAGCCTCTGTTTTACAACATGTCACCCTGTTGAGTCTATTATTTATTTATATTCTAAGTTTCTCATGTTAGAGAAATCATGCAATATTTAATATTCTAAGTATCACTTCCCTAAGCATAATGGTCTCAGATTGTATACATTTATTTACAAATGTCTCAAGTCTATCTCTCTTTATGGTGTAGTAGTATTCCTTTGTATATACATACCACATTTTTCATGTATTGGTCTATTGATGGATATTTAGTATATTCCACAACTTAACTATTGTTATTTGCGCTGCCATAAATATGGGTATGCATGTATCTCTGTTCTATGTTGCTTTTCTCTTTTGGGGCAAGATACCAACTAGAGGTATTGTTGGGTCATAGATTGAAAAGAGTGAAACCTTCCATCTTTTTAAGAGGCCCTGAAGCCATTTTTAATCTTTCATTATTGCCCAATCTAAAAGGCAATGTCAGCTGTCATAGATGTTTTTGTTTGATCCTTACTCTTAGGGGTCACCATTTGTATAATTTGACTATTTTTGCATAAAAATCTGGCCCCAAATTTAGTGACTTAATAACAGTAATGCTTCACTTACATGATTCCCAAGTTGGTGCTGCTGAAAATCAGAGCAGGGCTATGAATAAAGAAAGGATCCAATTTCTCTCTGCATAGAAATCTCCACTGGCCACTGGGCTTGTTATAACATGGAAACTCTTGAGGACAGAGGCCAGGGTGTTTGTTTCAATTACCTAGCCTCCAAAGTGACAGCTATGGTATTTTCTTGGTGAAGCTGGGTATGAAATACAGCTCAGATTCATATCAATGGGACATAGACTTTGCTCTCTGGTGGAAAGTGACAAGCTACAGTATTTGGAAAAGGAATATTATTGCACTTATCTTTGGAAATGCCATCTGCCCCACTAGCATTGTTCCACCAATTTGTATTAGCCAAACTATTTGAATCGATAAAATTGAGAGCCATTATGAGAGCTGATTTTCTCACCCCTAAAAATAGACGATGACTTTTATCTTTTGCCAAGACTGAGTGAGAAAACATATAAGGCAGGTACCTCAGTGTGCGACATGTTGAACATCCAATGCTTGGTAGCAGCTGTTATTATTATCACTGATTATTATTATCCTAATTTCTCAGTGGCCCTGAGTAATTATCCTCCTTATACACAAATTTTAAGGGGCTAGAGGAATAACACAGTGGTTAAAGCTCTTTTCAAGCAAGCACAAAGACCTGAGTGCAATTCCCTACTACCACATAAACATGGTACGGGGGCTCATACTTGTAATCCCAAGGAGCCTGAGGTAGGAATGTCATGAGTCCATGGGCAGCCTGGACTCCACAGTGAATTCAGACCAGCATGGGCTACAGAGTAAAACCTCATCTCAAAAAAAAAAAAAAAAAAAAAAGGAAGAAGAAGGAAAGAAACAGACAAAAATACTGAAACTGAAATACACATTTCTTGAAATACTCTGCTCTCATATCATTTTTCAAATATTACACATCCACCATGGGAAAACACATCTGCTTTAAAATGCTTATCAATTAAATGCAGATAGATTTAATTTCTTCCTCTAAAACAGAGACATGCATTCACCTGTGGTTTTAGTCATTTCTATGTACATTTCTCCAAATATATCTCAAATTCCATACATGAAAAAATGAACTCCTAATTTCCCCTGTTCCCACACTTGTTCCTAGGCCTGGTTTTCCTTGAGACATAGAGAGACGATGTCAGCCACAGTCAGGTTGCTCCCGTCAGGTGCTTGTTGTTCATCCCAAGTGACACTATCTTGATGATCTCAATTACTTCCTCTCTTGTATCCAATTTAGAAACAAAATATTTATTCTGTTTTTGCCTACATCCACTCCCACTTTGTTTCAATCTTCCTACACACTCGAACCAGAAGATCTCTTCAAGCAGAAATCTAATCATAATAGTCTTTTATGTAAAAAAGTATTTCAGTAATTACCCAAATATTTCAGAATAATAAAATCCATGAGCTAACTTTGTCCTCATCTTTCATACTCTATGATCCTCACAATATAAATATTGTTCTTGGTATAAGCAATGACTTGGGAATTCTCTATCTGATTAATGCTATTTAACAAGAGTGTGACTGGTAATGCTAATTTGGATCTCCAAACCAAAGATCTAATACTATGTGCCCAAATATGTGCCCCACTCATCCACAGAGACTAAGCACCCACTTAGAGAAATGTCCCTGGATTCTCAATCCAGGGATTTATTTAATAAAACCTAATACAAATGTTTCTACCTTGTAATCTGTCATTTACATATGAATCCATTGTATCCCGGATTATAAAATATATCGTATTAAATTTGCTTTTTAAACTTTAGGTACTAGACATTAGATTGTTAAAGACTGAAACTATTGTTCAGTTGCTTTTGTAATTTAAATGTTAAAGATAATTTTGGAATTTTGTTTTCTAATCACTCCATGTGGGGTAAAATAAGAATCAAATTAATAATCAAATTAAAAAGTAAATCATTGATATAATTTATACATCATATTTTCCTTTTCAATCCAGAAGCCAACCACACAATTTTTCATCCTAATAATTTACCAGATTTAAAACAAATAAATGGAATGAATTTGAAATGTAAATCTTAGTGTTATGTTTTTTCCAAGTTTAAAATCCTGATGTGTCACTCTCTGAGGAACTAAGCTATGTCTCCAAAGCGCTATGAAAAACTCGGAAATAGCACTTATTGCAGTGTTTTAAAATGCCTTATGTTTGTTAGTTTGTTGATTTTGCCTCCTTTAAAGTTTTTGTTGAAATTATATATATATTGAAATAGAAATTCAGAAGGCTCCAGTTTGTTAAATTCTCCTACATTTTGACTGTTTCTTAAAGATTTCAAAATACTTCACTGGAAAACTTTTCACGAAGAAAAGTAGTATGCTGCCAGTTTAAATGAGAAATAAAACTTTGGTTTCACACCAGTGGAAAGAAGTCCTTCCAGCAAGATGGCTCTCAAGCAGGGGATGAGAAAAGGAGAGAGGAGACAAGGTCATTGCCTGCAGGCTCTAAAATGTGGTGCACGCTCCAACCACTAAGGCTGTGGAAAAGGCTTATGAATAAGAACACATTCACTAGATTTAAGGCTCTTTTTTCAGAGCAAAAAAAAAAAAAAGGTACAAAGACATAGAAACAATTGAATTAAAATGTCCTCAGTATTTTAAACTTCACTACTTCAAATATGTTATACTCTTTCATTTGAAACTAATAGCAGAAAAATAGTCATCTTCCAAATACTTTGTCCACAGACAAATGTATGAAGAACTAAAACTTCTGGTTACATTCACATTCCCTTGGAAGACTTGAAAATGGAAGTTTCTATGAAAGTAAGTCATAATATTTTAGTTTTTACATCTTACTGGAAAATGCTAACCCATTTTTATAGAGGTGTTTTTCTTTTATTACTTCTTAAAAGGCATTATATTTTACTACAGGTTGCTGGAAATCAGATGCCAGGTATCAAAGAACAAAATTTCAAGAATCTGAGGTTCAAAGATCTATTTTGCTTTTCTTAGTGATTCATGAATAGAGCATATTTCATGTATTAAATTTGGACATGTGCTCTATTGGGTAAAAAGTGCTAACATTTTGTAAGGTAGCATGAGCAGGGTCAAGAATACATCTTAGTACAAAAAAGCCAGATGGGTTATTAATGAATTTGTATGGATTTAAAAAGAGGAGATTTTCTTTCATATTAGTTCAGATAGATAGCATTTCTTTTCACTGGCAGTTATGAATCTCCTGTTTTTCAGAAACACAGGCTTGTTTGGGGACTTAATTGCCAAATATCTTTAAAAAATCAAACTTTTTAGGTTAAAAGGTTAAGTTTTTTATGACAAGGAATCTTAGTATGAGTGAAGCCACTTTGGGTTGATGAGTTGATATTTATTGCAGTAGCTAAGTCAAAGTCAGTGGCCATTAGAATATATATATGTGAATATATATATATATATATATATATATATATATATATATATATGGGCAAAAGCTGAAAGACTGCTAGTTTGTGATGGAATATAATTTCAAAGAGCAGATATGAGAGTTAAAGGGAGTGAGGCGGGGAAATAGTAAAATGAATTCAAGGATCAATGATTGGGGTCAAAAGTGACTGATTTCTCAGTTTTGCATGATCATCTTTTAAAAGACCACAGATATTTTCTCAAGAGAGACTTTGAAATTTAAAGGAGAGCACACACAAAGTTAATTACTGGAACTATGATCTGGGATGTAGGAAGTGACTCCAATAACCAGAGACCAATGAATTCGAGACAATCTGATGCAACCTTAAAAGACATCTGGCTTGAAGTACCTGAATTTTACCCTTAGTCTTGATCCACGAACTGTTTCACTGAAGACCAATATTCTGTCTCTCTTTTGTAATTAATGAGTTCACTACTATATACTTAATCCATTGCTTTTGGAAAGTTTTCAAAGTTGTGATATGCCTGGTGGGATTTCTTTGCCCTGTCAATGTATGTATTTCCCAGCAGCCTGGATATCAAGACTGCTGCAGAACATGGGAGTAGCAGACTGCTGCGCCACATTGCATTTCTTAGCTCAAGAATCTTTTTTTTTCCTTAAAAACTAGGAAAGTGGGGAAATTGTTCATTGTTTTTGCTTTGTTATGCATTCCTTCAGCAAAATGTGAATGATCATTGGTGGGGAATGCACTGCTACCCTGTGTCAGAGTCATTCGGCTTGTAAGAAATCTTCAAACTACAGTGTGAAACATACTCATTTGGCCTTCATATAAAAACAGAAATGCAGCAGGCTTATTCAATCCTTGGGAGGTGTAAGCCTCAGAATTGGCAGTTCATAAAAAAAATAAATAAAAAATAAAAAAAAACGGCATTTCATTCCTTATACTCAATCCCTATGTGTGGATATTTCTACTTTCAAAACTTGAGATTAAATGAGCCTGGCACAGAATCTGATCTATTTATCATGTGTTCCATATAAACTGAAAAGGGAAAGGTTGTTAAAAGTACAAAAAAGTTCCTTTATGTACAATACATGAGAAGATAGGCGTTTGCTTCCTGGAGTCGGGTCTCTGGAGAAATGTAGGTATAATATTTCTTTGAAAATGCCATCCCGTTTTGTCTCTTCTGGTGGTGTATCCCCTACTCTGCCTTCACAGGCGTTTCTTATCTCTAACTGCCTCTCTGTCACTGTCCACAGATTATTTTGTCAGTCTTTCTCTTGAGCTCAGCTGAATTTCAAGATCAATGAAGTTACTTGCCAATTTGACAGGGCTATCAGTTGTTGTAGCGATTAATTAAGTTGTACAAATTATTTTAACCCACGATGAACAATCCCTGCACTGCTTAATCACCACTCAATCACACAGTTAAATTTGCTTGAAATTAATGCCGTGTTCCACCAGGGAGACACTTTCAACCAGCCTGTCCAGTTGCTAATTTTCTGAACATTTCCTTAGGCATAACTTTGAAAAAATTATTAAAGCTTCAACATAGGCATATCACTTCTCTGAAAGCATTTGAAAATGTTCTTTTCTCCTTCAAAGCCTAATTTGGACTCAAGCAAAAAGTGTTTATGAGAAAGAACTTTTCTGTGTTTGTGATACTCAGTATTCATGTAGAGGAAGCAAACTGGAAAGGGAACAAAATGTGTATAAACGCAAACACACACAGGTTTTCATTTATCTAGTTCATTCACTTTGCATAATGAAAATTATAGCTAGGAAACAGAAACTAGTAACGCGAACAATGCCTTAGCTGATCTTCCCACTTAAATATCATTGAACCTGACAAGCCAACTTGGAAACTGGCAATCTGTCTACCTGTAAAATATATTTAGATCTCCTTAGTGCTAGGAAGTATTCATCACCAATATCTTTCTGGCAGATATATCACTTTCAGATTCGTATAATAAAACAACAGAACTAGAGTTTTTCAAAACACGATTTCTGCTGGGATTTTTAGTTCAAGCTGTAAAATGCATGCAATATATATTTTGCCTTTGAAATACCTATTTTAAAGCTTCCTTTCCTAAGAACATAAATGTGCACGGTAATCCGTTTCCAGGAGGGGGAATGTATCTTTGTCTTGGTATTCATGCAAGAAAGTAAGTTTCATTGGGAGAGAGAGGAGACAAAGAGAAGTTATGCTCAGGAGGAGTCATCTTTTTTTTTTTTTTTTTAATAGAAATAGACTGCTTTTCAGAGGCCAGAGCTGGTACAGGGAATGTTTTCATGAGTACCTAATAGATTCCCGTCCCTATCCTATCTGATCTATATACTTTACTCTCAAACTTGCCCTGAAATTTAGCTGGGAACACTATCATTTTTGTCATTCAGATGAGAAGGTGGGGCTCAGCCAAGTTACGCAGTCCACCAAGGAATGACAATTGGTGAGTAGAACAAAACTTAACTCCTTACTAGCTCTCGCCCCTTTCAAATTAATTGCCACATTTATAATGTGGTCCTATGGTCATATGGTAATATCAGATCACTGCCAACAGTTCTTCAACTGTTCTTACTTTTTAAATCATAAAATCCAAAGAAATATTCATTTTCAACTATCTTCCAACAGTGTCTGGCAAAAATTATGCATTTTACATTGAGTTAAATCAAGAGATAAGTACTTGTGGTTGGTAGAAAAAAGTTCTTGTCCTTGTTTAGGCCAAGTTTAGGCATATCCTTCACTAACTGCCTAAGACATGAGTCCCTAAGCCTAGACAAAGACCTAAACAGACCCATGGTCTGGAAAGACTCTGCTACCTGGACAGATGAACAGGAACAAAGCCCACTTCCTGCCAGCCTGCTGTTATTAGGTTCTAATGCTGTCAATGATCTCACAGGAGGTGGATTTTAGCTCCCACTCTCTTCAGTTTCTGCTCACCATTTCAAAACTATTCTCCAATGACCCATGCACAAGCATTCCATCCTTCCCGTCTCCTTGGGAGGATGATCTTCAACTTAACAGGTCCCTGGAGTCAAAAAGTTTGGAGATCAGTGGCCTAAGGGTGCTGATGCTTGTCTCTGTAAACCACCCCATGCAACATTTCTATTTCTTCTAAGTTATATTATCAAAAAGCAGATCAGGCTCTGTTTCCTTTTTGAAGCTTTCCTGGATGTGGCCTTGTTTCAGTTTCTCTCCTGATTGCTTTTTTTAGGCACCTGTGTTTGCATCTTCTTCTCTGAGTTTGTTATTCCTTTTTGATCTATCTGTTCCATTAGAGCTGGGCTCTTTGAATTAGAACCATGAGATAGATGCAGCTTGAGTTATAGCTCTGTGACTCTAAACCAGCGAATGACCTAAACATTTAGAGACACTCAGGAAATCCATAAATTCATGTGTGGATTGGACCAGGCTATACTTGATGTCAAATAGCCCAAAAACATTGGATTTGGAAGAAAATAATTTTATAGGCAGAAGAAGTTATAATCTAATAAGAATATCCTCACACAGAATGAATTAAAAATTCTTTTTTGTAAAACTTGCTAATTTTAGGTCAAGCTGCAAGGAGAAAAGACTCATACAAAGATTTTATTATGCAACATTCACTATGCTAGAATATTAGAATGACAATCTTATTGAAATTTATATATTTTAATGAATTTGTGCTACAATGACTATACCAACTGAATCAGGTCTAGTCTGGCAATCTGATAATGAACCAGCCTTTGGTAAATTTGTTGTATTCATATATGCGATTGTGGTGTAGTAGAAGGAAAGTGGACAGAAAATCCAGAACCAACTGATGCCAATTTTATCAAGTGAGTCTCAGTGAATGAATTCACAATTAAAATTACTTACTAAATACACTTTTATCCTTTTGAATTCATAGCTTAGAGTTTTACAATCTTTTGTAATCATTGACTAAATTCCGATGATTTTTAAAAGCAAATATTGATGAAATTTTCTTTAATTTTGTCTTAATATCTTTTAATCTCAGGAAAAAAGTAGTATTCTGCATGTTGTGTTTGCCCATATCAATTTCAGGATTTCATCAAAAAATATTCATTCTTGAAAATTTTCTGTGTTTGGTATATGATTAAGCTGATTCTCCAGTTTGTAAGTAAAGACAATGGCAAGTGGGTTCTTCTACCTTAAAAACTAGTTACATTACTGACATTGCACTTTTGAGAATTAAGAAAATAATGAAATCCTGTTTCTTAGCTAAATCTTACTTCATTGCTATTAAACAATCCTATCTTTTTCTAAAATTTCCATCACAATGTTTTTAAAAATATTTGTGCTCATTTTAAGTAAATCAATAATACTATCATAAAACATAAATCTATAAGATTGCTGTGTTTTCTGAAGTCCTACCAACATGAATGTTTGTTAAACTTGTAGGACTATAAGCCAAGCTGAGAACAAATTTAGTTTGGATTGGGTAGACCAGTTCATGATTCTGAGATGTGTTTACTTCTAAATATGAAATTAGAGATAAATGGATATTTTATAACTCTGTATAATAGAAATATTGAAGTTAGTAGCCGTGATAATTTGGATATAATTAAAGTTTGCCCTCCTGAGTGGCATGTGTTGGAAGCGTGGTCCCAAGACGGCAGAGTGAGTGAAGCTTAGTGAAAGATCACTGCGGCCACCAAATCCTAGAGTGAAGAGTAACTCAATTTCTCAGCATAGCCTGTTTTGGAGAGGTTTTTCATTTAAAAAAAAAAAGAGACTGATCAATCTTCACTCTCTGGCTTTCTGACTCAGCTCTTGCATGGTGTCCCATCATACAGGCATCATGACATGGCTGAGCCAAGACAGTCATCCTGAGATGTTGCTGACCAGTTGGCTGAATAGTCTCCAAAACAGGAGGTGAAATAAATCTCTTATCTCCACAAGTTACCCAGCTTCAGATGTTTCCTTATTGTAATGGAAATGCACTAATTTGATAGGTATTATTTCGAGAAGTATTACTTTCACTTGCATAATAGCATAGTTGAATAACAGCTTTAAAAAGCTGAACAATAGTAAGCAAGTGGTCAATATTAATTAAGCCATTGAGTCAATAAAGGAGTCAAAAGTTCTGTGTCTCCCAATAGACACACACACACACACACACACACACACACACACACACACACACAACGGTTTCTGCAGGCAGAACTATTGTCCAACCAATATTTTGCAATATAATCTAGATCATATTTAAAGATACTTTCTTCTGTTCTGCAACCTCATTTTTAGAAACTCATTTCAGCATTTCACATCCATTGCCCATCAGGGAAATCTCCCTTATGGTTAACTTAAATCATGTATGCTGTAATCCAAAGTCATTTATAGTTTTGTCCTCAGTTCTCCTCAGAAGGTGACTGATGAGAAGATAACTACAAATTGTACTTCCCTTCTCCTTTTCCTCTTTCTTTCCTCACACATAACTTAGTGGTGTTGGGTCTCGTGCATAGGTCAATGGTAACACTCTTGTCTAACATGTGCAAGGCCCTGGATTTGGTACATAGCACTGAAAAATAAAAATAAATCTACCATTATAACTACTGCTGTGAAGTTCTCACAACCATTTGAACTCAGACATGTAGAAAACTCCGTTAGAAGTTTTAAAAAATGAAGTCATTGGGAGGGGATAAAGAGAAGAGATTTTAAAGTCAGACCTTGTCATCTGGTAACTAAAAATAAAAGCTCTCTCTGGATAGATTCGGTATGTTTTCATTATGTTAGAAACCTCCGTCATCAAAATGTCCATACTTATTTGCTGTAAACGCCTAAAATTGATCACTATTTATCTTGCTTCTTTATATTCTTTCAAATCTAGACTTTAAAAAATACTATTTTGGTGAGTATAATATCAATGTATATATACATTTGTCCTATCATTTTTATTTACCAAAATGACAATAATCTTTTAGCATGCAAGGTTATAGAATATTTGAATATTTCTTAGTGACAATGAACAATTAAATTATCTTTTAATTTACTGTTTACTATCCCAAAAGCAACAGAAATAATTTGGAAGAGTATTTTTATACATATGAGCTTTAAAGAGTATAGTTTGCCTTAAAAAGATTTTTGTTTATAAGATTTTCAGAGGTTACTATGATTAATATGGATAAAAATAAAAATTCAAAACATTAGTGTTTATACTAATATAACATTAACAGTACAACCATTCCATATAAACCTTTTGAGGAAAAAAAATCCATTATTACTACTGCCGTCTGACTCCATCTATCTAATGAACTAAAAAATATGCATAAAAATGAACTATGTCCGTATTAGAATTAATGGGGGTGCAGAGATATGGACACAGTTTTGTGTTGGAGATGCTGGTGGTAGAGTTGGAGGTCTCAACACAAATACCTACGGAAGCAGGATTGAGTCAACATCCTTAGCCGGGGGAAAGTTTGCAGCAATTATGGAGCAACAGAAGCTTCTGCTGTACTGAAACACTGGCATCTTTATACAACTACTTATAGGCCAGTCTTTGAACATAGGCTGTCCCTGGAGAAGCCCTGAGTATGGTGAGTGTCTATAGCTGAAGTAATCTCAACCATTGAAAAGTATGAAGACCCTTTTAGAAATCAACCTTCCTTGAAGGAGAACGTGCAGGAATGTGCTTTCAAATTGACTACCACATATATAGTCACTTGTTATCTATAGCTTTAAATTCTTTACATATGGTAATTAATTTAAAACAAAAATCTAATTACAATACTATTATTATGATAACTATTTGAAAATTAAGGAGGTATAAAACAACCTTAATGGTCATTAAATTGTAGTTACTCTGGCAAATCACATAATCAAAAAGTGGTAGAGATGGTGAATTCACATACGTCAATTCAAGAGACACTAGCTCAAAGGTTACTAAGGACCTTTCACTGCCAAAATCCAAGATTTGAATTTATTTTTTTGTGCCATTTATCTTTCTGAATTGCTCGGTATGGTATAATTTGTTGTACTTCTTGAAATTCTCTTGTAGGTTAATTAGCATCTCAACCATTTTTTTTTTTCTGAGAAACTTCCAGTAGATCATTTTTATCATTCTACTCCTTCAATCCTGATGTTTTTGCTGTTTGTCAACCTTACTTATTTATTTACATTTATGTGGTTCCTTAAGCGTATTACTGATGCATACTGCTATCAAGTTTTATTTTATCTTAAGATGCTCAGGCATCAGCTTATATAGGAATGAATGTGATGGGACAAGAGAAAATACAGAGAATTGCTTGGTGTAAGAGCTGATGAAAAACAAAACAACAAAATTGAAGCAGCAATTTTGGCCCTTGGCCTCTGAGAAAGGTCAGGTTAACATCTAAGGGGCATGTGCAATAAGGTCTCAGAGGAAAATATGAACCAAGAGTTGTAAAAGCAGTTATAGCATCAGGAATCATAGTGTCCAAAAGGACAGATAAGTGTAAATGCAGTGATGCTAGAGTAAAGATGAAGACCAGGAAATTGACACTACACAAATGATTGGAAGGAGCCTCTTAGCCTGAATCTATGAGGTTACCATCAGCTGAGGTATCACTCAGAATTTTAGAATTCCAAAACCTACAGCAAAGAAAAATAACTATTTTTGGAAAAAAATAGAAAATCAAAGCATTCAAAATATATTTGATAAAATTGGTACGAATTTCCAAGATACAAAAAAGGCATGACAATGTTAAAAGAGTTTATATTAACTCACATGTTCAATTGTATGCGAAGATTGGGAAATTACGTGAGTAAGTTAAATTCTGTACTGATGATTTGTAAAATCAAAACTTAGCTGGGGTCTCCATCCCCACTAGTGATATTTTAATATATTCAACATTATCCTTGTGAAAAACAGAGTATCTTCATTGAGGGCATATCACAGTAACAGACTATGTGTTTAACATGCCTGAAGCCTCGAATTTAAACCTAGGTGTACATGCACACATACCCTACTAATAGTATCAACAAACAAAAATCGACAAGCAAAAATGAGTAATAATAGATATAAAGATGCCAAACAAAATGCCAGTAATATCCAAACTGAGAATGTATAATAAGAATTGTATAAAATAATGATGTTGGTTTTAACCATGGTGTGAAAATTTGACTCCACATCCAAAAGCCAGTTAATGTTAATCCATTGTGCTAACATGACAAGGAACCACACGTGGTCATGTCAGAAGATGAAGAGACACTCTGCCAAAATTCAAAACCAATTCATGACATAAGGAAACAGCGAATTGGAAATGGGAAGGTGCTTCCTCAATTGTGTTCCTAGAGAAATTCGTGTGGTTATGGTCAGAAACTAAGCACTTTTCTACTCAGATCAGGAACAAGACAATGATGTTTCCTTTCACCACCAATTTTCAATATTGTGCTAGAAGACAAGAGAAAAGAAATAAAAAGTACAGTTTGAGAAGAAAGAAATAAAACTACTTTCATCTATAAATAGCATGATCATTCATGTATCAAATTGGAACTAATAAACATATTAGGCAATGTTGCAGGACAGAGAATTATTACTCAATTATATATTCAGCACTGAACAAGTGACATTTAATAAATATTCATTTAGTTATTTTTTATAGACAAGTTCTTACTCTATAATCTAGGTTTGATCTTGGGCTTACTGTGTAGCCCATGATCGTCTAGAGTTCACAGCAATCCTCCTGCCTCAGCCTCTGAAGTGCTAGAGTTATAGGAATGTTCCATCACATCCAGGTTTTAAGTGGTAATAAGGGATTGACTAGGAAGCCTCATGATTCTTAAGCAAATATTCTAGTATTTATATTAACAATTCAAAATTGAAATACTTATTTATAAATCTAGCAAAACATGTACAGCATCCATGCAACGATTAACTTTGAATGTTACCTGGATTTAACTGATAGAAGTCTATTTATAGAGGGTTATTGATTCAGGATTTGCCTAGCTATCATCTGCAAGAAAAGAAACCAAAGTGCTTTTGCTGTTGATGAAAATGATTGGACTGCTAGAAGTATGCCTGTGAGGACATTACCCAAAGATCTGTTAGGATATCGAAATGAGTCCACCAAGAGGGGCATTGTCAATGTGGGCCTTAACTAGCCAATCATCTCTGGTTCTGCCTGGAACAAAAGGACCCAGAAAGGTCAATTTTTTTTTTCCTCTCTCTAACTTCTGGAGTCAGTACACTCTTCTTTTCCATGCCTTTTATATTAGAATTCCAGGGTTGGTTTGCTTTCTTTCTTCCTTTCTTTTCTTCTTTCTTTTTTCCTTTCTTTGTTGCTTCCTTCCTTCCTTCTTTCCTTTCTCTCTCTTTCTTTCTTTCTTTCTTTCTTTCTTTCTTTCTTTCTTTCTTTCTTCCTTTCTTTCTTTCTTTTCTGCTTGTTTTGTCCAGTGTTAGACCATAAGCTTCCTTGGTTTTCTGTCCTTTGGAGTTAGACTCAGCCATGTCCCTGAACTCTGGCTCTCTAACTTGCCTCTACAACCAGCACAAGGATTCAGCCAAGGTCCGCTCTCTGCGTGAGCAGTGACGGGGTTCCCTTGATCCCTGAATGCAGTATATGCTGAGTGCCTGGATCACTGAAATCTAGGTGACTGAACTCTGGCACATATTTCTCTTTCCATTCTGGAGAAAGCAGAACTTCCTCGAGTTTCCTTAGCAAAATCTTTTGCTTATGCACCCTTGATCTAGTGAAGAACAGCTGCTTGATGACATGTCAGATGCTCCAGAAAACATCTTTCCTGTTCCTGAAGTCCCTGTCTTCTTTCTATTGCGAATAATTTCAGACACTATGCTTTCTTTTGTTCCAACATTTTAGTTGCATTTTTTTTGGTATAACTGGAAAAGTTTCATATATTTGCTTCTGCCATTTTCTTATGATTTTTAATTGTAGAACTGGCTCAGCATGGTAGATGGAGTCCATGCAACACCCTGACTATGGATGACTTGAAAGTTCCTCCACCAGATTAATTAGGCCAGCACCATTAATCTCAGTTCCAAGCAGTCTCAGGACATGGGCAAAATGCAGATACACTTTTTGCCTAGGTGTACTGATTTCTACTAGAGTCCTTCTTTCCATTAGAAACTTTTTGAGTCTGACCTTCGATTCTGCTTCTGACCTTCAATCAGAATTTTTTTCTGAAGGTTAGCTTAGAGAATTTTAAGGTTCTCTTGCAGTCATCAAAACTTTCCACATTTCTCCCACAGATGAATTCTAAACCCCTGCATCAGGTAGACACTGCAGTGACTCTATTTTTCTTGAATCAATCTGTTTTAGTCACTTTCTTGTCACCTAGACAAAATATCCAACAGTCACATATTAATATCTGGTTTTGCTTACAATAAACAACTCTTAGTCTTCCCATGGTCAATTGGCCATGTCACATGGCACAGGGCTTTCCCATAGGAAAATTATTATCTGCACAGAAAAAGGAAACAGAGGGACTGACGAGAAGCAGGTCACCATAATATCTCCTCCCATGAAATGTCGTCAGTGATCATTTACCCTCCCCTTCCAACCAGGATCCCCCTGTTAATAGCCACAGCTTCACCGATAGGTTAATTCACTTGATCGAATCAATTCCCCAAACCTTTAGAACACTTGAGGCTTTCAACAGACATGCCATATTCAAACCATAACACACAGAATATTTGAACAACACCACTGACCAAACAGACATAAAAAACATGTGCTATTTCACTCAATAGCAGAATAAGACATATTTCTGTAAGTGCCCAGGAAATTTCTCTGACACAGGATACATTTTAGGACATAAAACAATTCTTAACCAAGTTAAAGAAGATAGCTAACAAACGAAGTATGTTGACTTGATCAGCATTCAATAGCAGAAAGAAAATGGGGAAAAATTACAGATACATGGAAACTGACACACATTTTAAAAACCATTATCTCAAATAAAAATCTAAGAGAATTTAAAGTTTTCTTAATTATGTAATGTGAAACACCATAAACTAATCTTCTTCATATTTTACAGTGCTTTATTAAGTCATTTATACCATCATTGTTCAAAATTTTAGTGTGTGAGTTATCTTTAGAGCAGTGATAGTTTGGCTAACTTTCCCCCCAAAATTATGATGACCATCCTAAATCAGTAAATGAATGAGGAACAGCTTTATATCATTTGTGTTAATATGAAAAAAAAAAAACATTCCAACATTATGTAAAACGTTTGGGGAGATATTTCTTCAATGTTCTATTTGTGACAAATTTACTCACTAAAGTTACAAAATATTGTTTTTAAATATTGCTAACACCTCGAAATAACTTTATAATATGGGGAGACATTCTAAAACTCACTGTGCTTATACTCTGCATGGGAAAATGCCTAACCTGAAGCAACTATGTCGCTTCAGAAATGTAATGCACTTGTTGCTTAATAATCTACAAATACATTCACGAAGTTAGAGTTTGATGAATGGGAATAGGTTATTTTCACAACACAAAAAGGGGAGTGGCCATGGGCATTAAAGAGATGTCCACTATAATGAAGTTTCAAGTACCAGACAAATGACATGGAAATATAATGCATTATAAATTAAAATGGAATAATTTATAGTCAGTGCAGTTACACAGGAAAGTAACATTGTTTTTGTACCTAAAATACACTCAATCTTGCTTCTTTGGTGTTGCAATAAGAAGCCATTAATTAACTTCTTTTATTTATAACAGGTCAAAAAAAAGTGATGAAAACATTGGTTTTAAGCTGAACTCTTACAAAATTTTAAAACCTACAGAAATTATTCCTGAATCACCTGGTAATGTCACAGGTACCTCAAAGGAAATATTTCTCAATTCATGATTTATCCCTCTTTCTCTCATTGCTTTAGAGATTCTATGATAGAATTTCCTATGTTGTCAAAATTTCAATTCCATAGAAGTGGTGAGTTGTCAGTTTGAAAGGGGAAATATATTGTTATAACTATTCATTGTTCACATGTATAATACTGTAGTCTGACACAAGTTAATATATTCAAACCATTATTTATTTTTATATTTTGACAGATACTTGTTTGGTATCTCTATTTTCTCAGCTACTTTCTGGATGTTGACAATACAAAGATTAATGAGTCAAAACGAGGGCCATAAATAAGCATATGCTTTGGGTGGCAGATGGCACACTGGGAATTGTCTCAGCATGCTAAGAAGAAGAGGGGATGGCATTAAACTGAGCACTGATGACCCTCCATTGTCATGGGAGGGAGTTTATAATGTATATGTTAGGTAAGGCTTAATTAAGATTTAAAATGAGGGGATAATATCAAAAGTCTTATATCTTAAAAAAGTACACCCCCCAAGAATTTATTAAAGAGGGAGAAACCTGGAGAAAAAAATAACACTATTATGGGACATGGGGAAATAACATTAAAACACGATTTCAGCCTTCAAAGCAATCAGTGTTAGGAAAATACATGTTTCGAAATTCAAAATTGGCAATACCTTTTCCAAAAGAATTAGGAAGAGTGCCTAAATGCGTGATTGCATATGTGAGTGTCTCAGAGGGTCCAGTGGAGAAAGGGGGCTTTGTAGGCGTAGGATGGCCAGAGAAGGTTCTCTTAAGTAATAAGTGAGCCAGAATCTGAAGGACAGAAAATTGAATTACAGAGAATAAGGATTTAAATTAAGATATTTCCCAATAGGTAAATCCATATGAAAAAAACGAGGAAATAGGAGAAATTACAGAATACTTGGAATAAACCACAGTGCAGCTGAGCAAAAAAAAAGGCAAGAGATTATAGTAGAAAATACAACAGAGACTAAACCAGAAAACATTACTACCCCAGTGAGTTTTTAAATTAGAAAATAAGAAAGATGCTCCTTATGGGGAAAAAAATAAAGTAGGTAGGTAGTGTGGTATCTCTGCTCACCAAAATGGTCCAAGCCTGGTGTCATGATAAGGCAAGAAGACAAGAGACGTGTTAGTTAGAGCTAACTAAAATAAGAGAAACAGGAAAAAAAGAAAGCAAAGATAGTTGTGGGTGGACTTTATAGAGAGATTGCCTCTTGAATATGAGATTTAAAGTGAGGGGAAAGGTTATGAGTTGGGGAAAATTCGCAATCGACACCTCTCTGAAGAAAAAGAAGGAAGGAGAGAGGTGGGTAGTGGGAAGATCAGTCCGTACTTTAAATACAATTTTGAAATGCCATAAGGGTACAGCCAGCCATCACAAATCATTAAAAATCTTGAAGTAGGACAAGAGCTTTTATTGTCCATTTGCCTGTAAAAACCTCCTCGCTGTTGGACTTTATAGATGCATAGTATTCCATTGTGTATAAATACCACAGTTTGTATATCCCTTGGTCTGTGGATGAGTATTTTGGTGACTTCCATATTTTAGCTATTGTTAGTTGTGCTGCTGTGACCATGGGTATACATATATCTCTGTTGTGTGTTGTTTTGACCTCTTTTGGATACATTTCCAGGAGGGCTGTCATGGGATCGAAGGGGATAGCATAAGGTGAAACATCAAATGCTCTCTCTGATATGAGAATCCCAGAGCACAACTCCTATGGAACTTAAAATGAAAAATAAAGTGAAACATGGGGGTCGAGTAGGGAAGGAGGGATGGAGGGGGAGAGGGACAAAAGGAGAGTGAGAAAGCCCTTGTCACCTTGACAAGATACATATGTGCATAAAAGCCTCAACTCTATTGTAAACCTTAAATTTTGCAGGTATACATATCAATAAAATGGGGGGAAAGGAGCTTTTATTTTATTTTATTTTATTTTTTTATGCTTAAGTCCTTGATTTGTCCTGGCCTGTAAGTTTTTCCACACTCTTGCTGATTTCAAGGCTGATTAGGAGAAACTGAACTTACTCACAAATCTTGGCCAGAGGAAGAAGGCATGGATGTACATGAAAAAAACCACTTTCCACTAGTGAGTGCAATTTGAGTATGATCTAAGGGCCACCTGCTGTATGTTTAAAGGTCTAAGGATGATTAATATGTCATTTGTGTCCCTAGCTCTACTTCCATGGTCATCAAGCTCAATATTTTTGCCAAGTCCCTTCCACAGATAACATGGCTAACAACTGCCCAATTGAAATATGCATGGCAATAACTGGAGCAGTGTGATATATAGTGGTACCCTAGTTGAACTTTCTAGTTTAAAAGTTTCTACTATATAAACATTTCTGATGTCAGAATTGATCTCATTACATTTCATTTAATGTATCCTAGATTGAATGCATATTATATTATATACATATCACATGCTTAGCAAATTATACTCAATCCTACTGTAACCATGCTAGAGGTAGTATAATAAGACATACATATAAAAACATAGCAAGAAAATCAATGTTGGATGCATTTATATTTATATGTCATTAGATAAATATAGATTGCACTTATATTTGTAATTCATTGTTTCAGAGTGGGAACACATTAACTTTTCAATACTTAGTTTCTTAAAAAGCGATTTTTGTGTGTGTGAAAATGTATAGTTTCCTTTTATAAATAGCTACTGCATTTGTTGTATAGGCCCAGAAGACTGTTACTTATTAAACTTAAATAAATTGTAGGATTTGTCATCTTAATTTTTAGTATGAAAAGCTCTTAAATGTCAGAGAAAGTAAGAAGATCCCAGAGGTTCAAACCAAAAATCTACATCCATGACTTTCTGTTTCCATATAAGAAAAAGCAAAACCCTCACCTATTACCTTGATTGTATATAAAATAACTAATTGTTAATATCTAAAATACTTTTCTGTGTTATTTTTAAATGCCAGCCCCAAGGTGCTACGACTATAGGAATGAGTAGGTTATACAGAGATATGAAAGACTGGGCTATCCCACCTGAATAGATGTCAAAATCATACTGCAGACACTCACATAGTGTAGAAGTTTGGATAAGATTATAAAAGTTAATTGGATTTAAATATTTTTTTTTACTTCTAAGGCCATAGTTTTAACATTAAATAATTATGTGAATGATTTTTCTGATCATTATATTTATTGGCCAATATCTAAAGTGAGATTTCAGAATCATAGAACCCTGAAATCATAAGAGGAAATATCCTGAATGCAAGACGGGAAGAGGAGCTATAATACAGAAAATGCCGCTAATTTAACGAAGAAGGTGAGTTGACCTTGACTAATAAGAGCATCCCAGCAACTACAGGGCGACATTAGAGATGAAGGGTGAATTCGCTCTTCCCATAGCAGATGCAATCAGGAACACGGTGATTCTCTACTTTATAAAAGGTTAGAGAAAAAACAAAAACAATTTCTTTCCAATGTCACGCCTAGATTGTAAGCTATAGATCTAGTAGCGAGAATTGATTCTTTTGACTTTTCAGCTATCTTTACTCAGGGTTAAGTTATTTGTCTCAAGTTACTTGGGAATTTATCCAGGAAATATGTTATTTCTAGAATAATTATTTCCTAGAATATGCTATTCCTAGAATACTATTCCTAGAACAATATTTCAAAAAAAAATTTCAGCTGTGATCTTATAAGAAAAATGTACACCACCCTGCCTCTTACGACCACTTCACAGTGAACGGCAAACTCACTTTCACATAACCATTTCTTATTACATCCTGAAACCTGTAATGCAATCAAGGATAGAGCATTGGAAAGTACCTCCCGAAGGCGCCGCTGTGGAAAACTAGCGGCCCAGCATCCAAGGACACAATATTCTTGTTAATTTACCTCACAGAGAGGAGCTCAGAGCTAAATTTCTGGGGTTTTTTTTCTTCTCTTTTCTCAAAATATCACAGCCACAGATAAACTTTTGATAGAATATAACCACATTCAGGAATATTCTGTGAATTTTTCAAACACTATCTTCTATGTTGTTCAAGAAAGACTTATGTCTGCCCTTTATAAAGCAAAAATTGGAAAGGAGCCAAGGCTGTGCTATGCGACTACAAGTATTTTAAAATGAACAAAGAGGTGCAATCATAAAGCAATTTTATGTTGTCTATAAAAATGTGCATAATTTATTCACTAGAGAAGGATAAAGTGATAAATAATTTTAATGCATGATTCTAAAAAGCATATCTAGCTTAACATTTTAATTTGTCATAATTATGTTTAGCTCCTTTCTTTTAGAAACAGTTGCCCATAGTTACTCCTCTTAACCTAGCGTGTTCGATCTACTTGCACGTGCCCGCGTTCTTTCCTCTGCCCTCTTCCAGAAAGGTTTATGGTCTAGATGGCTCGGCTCTCTTATTTCTTGATAGTTTCTCCTGATCTTTGCCACTTTAAGGTGTGGGTAACAAGCCATAACTTTATTCATTTTTATGTATCTCAGAGGCAGTTTCCTCTAGGCTGGAAAGTTGCTGACTTCTGATAAGGTCTGATTGCAACTGGAATTATTTTTAAAAGCAAGATCATGACTCCTATTATACCTTACAGATTTTAAACTATCCTGTACATTCACTCAAAATCAAAAGAATTTTAATAATACTCACCAGATACATCCTGGCTCCAACTTAATGTGAATTAAAATAAAATAAATGTTACAAAACTCTGTTCATATCAGAAAGGAGAATTTGCCGGTGATGGCATTTCGAGCTCGTCTGTGTCTCCTGCCTGCCTTCATTCCTCGGAGCACTCCCTTCCTGTCTCTTGACTCTTTCTCTCTACTCCAACCTTCTGAAGGCAGACATGGAAATTTTGTCTGTATGAAACAGACAAAATAATTTTGAAAGACTTATCTTTCTGATTCAAAACATTTTAAACAAGATATATTTTGAATTTTATTTTGTAATACAGTTTTAATGAACAAAGGCTAATTGATTTGTTGTGGTTGTTGCTGTTTTATTTTTATTTCCTATATAATGTAATCAAAGTAAGCTCTCAGGAATTGGTTGTATTCTTTTTTTTTTTTTAACTGAATTGAGCTGAGGAATGTAGAACAAATATCTCAAGCTATGGCCATCTCTAGCTGACATCCTTTATGAAAGTTCAGTATACATTCTCATTTTATTGAAAAGGGATTTCTCAGAGAAGCACTTATTTGAGCCCACATTTTTTTCTATTTAACATAGAAAAAATATTTTATTCAGGAAGTACTATTTGAAAGGTTGGTCTTTGTCCTATTTCTTCCATTGAACTCTTCATAAATACAGAACGAGAGCTAGTTGTGATTTTCTATCAACATTTTATGATTTACTACCTATGAAAACAGTTTCTACTTTATGAAGCACACACAGAATCTGATATATCCTACTCTAAAGCACTTGTAAATATCAGGCCAACTGGGGTACAAAGGCACATGCCAAACAACCTCTGCTCAGAGCGTTGCACAGTTACATAACCAACAACCTACAGTTACAGAAATGGCATAAGAACAGATACGCAAGTGTTTTCTAAAGTGCGTCTAAATTCTATTGTTCCTAGATATATACTTCCCCCTTCTCATTCTGAATATATAAATTGTCAACTTGGAAAACAGAAATTTTCTTTGAACTTAAAATTGTATTTAGTAACCTCAGAATACTGTTAGAAACAAAACTAACATATTTGATTATACATCCCTCTTTACAGTTATAAAGTACTTTTCAATTATGATATCATAGTTGATTTTCTAACTCAAACTAGAAAGTGTTTTTAAGCTATATTTGTCCTGGTTTATGGCATATCAGAAATAGAGACGCAGTCGAGCTATGGCATACAGGAAGGAGAAGAGAAAGTGAAGAACGAGGAGGTTCTGAGTTCAGGTCCCATGTACAGACCTAAGCCACGAAGATTCTAGAAACTCATATTACTTGCCCCAGTCCCGAAATGCAACTTTGATGCTAACGGGACACTACCAAGACTTAAAATGCAGCCTCTCACATGTATTATCACCGCACTAGTCTCTATCTTTGTTATGTGTTTACTAATCGTGTTAGTCTTGAAAACATAGACTTGTTCTGGAGGTGAAGCTCAGTATTAGAATTCTGTCTATCATATGCAATGTACTAGGTTCAATTCCTGCCATGCAAACATACAAGTAATTGTAGATTTGTGATTACCCACATAGATTCAAACCTCTAAGATTAAGATTGTAGATAAAACAGTAGCAGCTGATGTCTATATAGCTTCCAAATAATGGTCTAAATTATTCAAAAATATTAATTCTTTCAAAATATGTTTAAGATATTTTCTCTAGTTTCATTATTTTAACCATTTATGTCTTTTTCCCCCATTTGACCTTACTGGTCTCAAGTTGTATTTATTTACCTACAAATGATTCAAACTTGTCTGTCTTTATGGCAGAGTAGTACTCCATTATATTTATGTATGTATGTATGTATGTATATATATATATATATATATATATATATATATATATATATATATATAATTTTAATCCATTGGTCTATGGATATATGTTTTGGCATCTTGATTATTTAGTTATTATTCATTACTGTAAACATGGGTATGCATGTGTTTCAGTTTATAAGCCTATGCTGCTTCATCAAATAGGCCTATCTATTTTTGCTTGAAAAATACAATCTGTAAGTATTTGTTAACTACCTTTCAGGTGAATACTGATTCTCTTTAATACTAACCTTTACTGTAAACCAAAATATCATATACTCAAAAATCTAGGAAAGAAAGAGCAGGTGTATAATGGTTTTCTACTTGTGTGCACCGTGAGGTTCTGTTCTCTTCATAGCAATCATACTGTTACCACATTAACATGAAAATTGAATTTTTTACCTATTTTTTTCTCCCAGACTATAAATTCTTTAAGAGGTTATAAATATAGAGCAACTTTGTTACCAACATTTTCTAAATAATGTGCACAAAAATTTTACTTAAGTGAACTATTGAACTGTAGTTATTTTTGTTTACTGTCATTTAATGACACATTGTTTAATAGCTTGTTCAATATGTGATTAAGAACCATCATATACTATTACTGCAGAAGCCTTTTAGTTTCACTAATGATACACACCAAGTACTGTTATATTTTGCAACTAGACATTTAAATTCTATTAGGTGAGATTTTGCATATTTATTCATTTAATGAATATTATTAATAGCAAGTATTTGAATGTATTGTATTATATGAACAGGTGAACCCTGATCTATGGAGGTTGGACTCTGTATTTCAACTTAATGCTGAGGTGGAAGTGAGATGTCCGGTCATTTTGTTTTTTACTTTCACTGCAACAGTTAATAATTTACATGGGACATACAGTGTCATATTATAACACAGACCTTACAGACTAGTAGACTAATATGTATGCTCTGAGAGCATCTGAGGTAAGTTAGATAAACCATGACACTCAGAAGACTAAGGTGATTAAATTCTTCTTTGATTTTTGATATTTTCAGCTTACAGTGGCTTTCTTGGAATATCACTTCTTCCTGTGTTGAGGAGTATCTGTACATTCTGGTATTCCTTTTAATCATTTTAAAAGTATTTCCAGTCTTTCATCACAACTAATAATACTGCATGTGATATCAACAAGATGATGAGACAAAGGTTGCAGGACTCTCATTTCTATATCGGACACACTATTCAACATCAATACACAGAGTGAAGTTGCAAAAAAAATTCAAATACTTTTACTATTTTTCTTATCCTGCCTCTGGCAGGATAAAATATTGGACCATGCGTTCATCATCTCAGCTTGTTAGGGCACTGCCCAGTGACCTAACTTCCCTATTGCCTGTCTTGGAGTATTGAAGACATTCGATATATGCTAGACCACAAGGAACTAAAAAGAGCAGAGGCCTTGATTTGAACTATCATGTAGGTACTTACTATTGGCGCAGTGCAGAGTAAGTGAAGGAAAGAAAAACAACAACAACAAAAAAAAGCCAGGCTTGCGTTCCCATTATACCCTTGGAAATGGGAATGGGAAGAATAGAAAAACACATTCAATTTCTCAAATTTTCTGAGGACTTCACAAAATTCTGATATTTCCTCCTCTTCTTTAAAGCACAGCCAGAGCTTGCAGCTGACAGACTACCAAGAGCTGCAAGGATAAATAAGAACACGCGTGTGGTGTATGGGTCATAGACATGTGGACTCGGGGTGGATATCCAATCCCGAGCCTCTTCCTTTCAGCACTCTTCCTCTGTAAACCAATCAGCTTTGCTTTGCTCATGCTCTTCTGTGAGGTTTTTGGTCTGCAGCCAGCTGTTGCACCATGCATCTCTTTAAAACATGAGCTAAAGTAAGATTTTTTTTTTTTTTAAGTTGTGATTGTTGGGCCTTGTGTTCCAGCAATGGGAAATTTAATACTCTGGGAAGAAACAACTGGACCATGTGTCAAATATTCTAACTTTTTTATGATGTTGCTCAAGAGATTGATTCTGTCACACAATTCTGACAGGACCTGACAGATACTGAAGTATCTGTCTATTCAGGCCACTGAAAATAGACGGCAAGTCACAGGTTTTGCAGCGTCACCACAGAGACTGTGAACCAAAGGGAAAAAAGCAAGTGCCTTCTCCCTAGAGAGAAAAAGAGTTGGATGTACACCCAATGTCCCAACTCTTAAGATGACACTCTACAGATTGGTTTCTGTCTCAACTGTCTTACTAAACTGACAGAATCTGAGTTACTATAGATACATGGGGAATAATAAGAAAGCACACGATAGCGTGTACTACCACAAAGGTTTGAGAGACTGAATGGTTAAGTTCTCGTGTACAAAGTGAACATGAAAAAATAAAACAGGGAGAAATGGCATATTTTTCCATAATGCATTGATCTCAACATAAGGAGGTAAAGAAAAGGGATAAATAGAAAAATGTGAAACAAATAGAGGACACAAGTAAAGCACTCTAATGAAAGAGTGATACATGAATTATCCATCAGATAATCACATATCTGATGAATGAGCTAAGAAAATGAGAATTTCTATAAAGAATGGAAAATTTTAAAAAGAGTTAAATCAGTGTTACATGAAGAATGATATCACTCAATGACAAAAATTCAAGAAAAAAATTAAAGAGTAGTCAATAGCAGGAAAAGAAAAGTAAAATCAATGAACTTAATGTTATGTGAAAATGTCCAGTCAGAGACTTAAACAGACCAAGGAGAGTGAGAAAGAGTGAAGAAAACATAAAAGACTTGAGGGACACCACCCACCTGGCCAAGGCACATATTATGGGAGTCTTTAAAAACCAGAGAGAAAATGCACCAGGACATATCTAGAGAAGAAAATCAATATTCAGGTTGGGAAATCAAATAAACTCAAATATGATGGTTGTAAAGAAATCCACAATGACACGTATGGTAATTATATCGTCCAAAATCAACAACAAAGAAATTTTTGAAACCTACAAGAAGAAAAGTGATTTGACACATAAAAAGTAGCATTCATAAAATTGTCAGTGCAGATTTTGGTAGAAATCACACAGTTCAAAAAGCACGTAACTATGATATACAGGGAGCTGAAGAAAAGTAAGCCTCGAAACATGAAGAAACTTATTGAAAAGTAGGCAAATGAAATGAAGAGGCAGTTCACTCACGAAGAAGTTCAAATGGCCAATAGACACATTAAAAGATGTTCAACATCCCTAACCACAAGAGAAATACAAATCAAAACAATGCTAAGACACCATCTCACTCCAGAGAGAATGGCCTATATCAACAAGTCAAATAGTAATCAGTGCTGGTGTGGCTGCAGGGAGAAAGGAACCCTCCTGCACTGCTGGTGGGAGTGTAAATTCGTACAGCCACTCTGGAGCACAGCATGGAGACCTCTCAAATGACTAGAAACAAATATCTGCTTCGATCCAGTGACACTCCTCCTGGGAATGTTTCCAAAAGAGGTCAAAACAACACATAACAGAGATACATGTATACTCATGTTCATAACAGCACAACTAACAATAGCTAAAATATGGAAGTCACCAAAATACCCATCAACAGACCAATGGATACACAAACTGTGGTATTTATACACAATGGAATACTATGCATTTGTAAAGTCCAACAGCATAGAGGCTTTTACAGGCAAATGGAAGAAGCTTCAGAACATCATGCTTAGTGTAGTGAGTCTGAAGCAGAAGGTGAAACATCAAATGGTCTCTCTGATATGAGAAACCAAGATCACAACCCTCTCATGGAGCTTAAAATGAAAAACAAAATGAACCAGAGGGATAGGGTGGGGACAGAAGGAGGGGTGGGTAAAGGGAGGGACAAAAGGAGAGTAGGAAAGTCCTTGTCACCTTGACAAGATAAGTATGCTCAACCTCATTGTAAACCTTAAATTTTTTTGCTTATACATATCAATAAAATGGGGGAAAAAGCAATGAGATAATGCAATCAGAAGGCTGAAAGAGAAAAGCAAACCTACCCAGCAAAAATATATCTGGAAAAAACTGCCCTTCAAAATAAAGAAAAAATAGCAATTTTCCTGGACAGGCAGATGATGAGATATTTCTTCTCTGCTAGAATGTCCTTCAGGCAATGCTAAAGGAAGTTCTTTAATATGAAATAAAGCTAAAGAACAACTCAATAATATTGCAAAAATATAATTAGTTGACAAAGTAAATGCAAAGGCCAACATAGAATACCATACTTTAGAACAGTGGTGATGAAGTCACACTTATATGAGAATAAATTTCTTAAAAAATTAAAAAACTAACATCACTATAAATAAAAATACATTATTGTGTTCAACATAAATGACATTAAATTTTAAAATCAATAATATAAAGCAGAGGGGAAATAAGTGTATAATTTTGTATGTAATTGGAAATTATTTGTTGGTTATAGCTAGCTGTAAGCATGGGGGCATACCTCTATCCCCATGCCTCTCAAAGGTGGCAATAGGAGAATCATAAATATTAGCCCAACTTGGGCAACTTAATGCCTTAGTGAGACCATGTCCTAAAATAGGTAACTGAATATATAAATAAATAAAAATTTTGAGCTCATGCATTCTAAATCGAGAAGTGTGGAAAAATATATTCCTTATTAATAACAACCAAAAGTGTAGGGCTAGCTGCTTATCATACAAAAAGAAACAAACATTAAGCCAGAACATTTACAAGAGAGAGAGGGGGCTTTATGTAGTGATAGAAATGCCAAGCCACTGACAATGAATACCTCAAAATACATACACAAAACGAACATTGGCAGAACTCACGGGGAAAATCAGCAAAATTCATTCCCAGTAATGGACCTTGAAATTGTACTTTTATTTTGAAACAGGGTCTCTCTATCTCTCTGGATCCCAGGATGGTCCAGAGCTCACTGGTGTAGCCCAGGCTGGCCTTGGACTCAGGAAAATCCACATGCCTTATCCTCCTGAGTGCTGGAATTACAAGAGTGTGCCACCATGCCCAGCTTTATGTGGTGTTGTGGAATTGAACTCAGAGCTTTTTTGCTTGCAAGGCAAGAGCTTTAACTGCTGTGCCATTCCTCCAGCGCTTTCTTAAGTGATAGAACAATCAGACAAAATGTCAACAAAGAAATTAAGGCTTGAACACATTGCAGGCTGATAGCAACATTAAGTACCTTTTATGCCTCTTATATGAATTTTTTTTAAAAGTGCATCAAAGTTCTTAGCCCATTTAAAATACAGTTACAAGATTTTTTTCTACAATCGAGTTGATACGATTTCCTTGTCTACTTTTGAAGTTTGCTGCTCATCAGATATTTGGCTGGCAAACACATGTTTTACATTCTACAGGTAGCTTGTACATTCCGTTGATTGTTTTCTTTGCTGAGCAGAAGATTTTTGGTTTGATGTTGTTTCACAAGTAAAATAGTACTTTTTAGTTAATCAAATGTATAATAAAGCTATTTATATAATTCAAAACAATCACCAGTCACATATTTTTCTCAAATTTCTCTCTTAACTATCTGTAAGTTTCACTTTGGTAAACTCTGAAGTGAAGATCTATTGACATTTGATACTATTAAAGTTCAGTTCTCAAAGAACCATTTGTAAATATTACATTACTTATTCATTAATAATATTTCCTATCCACATAATGCAAGTTCCTTCATAGTCATTTTGCTACTTGTATTCTCTCCAATGTTATCAGCAGATTTATGGAACTAAAAGGCAAAGTGCACTGTAATTCTAAGCTTTGTTATGATATATATTAACACTCTTACTTTGATTAGATCATTAATTTATGTATACGTTTCAGAATATTTCTTTAGTTTTAAAAAGATCATTTTGGATAAGTGACTGGATGTGCACTGTTTACAGAAAAACTTGGGGAAATCCAGTTTTATGAAACTGTATCTTCTCTTTCACAAATATGCTCATTTATTTCATCATTAAAAGCAGTTTGAAGTTACTCATATTATTTTACTTTAATAATATTTAATAGTGGCTTATGAAAATTTCATTCATTCCATATGGATTTTTAACTATTTTAATTGGCTCTTTTTGATACATTGCATTTTCAAATCAGTTATTTCTGATAGATATAAACATTTGAAATTTCATGTAAATAAATTAACCATGAGCCAGGAATGGTGATTCACACTTCTAATCCAAATCTCTGAGAGCCTGGGGCAGAAGGGTCACAATTTAAGTCCAGCTTGGAAAATTAAACAACTTCATGAGATCCTGTTTAAAAAAAAGAAATAGGATCTGGAATAGGGGTCAGTGTAAAACCCAAAATTCAGTCCACAGTACCAAAAAGAAAGAAGGAAGAGGAAGACCATGATTATAGCTACAGACAGTATCCTCTTCTTTTTCTATAATTACATGGAACATACACACAAGAGGTTCCATTTTTAATTCTTCAACAACTTATTTTAAGGAAGAAAAAATGTCCACTAACTGTTTCCTACAAATACCCTAATGTTTCCTCACAAATAGTGAAATATACTAAAGACAAGGAATGATCAGAATGTTGTGTCAACATTATAAACAAAGAATTAACAAATTAAATTTTTAACCTCTCCTAGACTGTGTGAGATTTTACTACTTTGTGCTTGGTTTGAAAATAAAGATACTTTCTACCCCCCAAAAATGAACAATTTTCAAAAAAAAATCTTTTAAAAAATAAAATCTAATATTCATTTCAGTTCTTCATCCAGTGGCGCAGTCTCTGCATTCCTGATGGGGCTTTAAATTTTCTTGACCCAGTCTATTCTATTAAAAAGGACCTCCTGGCTCACCTTTTAATTCTTCACCAAAGTTTCCATGCATTGGCCGCGCTGAAAGACATCTCTGTCTGTACCACCTCTGCAAACCTTGACCATTCCACCTACGCTGTAATGGTGCATGGGACACCTTCTTCTTCCCCGAATGGTACTAGGGCCATTACTACCACCACCAGCACTAGCGTGGGAAAGGTGAAACGAGTAGTAAAAAGAAGCCCCCGAGACTTGGCCATTTGTTCAGGACTTTGGACGGCTTCCACTGCATTTTCTAAACCAAGCACTGGTTTCTGCAACTCAGACCCAGACTTTGCCAATTTCTAACAGTGCACGTAACGTTTTCTTCTTCATATATATTTTCTCAGAAATTTGGAATCCCCCTATGTGGGAAGCCTGCTCTACATCTTTCATACGGCTCCATGGCTCATGGGTTTCCCAAGACCTTGTTGGTCACAAGGAGCTCCATGGGGTAGAGGCAACATGCCTCTCCATACACAGGATGTCATAGCTTTCCATATACTGCTCACTGGAGGACTCTGAGGAACACGGAACTTTCAGTCTGCCCCTTAAAAATCTTTTTAATTTTAACACTCCACAGCAGCCTTGAAAGTTGGCATGTCTTTATGGGACTCTGTGGAATCACCTTTGCATTTTCCTTTTCCCAGTTGTCTTGTTCATCTTAACCCCACACTGATTAAAGAAGTCTGCCATATTCTCTGGTCACATTATTTTTTAACCCTCAAACAAAAGTTGCTCTGTTGTCAGAATCTTCAATCAGATTGAGGAGTTTGAGTCTGGAGGTCAAGATTTGCTTCTTTCTCTGTGGCACCATCAGGTTTTTTAAAGACACCTCGTTTCCCTGTATGCCTCCACCCTCTTTTCTGATCATCTGTTTATGCCTACTCAATGCCATCCCAATTTTCTTTTGCCCAGGCCATCGAGGGTCATTATGATTCTGTTCTTACCTGCTCTGAAAAATCTTCTAGGCTTCTACCCTAAAGCATTTACACTGCTGAGGTGCCTTCAGAGTGAACTGTTTTTCTCTTGGTTATATTGGCTTGGAATCTGCCTTTGAGAGCTTCGAGGTAAGAAGGCATTTGTGAAGAGCAATAACTAGTAGTAGACTGCTGCTCACAGCCGTTTACTTTAACATAGGTCCATTACTGCCCATACTTATTCAGTTGCTCATTCGTATTCTGCGAAGAACAAGTCATCTGAGCATAACTAGTTCGCTGAGTAGAACAACTGGTAGAATGATAGGATTAAGGTGTAGGTACTTTCTGCATGGAGTATCTCCCAGGGTTGTCAGATATAGTTACTCAGACCATACTCTAATCTGGGTTGAGTATAAATTCCTGTGTTACATATCAGTGGGCTAGTCTCAGTAGACTTGCTTACATGCTATGGTCTTTCAGGCTCAGTGATGGCCAGCTGCTGCTCCTAGGCTGCTTGAGCAGGTTGAGAACTATACTCAGTCTAAACATTATAGGAGGCCTTGGTGCTAGTGATTGTACCGTATCATGAGCATCAGTGCTATGTTCCTGGACAGGCTGGCTACATGCCTCAGGTAGCTGTAAGAGATGTATCCCCAGTGGGAGGCTGTTTAGAAGAGGTTGAAGAGGCAATGTTTTTATAGATCACCATAACGAGCCTAGTAAGCTATGCTCCACAGCATTGTTGTTGATGTGGGTCTGTGCCTACCCTGGAGTTGGGGAGGCAAAGCAAGCTTCTTTCCCTACTGGATTGCAGTTAAGCTACACGTATTATAATCCGTGGGCATCTTTATCTCCCCTTCCTTTTGATCTCTCAAGATGTGACATTTTCACTTCCTCAGCTTTAATTTTATATACTGACAAATTCACAACATCAATAAATTATCTAATTTATTCTTAGGATTTATAGAATCTCTTAAATTTGCAAGAGAAATAAACTAAGGCTTGCAAATAAATTTTAAAAATTTATTTTCTCTATAATTTGTTAATTGATATAGAAAATGCTTTCTATAAAATATTAGAAATTATAATTTTATCTTTAAATGAAATACCTCTAAAATATTAATCCAACCTATGTTTTCAATGAGATTTCGCCCTACATTCTATTGTGTTTAATCGTCTTTTATTGTTAACTTGCTACACAGATTCAAATCACAAAAGATTATTCCATTTTATTGCTTGATTTTCTGTATTGTTAGAATGCTCATGTCAACAATTTCTTACTTTGTGAGTGTGATGCAATGCACTGATAGATTTTTTTAATGCCTCCTCTTTCTTACAGTGCTGTGACAATATATACTTGATCCTATGCTACTATCTCTTTAATATGTGACTGGTCAGCTTGCCAATAATTTCTATAGAATGTTTTATCCGTGTTTGTAAACAAAATTGGTGCATATTTTTATCCCTTTCTAATTGTTTAAAAAGTTGTACTAGAAGCACATAACAGATATCTAAAGAACCTTTTTCCTTTTCTTTGAAATACTTCAGGCCAAATGAGGACTATCTGTTTACTGAAAGGTTAAAAATCTTTATTTGTATAACAGTTTGGGCCTTGAAGTTGGTATTGTGACGTTGTAAACAACATTCTCACAGCTTACTTGAGCAGCAGTGGGCTTTATGATGTTCAAACTCTCTGTCTCCATCTTGCCCTATTTCCAAACTTATAGAAGATCCTGTCCCATGCATAGGTCCAGACAAGACTTGAGAAAGTTTGAATTTAATCAGTGGAGTAGAGAGTGAAGAATTAAGTTTTTCAGCTTCCTTGCCTCTGAGGTTGTTCAGAGATGTGTTCCGGAGAGAGACATAGAAGATGTAGTGTGGCTTAGTTCTAGTTGCCCCCAGCTATGACCAGCTTAAGCGCACATCTCGTATCGCCTGTACCTGCTCTCCTGTCTCCTTTTCATAACTCATTCATTTCTGTTTCAAGGAACAAACCATCTCTAAAATACACTTGACGAGTGCTTTGCTTTTGGGTCTTGGAAATTAGCATATGCAATTGTGCATGAGGTATGAGAAGGCAATTCTAATGATGGGAAGTTAAAACTAGATGATTGCTAATCAGATGGCCACGGGATTTTATTTCTAATAATAAAGGATGCTATGGAATTGCAATCCCTAATCTGTCCCACTGCTGTGGATTAGAACACATGAAAAGCGAAACAAAAATTGACTTGTGTAGAAGCTCTCTAGCATTTAAAGAGAACAGGAGCATGGTAATTATCAACCATCAGTTGTTTGGACTTACTAATGAGTGTAAAGCCTTTAAAACATGATTAACAGGACATATTAGCTAATTCTCAATTAAAATATGAAAGGCTCCAGGATATTATTAAAAGAGACCCTCAACTTCTACAGCCTTAACGAACACTATGCTACTATTGCTATAGAAACTGAATGCACAGCCCAGGTAGAATTTTTATTTTAAAAATCTGTTGTGGTAAGGAATAATATAAACCCTGGGAGTAGGAAGGGATATTTTGGAGGATGTGAATGAGAATGGATTCTGATGAACAGAACTCCAATTACCAACAAAAATAACTCCCTCGTTCTTTCTAAAGGAAGTTTTTATCCTTTGCCTGGATACCATGCAATCAATCTGCATAAGCTGATTCTTTTAAAAGATGTTATATTCCTTCAAATTTTATCCCACACCAGCTTCCCTCCTTGCCTCTAAACAATCACTAATGTTAGATTTTCGCATAGCTTGAATGGAACTGAACAAAAAAGACACGTAACAACAAGCTAATGAATAATATTTTTAGATAAATGCAATATGGGTAGATTTAGATTTGAGACTGTTGAAGAAGATAATATAGGTAAATCATTAGCCTGGGTATGGAAAAATTATTAACATGAGTTAATTTTTTGCTGTGGTTTAGAATTTAAAACCTAGTCAAATAAACCTGAAATCAAACCTCAAACTCTCCTAAGATGGTTCTTTAAAACTTAGACTTAATGATAGCTCACATTAAGTAGAGAGTGATATTGGATTGTACTTGCATAATGTTGCACAATGACACAGAAAGAAAAAAAAAAAACCTTAACATTTTTGTGTATGAAACCACATAGTCTAACACATAATTATATTCTCAGTAGAGACAAGAAAGCCTTCCTTTTACTAAGAGTAATGTTTATGAAGTCCCAGATATGCAGAAGCTTCGTGGTGGCAGTTCTCAGAGTCCAGGTATGAAATAAAGATATTTTTATCTGGTCATGATAAAAATTTTGGTATCTGGGAGACAAGTTGAATCAAAAGCAAAGTGTATTTAATTATCATAGAAAAGTGATTAATTAGCACTTCATTTAATGGTCTGAAATCTATGAAGCTAAATGTAGCAAAATCATGTTTGTGGTAAGGTCAGGTGCAAAATTAACAAGGATAGTTTTTGAGTTGTAAAAGCAGAAAATAATCAAGAGCTGGTAGAAAAAAGGCTCATATCTGTTGACAGTGAAAAAGTTCAAGCTCTTGACAGTATCTGAGCCAATGAAATTCAGAATCCATTGATTGATAAGTTGGCTAATTTCCCTTAACAAATCACTAAAATATGTAAAATAAAAAGATTCTTGTGTTTAATAATAAAGAAATCATCAATTGTTTATTAGAATAACAAAGTAGAAACATGCTGAATGCCTAAGAATTTTAAAGCTACTGGATTCAGAGTTTACATGTTCACTTATTTTATGAATATAAATTACCACTATGATTAGCTTATTAGATAATTAGCTAATTAGCTACAGTGTATCTTAGCTACTTTCTCATTGCTGTGACAAAATACCCAGCATGTACAATTTAGGGTAAGAAAAGTTTATTTTAGCTCACAGCTTCAAAAGATCACAGTCCATTCCTGGATAGCGCGCGATAATAGAAGCACATGGCAGAGGCAGAGATGAAGGCATGTTTTCACCGCATTGAAAATAGAAAGCCAAGTCAGTCTGGGAAAAATGGAGGAAAGCACTACTTGTCCTTCTGCATCCTGTCCCGGTGAGCCACCATTTCTGGGTGCAGCCTCAATGTTTCACCCTTTTCAGCTTAAGCCCAAATTCACTACAAACCTGGAATCTAATCCATATGCCCATAATATATACCTTGCCACAACCTGTCTTCTACCACAAACCTACAATCCACCACACGCCTATAATCCTCCCCTCAAGACCAGCAACTGTCTTGTAAAAATATATGGTTTCATAGATAATCCATAATATCCAAATTTCAAATCAAAACCACAATAGAGTGGAAGCTTCTGGAGTACAGATTATAAATAAGTGCCTAATTCATGACCATATCACAATAAGTCTAAGTCATATTTGTATGTCGGTAAGTAGTTTTCTGGTCTTTGCATGCATAATTAGAAAGGTTATACAGTTACACATAAGTATTGACTAACACCCCCTATTTGGTTCTAAGACACACAGAAGAAATGATATTTTTTTGAAAGTACAAAATAGAAGTCTCTGAACTAATTCCAACAACTTTCTCCTCCATAGACAATAGTCAGTGTTTTACCAGAAGCAATACTGTATTTAGTAGAATTGTAGAAATTAGGGAGTCTTCAAAATTATGGGAATGGTAGTATATTCCATATCGCCCTTTAAACCACTTGTATAGTTTCAAGAAAAAAAAGAAACATGGTGGGTGACAATGAACAGTGGTTATTTTTAACCAGATATAGCACCATTATCCTTTCTTTATAAAACATGTTTATTGAAACATTTCTATATATCCTCTTACTCTAATTTTAAGATGATTGCTTTGTTTTCACCAGCAAAACATATGAAAAGTCATTTTCTATTCTGGGAAAATATTAATATTTACTCAGAACTTTACTCCTATATCTACATTAATTGTCATACTCTCTGCATTATGAAATACTCATGATGGCTTTAACATTCTGCAAAAAGTGCCAGTCCACTATATTGATGTGGTAGTTCTAATAAGATCTACGAAGAGTAACTGGCTAGTAATAATATTTATGTAAGACACAAATTGCTTAGGTTTAAGAAAAAAATCCTCTAAATATATGGTCTCTGCAACTTTGATGAAATCACTAGAGTACTAATGCTTTTGAACTTCGGTCTTAAAGGACAAGCTATATCAAGCTACAATTAATAATAAAGTGATAAAATGTTTGCCATGTTTACTTGGACTTCAGAGGCAGCGTTTATCACCAAGGTGTTCCTAGAGCTTATGAGATCCCAAGTACATTTTAAGGACCTTGTATATATAAATAAAATAATTTTAAAATACATGACTACATTCGGGGGCCTGCACAAATAAAAGTTAATTTATTTGTAAAGACTGCGATGACAGAGTAAAAAGAAAAGCTTATGTTTGTTTTTCTGTAAACACTGAAACAATTTTTGAAGTATCATTTAGGTTCAAGAATTATGCGTTCGCCTGTGTATGAGCAGGTATTTCCTTTTGAATTAGTTCATATGTCCCACCAAGAGAAAATGTTACTAGAGTCTACATTTATGACAATGGCTCTTCAAAACATACACACACACACACACACACACACACACACACACACACACACACAAATCTTACTTAGCATGACTTTCCCTCGTTTCACTGCATAGTGCTAGCTACATCATTACCTATGACTGCATCTTCCATTGCATTATATGTGAATATCAGCTTCCAGTGATCCTTTCAAATATTATCCTTGTGCTTCTTCAATGATGGACACACACACGTGCACATGCATACACACTCGCACAGTCTTTCCTAGGAAATACAGGCAATGTTGAAACGCAATGCTAATGTTAATTATATTAATTAATTGCTCTAGATTTTATAGCTTTAAAAGTAAACAAAAATATCTCCCATTTTTTTTTCATTTCTTGAAGTGTTTAAGTCTTAATGATCACATTTCTAGAATTTGACTACTTCCAATATCCAATATTGACTATACCCGCCACACATACACTGCAATCAGAAAAGGAATAGAGTCCATGAATGGAATGATTGGTACAATTCATGAAAAATATCCACTCCTTATCCAGGATAGCCTAACAGCGGAGTTTTCAGGTAAGATAAGAAGGATTCTTTGGATTCCCCCCCCCCCCATTTTATTGACATGTGTAAGCTCAAATTTTAAGGTTTACAATGATGTTGAGCATTTTGTGCACATATGCATGTTGAGCATTTTGTGCACATATGCATCTTGTCAAGGTGACAAGGACTTTCCCACTCCTCCTTTTGTCCTTCCCCCTACTCACCCCTCCTCCCCTCCCCACCTTAACCCCCCGGTTCACTTTGTTTTTCATTTTGAGTTCTATGAGATAGTTGTGATCTGGGTTTCTCATATCAGAGAGATCATTTGATGTTTCACCTTCTGCTTCTGACTCACTGCACTAAGTATGATGTTCCCAAGCTTCTTCCATTTCTCTGTAAAGGCCTCCACGCTGTTGGGCTTTATAGATGCATAGTATTCCATTGTGTATAAATACTACAGTTTGTGTATCCATTGGTCTGTTGATGGGTATTTTGGTGACTTCCATATTTTAGCTATTGTTAATTGTGCTGCTATGAACATGGGTATACATGTGTCTCTGTTATGTGTTGTTTTGGCCTCTTTTGGAAATATTCCTAGGAGGGGTGTCGCTGGATCAAAGAGGGTATTTATTTCCATTCTTTTGAGAGCTCTCCATACTGCTCTCCAGAGTGGTTGTACGAATTTATATTCCCACCAGCAGTGCAGAAAGGTTCCTTTCCCCCCACAGCCTTGCCAGCACTGATTACTATTTGACTTGTTGATATAAGATTCTTTGGATTTTAAAGCAAGGATGTTACTGAGGAGATACTAGTTTGTGTGTTAGGAAAATGTGTAGCTCATGTACTTGAAGAACAGAGGTGACACATGTAAGGGCTGCCAGCTACCACACTCAACACTAGCAGGTACACATGTGGAGGTAGCACTACAGCTGAAACACAGGAAGATGACATCCAATGCAACAGTTCACATAGAAGCTCAATCTCCAAGGCTGTCCATGAGATATTGACACCTTAGATCTGTGAATATGTTGTGTTTGTAATGATTTGAATGGGATTTGATTATCATCATGATTCCATTGTGTATAGAGGATTTTTTCCCAAGAGTAACAGTAATAAGTCATGTGAAGCCTTTAAGAGGAGGGTCTAGTGGGAGATTTATGCATGGTTGATAATATACTTCTATGAGGTAGTTAGTTCATGTATTACTTCATGGTAGTTCTTGTCAAAGCGTTGCTTTTCTGACTCAAGGTGTGATGGCTCACCCCTTACACATGCCCCTGCTATTGCCATCAATCAGGAACTATGTTACCCTCACCAAAGGTGAGATAATCCAGGTTCCATGCCCTGAATATCCAAAACTCTGAGCTAAACAAACCTCTTTTTCTTCCTAAGTAACAGGTGTCAGCTATTTGATTATAGTGACAAACAGCTTTCTAATACATTATCCAACATGAGAATATGAATCAATTCCAATGGGTCAGTGCAATAGTGGTAGTCCAATCTCATACAGTTTCACAAAGACAATGACAGCCTGATAGGCAATTTTTACAGAAAAGGAACATAACAACAGAGCTTTATACAACTTGATAAATAGATGTTGCAGACTTCTTAGGGAATCTGGTCATTACCACATGTACGAATGAGAATAGTTAAGGGACAGAGAGCAATCCATAGCTAAGAGTGAAGTGAGTCAGAAGCAGAAAGTGAAACAACGAATGGGCTCTCTGATATGAGAAACCCAGATTATAACTACCTCATGGAACTCAAAATAAAAAACAAAGTGAACCAGGGGGGTAGGGTGGCGAGGGAGGGAGGGGTGGGTAGGGGGTGGGTAGGTGGAGGGACAAAAGGGGAGTGGGTAAGCCCTTGTCACCTTGACAAGATACGTATGTGCACAAAATGCTCAACTTCATGGTAAACCTTAAATTTTGAGCTGATATATATATATATATATATATATATATATATGGAAAATGAAAAAAATGGACCCTCCCCAAAAAGACCCAGTTAAAAAAATGGGCAATTGAAATGGAAAGGCAGTTCTCAGAAGAAATGTAAATAGCCAACAAATGTAAGAAAAAAGATACCCTGCATCTTCAACTATTGGAGAAATGCAAATCAAAACATCAAGGTCCCATCTCACTTCAGTAAGAATGACTGTTTCCAAGAACTCCAAGAGCTGCAGAGCTGGCGAAGGTTTGGGAGGAAAGGAACCCCTCCACATTGCTGGTGGAAATGCAAACTGGTGCAAGCATTACGGAAATCAGTATGAAGATTCCTCAAAAATGGAAAACAGATACTTCATCTGGCCCAGATATGCCTTTTCTGGGTATCTTTCCAAAAGAGATAAGAGCATCATTTAGCAGAGATATAAGCATGTCCATGTTTATAGCAGTACAACTAATAGCTAAATCATGGAAACCACTGATATGTTCCTCTGTTGATCAATGGATAAAGAAAATGTGGCATAGGTACACAATGGAGTTCCACTCTGCCATAAAAAAAAAACAGAAATTTGAGTAGAAAAATAGATGCACCTTTATACCATTATGCTTAATGAAGTGAATCATACTCAGATGACCAAATATGAGAAATCCAAAGTTTAAATAAGTGAAAGAACTGAATAAGGAAGAAGGTAGGAAGTGGGGAGATGAATTTGTGGGAAAGGAGAGGAGCTGGGGGGGGGGGGGAGGCGTACAAGGGGGTGGTGATGATTGTGTAATGTGTATGTACACCAATGCCTGAAATTTAATGTAACTTCTGTGTATCGTAAGCACATTCCAATAAATATAATATCTTCTGGGGGAAAAAAAAGAAAAGGGCCTAAAAAAGTCCCCCTGTCTGAACTTTATAAATGGCTAGTCCTAAATGTCACAGGGTTTTGATAATAAAATTACCTCACCTGGGCTTCGGACTCTCCTATCAAATGACAATTCAGACCCCTTAGCTAAGCATTAAAGAAGGTCTTTGAAAAATTCGAAGGACCTTAAGTTTTGCATATATATATATATATATATATATATATATATATATATATATATGGAGGAAACAAAAGAAAAATTTGAGGGAGGGACTCTAGAGTATGGAGCTCCTTGAAGCACAAAAAATTTAACAAGAATTTTGCAGGCCCAAGTATAATGGTAGAACATTACAGTAAATTTAGGAATGCATTTCTATCTAACACTGATTTCTAGAATATTATCTTAAAATAAATTATGTTAAAAATAACAAACAAAATAGAATAGAGATTTAGTAGATGCATTTCAGTTATTGGTATGAAATTAACACAAAATATTATTGAACTATTGTTAAATGACAAACCCTACTCTACACCACAAGGAAAAATGCTCATACAAAATAAAAGTACCAAAAAGAGAGACACATTATAAGCGTACTATACACAGTTAGCATATATTACATTTCAGTAAAATTTGATAAGGGCTCAAGGAATGATAAAAGATCATGAAGTGGATAAAATGGTCAAGAATAGTGTCTTAGTCACTTTCTTATTGCTAAGACAATATTCAACATATACAACATTAGGGAAGAAAGGTATATTTTAGCTCACAATTCAGGTCTCAGACAGTCCACCTTGGTCAAGGAGCAATGGTAGCATGGCAGAATAGTTAGGTTGGATGGCTTGGCAGAGGACAGAGGTTCATTCCATCCTAGATAGAGTCAGAGGGATTTGGGAGAAGTCAGGTCAAGAATACACATGTCTAGGATGCACAGTCTGTATTCCACCCTCTCTTAACATGGCCCGTTTTCTAACACAATGTGCAAAATCAATGTACTTGATCCAATTAAATCCCACTTTCCAATCTCTTTCTAATTACATAATGTTTTAGGGCTATATCCTAGATCCAAACCACAAAAATCTAAGTAGTTGACATTTGAGCAGAAATTTTAATGAGATAAATGAGCTAGCCAAGAGAACACATGTGAGAAGGTAGAATGGTACATGCAGGTTGGGTTGAGTAAAGTTGATGAGGGGGCCATGTTGAGAGATTTAAAGCATACCACTGAAGACTGTATAAAAAAAGCACACTGAGAATCTGGAAGAGTAGGAGGGCTTGGGATTGGAAGAATGACAAGAGGAAGTAGTCTTGGAACAATTGTAAAGATTTTGTGTTTTCTGTCACTTTTGATGGAAACTTACCAAGAACTTTAAGCTAAAGAACAGGATGAACTAGTTTTCATCTTTAGCCTGGTGCTTTCATTGTGTATGAAGAATAGTGTATTGATAAATATGAAAAACACAAGGAAGTCATTTAGAAACCATTATTATTACCCATAAAATGGGATTGTCCAATAATATCAGAGCTAAAGTCTTAGAGATTAGCACATATAAGTGTTTTATCATCATTTATCATTATTAAATTTAGAAATGTTTGATTATACTAACAGGATAGTTATTTTTATGTTAGGAAAAATATATTAACCCTTATAGGTTTTCATATATGTGAAGTCAGTGATTAGACATGCTTCAAAGTATGCTGAAATGAAGATTCGATGACAGAATGTTTCATATATATATATATATATATATATATATATATATATATATATATATTTCTATGTGATGCATAACTTTTTCTTTAAATATTTCCAATAAAAATGCTTAAGATGGGGATAATTAGCCAGCCTAAAATACAGCATACATATTGAATAACCATTGTCTCCCCTGAAGATGATATATATTACTCTAGCTTGCAAGCACTTAATCACTTTTATGGAATTACAATTTAGTTTTCACTCACTGTGATTTGCTTAATGTGGGTTGATTTATGCCATTGAGAATTTGTTTAGTTAATGGGAACATTTTAATTTATGGCAGACGGCAGAACAAAATTGCTTTGAATATCTGAATTACATTACTATTGACTGTTGGTCAAATTGTAAATGAGACAAAAAGTGATAGATAGAAGTTTTTGTTTTTTTATTCCAGTTGTACCTATTATTGGTGGAGCACAGATTTGAGACTAAAAACACATAAAACTGGTGGGATTATGCTTGCATCTCCCAAATTTTGAGTAGACATTCCGGTACTTACTGACATATGGTCCTGTCTGTGAAGTCTTTTCAGAGAGGCCTCGCAGGGAACCAGTGAGATGCTACAAAATGCGGCATCATCAGTATGCTGTTGGCACCCAGCCCTGGGTCTCCTTTCATCTGGCCCAGATGGTACAGATCTTTGACTTTTACAGCATCTGTCTGAAATAAGAGAAAAGTTGAAAGAGAACTAGCTGACGGCCTATCCTGATGATTTCGGAATAACACGTGTGGGTCAAAGAAGCCAGAAACAAGTAAGGTTTAGACTTCTTCATATTGGAGATTTATGTAACCTTTATCTTGAACCATGTTTTATTTAATGCTTGACTTACAAATATTTATTTCTATATAACAACTGTTCATTCGTGCCTCTAAGTGTTTCCTTCATGCAGCGAGATTTTTCGTGAAAGAATGTAATAGGATTAAATTTTCTCAGAATCAGAGTTTCAGGGCTCTGTTAAGTTCACAAGTATTTGCAAATGTTTGAGCTGAATATTGGCTGCTTTACCCAGGAGATTCGTGCTCATTACAAGGGTACGCATTCTGAACAGGAGACCCGCCTGAAGAGTGTCAACTAGACCCTTTCTCTTTCTGTTTTCCTGTTGCACTTGACAAATGGAGGCGCCAGAAGGAGGTTGAGGTTGAGTGCTGGGAATAGCATTAGACTGATGTCAGGATATTTACTTCCCCAGCGTTCTGCTTCCCAGTATGTAGGAAGTTGCAATCACTACATTTCTGTTTTGAGGCCCTAATTACTGCTATATGGTCCTTCCCCACAAAGGAATGATCTAAGCTTTTAAAGTCTGGCTCATTTCTCTTACATCTTTAATGTTAGCCTAGTAAAGCTTCCCTTTGTCACTAGTTCCAGGATGCTTCACTGGCTTCTGTTTGTTTTCCTCCGTTGTACCCAAACTTTCACAAAGAATCCACTCACTTGTTTTTCGCGTGCCCACTTGAGGGTGTTATTTGTTGCCTGCTCTGTCGTAATGATACTGTCACCTAGCCTAAAGACTTCATGGATGCTTGGATTCCCACTACAGCATCACTTCTAAATGGTTCATTTGACCATATACTTGAAGAGACAAGTAAGAGAAGACAAGTTATTTCCTAAAACAATCTATTATCTCCTTAATTAGTCTCTAAGTGAGCTTAATTCCTTACTTATGGAAAAATAAGAGTAACTGAGTGCAACTGCAGAGAAAATACATTTCCATAGATGATAGGGCTTTGTGAGCATGGAACAATGGAACCTGGGTTAAAGACAAAGATTTAGAAGTTGAAGGATAATTCAAAGAGAAAAGCCTTAGAAAATAAGCAGAAGTTAATTCTCTCCTGGAGCCACGAAATGAATTTTACATGAAAAAATTTAATAAACCTGTGAATGGGAACCATTTCTTAACATTTCAAAGACTTATAAACCAGACTCACTTATCTTTCTTTGTAGATGATTTTTTTAACATCAGATGTTATGTTTCTCTTGTCTACTAAGGTGTGAAGAAAATAACCCTATACTTGTTTCTATAAAAGTCTAACGTTTGTAATTTTTGAGTTCTTCTTTCATGATATATACTTTTTATAAGCATATGAATAGCCACCAGACTCTCATCATTTCAATGTAAAGTACCAGAGGGGTGTGGGGAAACCAATACAATTAATGATTCTATATCAAATCCCTTAGACTTAGAAATTTTATGTTTGCTTTGCTTTCTAATTATGTGTGTGTGTGTGTGTGTGTGTGTGTGTGTGTGTGTGCGTGTGTATGTGTGTATTCTAATTTTATCATGATTACTTTCTTTTATATTTTTAAATGATTCTACAAACTTGCAGAAGAGGACACTTTTTCCAAAAACAATTTTAGTTTTCACTGTTCAGGTGTTAAGTCTCCTGTTTTTCCCCTTGCCTCTTCTTCAAATGTTTGTTATAGAATATGCTCAACTTCTTTTTTTTACAGAAACTCCAGCTGTATTCAGCCTTTCATTACATATTAAGTCTCACAAAGTGTATTTCACTTGCATTTCTACTTACTATGTGAATATATTTGCTTTAAAAAAATCTGAAGAAAACTAAGGTGATAAGAACCATAATATTAATATAAAGTATTGTCTGCTGGTAGAATAGGCACTAAACTTTTTAGTTCTTAGGCATTGACATTCAGTTCCTATGTCGGGGGGGGGGGTGTTTCATTTGCATGGTATTATCTACTCATTCTTGGAAAAGGGATGAATTTATCTTTATAAAAGGAATAAAAATGGTATTTCTTGAAGAGAGTGGCACAGATACTAATTAGCCAGAAAGATGTATCAGTTAAGGAAAGAAATGAGAGCAAAAGTATATGGCTAAGCTAAGGAAGATATACTTAGAATCTAGGTACTAGTTGAGTATAAATGTATACTGAGAGAAAATGGTGGAATGAATAGTAGTTAAGTGAAATGGTTTGTGTTGTTAATATTTGGTGTTCTCTCTCTTTTTTATATCATTTTTAAAATTTTTTATTAGGGGAGAAGAAATTAAGACATATGAAATATGCTGAAAAAATCCAATTGAGAAATCTATGCTAAAACTTTTAATAAGAGCCAGCTATTTGTGTTTCAAAGACTTATGAACTAGACGTGCACTTATCTTTGTAGATAATATTCTTTATTTTAGAGGAGTTATGTTTCTTTTCTCTCCTAAGAGATTAGGGGAAGCAAACCTACAGGACTTTCTATAAAAGTCTAAAGCTTTCAATGTTTGAGTTCTTTTGTGATGCACACTTCTTTATACAGATATTAGTAGCTACCTGACTCTCATTGCCTCAGTCTAAAGTGCAGAAGGGAATATGGGAACCAATTCAGTTAATGGATCTACCTCAAGTATAATTTCCTCTTCTGATTTCTCTAAATCATTATTAGTTTAAAGAATTATAACAATTACTGAATAATTTCACTAATATGAGAAGTCAGAATACAAACAAATAATAGAGTCAAGTGGGTAAAGTGCTGGGAGTGGGGAGGAGGATGAGAGAGGAGTCGGGGAGGGAAAAAATGGGGGAGGGAAAGCGGTAGCGACCTTGATCCTGTATAAATGTGCACAGAATTCTCACGAGCAATGTAAATATGCATTTATAATCATATTATATATGCAATGATGTTTATAATGTATATTGTATAATATTATGTTATATAAGAATGTAATATATGATAATTATATTTTACATGATATATTTATATGTTATGAAATGTATATTATCTATTGTATGTGTTTTATATATATAAATGGCTTTATATATGTACATATGGGGGAAATATATGAGTTGCAAAAAAAGTAACAATTCTGTATATTAATGTTGTACTCTGCAAATTCTCTGAATTTATAATTAATGTTACAGGTTGGAAGGGATTTGGTGTTATCTTTAGGGTTATTGCTTACACAATCAGAGAGTTTGCCATTTAGGATAACTTGATTCTTTCTTTCTGGCTTGAAATTTTTCACTTGCTTCATTGCTCTTACCAGATTCCAGTGCTATTTGAATTATAAGTAGTAAAATTGGCTAATCTTGGCTTGCCCCTGATTTTAGAGAAAAAAAAAAACTTTGAGTCTTCCACATGGTTTGTGATATTAGTTGTGGTATTTTCATAAATGACATTTAAATTGTAGAAACTTTAATCAAGAAGAATATTGAAGTCTGAAAAACTTATTCCTGTATGTGCTGATCTGTTGATATCTTGTTTTTATATATTGTTTTCTCTTAGCATGATGTATCACAGATTGAATTAATTCAATTGATTTTTCTACTTTAAATCAAATTTACAATCAACTTGGTCAATAAATCCAACTTGGTCATTATGCTCAGTGTTTTTCATGTTTTCCAAAATTTAGTTTGTTAATCAAGATTTGTCTATCTTTGTCAATCAGAGATATTGACCTATATTTTGCTTTTCTTGTTATATCTTTGTCTGGTTTTAGTATCAAAGTAAGGCTAAACCCATAAAATAAGATCTGAAATATTCTTTCTATTACCATTTGTATTTCTTTTAGATACAGTCTCACTTTGTAGCCCAAGATGGTCCTGAATTTATTATGTAGCCCAGGCTAGCCTTGAGCACACAGCGATTCTCCTGAGTCAGTTTCCCGTGTGCTAAGATTACAGGTGTATGCCACCGTGCCCAGTTTATGTGGTGATGGGGAATCAAACCCACTCTCCTTGTGTTTACTAGGCAAGCATTCTAATGGTTGAGCGATGCCCCTGATCTAGTTTTGTTTGTCATTTTTGAAAGGATGTATTTAATGCATACTATTGAGAAAACTGGTTATATCTAAGCATCAAAGAATAAAATTGAAAATATATCTAACAATGTACATAAAGATCATCTCAGAATAAATTAAGAATTGTACATATAACTGAAACCTAATATTACATAGAAAAAACTGTAGAAAAATACTCCTTGATATTATTTTTCTACAATTTGAGGATATTAATTTAAAATATTAGGTAACTAACTTAACAAATAAGTAAGACTACATCAAACTAAAGCCCTTCTGCACTGGATAAGAAACAACCAACAGAATGAAAAATATGAAAAAGCAATCTCTGAATTGAAGATCATATTAATAAGCCTTTTATATGATAAATCGTTAGTATCTGAAATGCATAAGAAATTCACACAAATCAATAGGAAACAAATCAATCAACCCAATTTAACAATGATCAATGGAGTTAAATAGGCAATCTTCCCAAATATACACACTGGTAGCCAACAAATCTGAAAATGTTCAACGTAACTAGTTAACAGGAAAAAATAAATCAGAAGCACAACAATATGTTACTTAAACTTACTTGAATACTTAGTACTAAGAGTGTAAAACAAGTGACTGGAGGAGTGGCACAGCAGTTAAAGTACTTGCTTTTCAAGCACAAGGCCTTGAGTTCCATTTCGCAGGACCTCATAAAGTGAGACATGGTGTTGCAGGCCTATAATTCCAACACTCATGAGACTGAGGCAAGAGTCTTACAGTGAGCCTAAGGCCAATATGGCCTACATTGCGAGTTCAGGACCAACCTAGGCTACAGAGTAAGACTCTGTCTCCAAAAAAAAAAAAAAAAAAAAAAAAAAAAAAAAAAAAAAAAAAAAAAAAAAAAAAAAAAAAAAAAAAAAAAAAAAAGTGAAAACAAAACAGTATTGGTTGTAGCTCTTGTATGGACAAAATGATTGAAGTCCATTATTGGTAGAATTGTCAATTTGTGACACTATTGTTGAAGACAGTAGGAGAGATTCTCAAAAGAAAAAAAAAATTTAAAATAAGACTAATATTCGACTCAGCCATCCCAAAGGCATGTTTATCTTCACTGCAGCATTATTAGGAATAACAAAGATATGGAAAAATCTGAGGTTCTGCTCATGGATGTATAGATAAAGGGCACTCTGTACAGATAGTCAATATGCTTTTATAAAGAGATTTTGCTTTTTTCACAGTATGAATAAAGCTGTAGGGTACGTTGCTAAGTGAAATAAGTTTATTATTATTGTTACACCAGATGAATACGATTTTCTTTTCTCAAAAAGATAGCCAGACCTAAAGAAAAAGCAATCTATTATTAATAAAAAATGCTTCAAAACTTAAAAAAAACAAAATTTCTAATACTGTTTGTCTAAAACTCAAAGCAGAAGAAATATGCACTCAGCAGGAAACACAAATTCAGACATAATTGAAAAATCAATGGAAACTGCAAATATGAGCATAAACATAAAATAAGTGACAATATAAAAGAGTGAAAACGAAATTTTGTGCAAAATGAAATATAAATAAATATATTGAATAACAATAATAGAATCAGAGGAAGTGTAAGAAGTAGCTGTTCCAAGGCTCTAAAGTACTGGCCACATAGGATATTAGTGATACCTATTAAAAGATAATAAAATACACACTGTAATCCTTCATTAAAAACATACAAAAATAGTGTTCAAATATGATAATCTAACTAAAACTATGGAATAATGAACATATTAATGTACAAGAAGAAAGAGGTGAAAAATAGAAACTCAACTATAGGTCATCTAGAAAACACAAAACACACAATCAGGTGGCAGATATTAACCAACACTACTATAACTTATGTTAAAATGAATAAGTGAATTAAAAGAAAGTATTGACTTACATTAAATAATACAACAGTTATTTTATACTCAATGACTCAGTATTTAATAGAAATCATAGGAAGACTGAAATAAAAAATGGGAGAAATATCCTTTACAAATATTAACCAAAAGCAGGTGGAATTATACAACATTAGATCCCAAATAAAGAGGTATTATTAAAAATTTTTGAAATAACAAAAAGAAGATTTTCCTAGAATAAATTTTGCTAAATCAAGCTTTTGTAACTAATATAATTTGAAAATTATATAATAAAAATTAATAGAAATAAAAAGGAGAAAAAGATAAATTCAAAGTCAGAGATCCAGATACAAACACTGTAGCTAAGACAAGCAGAAATATAATATGAAATCACATTAATCTAAGAAAATATAGCTATCTATTTAATAAATTAGAGCTAATTATATGAAGCATTATTTTATCTCAAATGATAAAATACATGTTTATTTGGAGTTACATAAAAATTTATCAAAGTTAAAAATAGGATGTCATAAACAAGCCTAAAACTAATATATCAGAACTCTTTGTTAATCACTAGAAATCAATAACAATCCAACCAATCACTGTCTAAGTGATATTTGACTATATAAATATTAAATAATATGGTTCTAAATAGCTCAATGTTCAAGAAAAACATAACCAAGAACTAAATATTTTGAATGGGATAATCATAGTATGATTATATAGAATTTGTAGAAGGCGTATGGTGCAGTACTTAGAGGGAAAAATATACCTACAAATGCATTAATTAGAAATAAAGCTTTTTAAGAAGCTAACAAGTAGGTGAACCAAAATCAAGACAATAGAAAAGAGAACAAAGAAGAGAAATTTTTAAAAAGAAAAAAGAAAATAGGAGGAAATAGCTAAAAGTATTCATAGAAATAATAAAAATTTTATAGCATAAAGCAAGTATAAAATTTAAAATACATATTACATTACAAAACACAAAAGGTGAAATCATCGGTATTATAAACATTGTAGATAACATAGATATTAAATCTTCATAGAAAGTCATTACTAATAACTTCAATTGAGGTTAGAAATTTGAAAGGACACATTTTAAAAACAGAAAAACCAAAGCTGAGAAATAGAACTCATAAATTATTTAGTAAAATATTTAGTTTATTATAAAAAGTTCTTCCCTAAAAAATTCAAACCATATCTACATCCATTATGCATTTCCCCTAAATTTAAACACAAAGTACTTCCAATCTTATATAAACCTTTCCCAAAATATGAGAAAATAAGCCCTTTTGTATTTTATTTAATCTGTTAAATATATCTTCAGCCAAAAAAAAAAAAAACTGACAAAGACGCTTTGAAGAAATGTAGAGGCACTTTGCAAACATATGTGCCAACACCCAATATTATGAAGGTAAATTATTTTGGAAACTAAAAAAAAATAATAGTGACACATTAAACCAGATGGAATTTAGTTCAATATTGGTTTAATATCTAGTGTTCAATTTTCAAATGGTGATTTAAGAAATAGATGCAAGAATAGTTATATAATGAAGAATATATATATCATAAAACTTATAGAATATATGTGAAATATATTATAAACAAAGACATATTGTAAAGAAGTCATCATAAAATTCATCACTATACAAAAGAAAAGGAAGAAAGGAAAAGCTTATGTGAACACTTTAATAGACAAGAAAATTATTAATAAAATTGAAAATCAAAAAATACCTTCATGATTAAAAATAACAAATATGTGAATAAAAATAAATATCTTTAATCTGATAAGGAATATCTATGATGACAAACTTATATGACAACTACTATACATAAATAAAAGTTTTCCCTCTGAGATTCAAAACACAGTTGAGGTAAAAGAAAATAATTAATGTATTTTATTACATTTCTTTTTCATATTTTATTGTTAGAGAAAGTATAAGTGGAGAGTAGTGAGACAGGCCAAGTAAAATCAAAATGAAAAACTAACATGAGCTAAAGATTAAAACAGCAACTAGCCAGTAGCTCCTTTTTTCTCTCGGTTCCCTGTTTAAACCTTTGTTGGGCAAAATTCACAAGCTTTGCTCACACAAAGAAACAAAATCAGGAGTCGGGAGGAGGTAAGCTGCAACCAGTGTCTCTCATCACCATTTAACCAACTGGTCCCCAAAAGGCTGTATAAATACTGACCTGGCATGATAGAACCAATCTGGAGGTCTACCTAGATTTCAGAGAAAGCCAAAAGTTCACAAAAGAAGGCTTCTTAGGTAGATGGATGGATTTCCCTGGTCAGAGACCCCCTTCCTGAACTTGCAGTGAGGGACTTCTGTTTTTCTATCATTTAAATAAATCTGACCTTATGGGTTGCCTCAACAATGTGTGATAACTTCTCGAAATCTGGCACATATTTCCACATTTAATTCAAAAGTGAAGAACCCAGAAGAGACACAATGAGCCCATCCAACAGAATCAAGATTTCAGTCAGTAGCATAGAGAAATGAAAATGTAAAAAGCAACACTAAAATGTGGATGTTTATAAATGATGTACCGTACATAAAGAAAGCTCAAGGGACTTTATAAGAAAACGTTAGAGTTGTTGACTGACACGAATCACATATCTAAATACACTTGAATTCATTCAATAGCAAAAGAAAAAAAATGATAAATTTTTATTTCACTACTATGAAAAAATTCAAACTAAATAAAATATGTGGAAGATTTGCACAATGTACACTATTAATTATATTGATAGACAATTTGAGATTCTAATAATGGATCCAAATAATAATATTAATCCAAATAATATTCATGTTTTAGAATTCTTAGTACTTTAAAATGTTAAATCTGCATAATTGATATATAGAAAGAGTTAAATTCCAATTAAAATCACTGTGGGTATCTGGTATGTCTATGTGCCTTGTTTGTGTGTGTGTGTGCGTGTGTGTGTGTGTGTGTGTGTGTGTGTGTGTGTGTGTGTGCAATTGTATGTAATTGTGAAGTGTGGAAATTGATGAGATTACAAAATTTATGTGAAAATGTAAAGTCTTAGAATACCAAAAAAAATCTTGAAGAATAGTGTTTAAGTATATACACTACCAGAGAGAGAGAGAGAGATGTATTTTAATACTGTGATAATTATTCAGTGTTATGGTGATGTAAAGAAAGAAAAATAATATTAAAAATACAGAAAAGAATCCATAAATAATTCAATATGTAAGTCATTTGGCGATTGTATTTGTCACATATGTGACTTCACTTAAATTATCTCCAAACTTAACAAATTAAAACACCGACGTTTATCATGCCCAGAACTTCTGTTCCTGCTCCTGGGGCATCTTCCCTGGGTAGTTCTGACTCCCCGACCATCAAGAGATTGCAGTCTAGCTGTCACACAGGGCTGTTTGCATCCGCTTTCGAGTTCACTCAGGTGGCTTTTGTGAAAAGCTTCAGTTTCTTATCACATGTGTCTTTTCTTCACAGGTGCCAACATCCTCCGGAATATGCCATGAAGAAAAGACAAAGAACAAATAAAAGAGAACTGAAAGTGGAAGGTGCCATCTCTCATGCCTAATGTCCTAAGTGATATTCTGTCATTTCTGCTGAATGATATTTGTCCCCCAGACCAAGCCTGACGCAATACAGGTGGAGACTACATAAAAGTAAGAGTATCAGGAAGTGAGGAACTTTGGGGGCTATCCTGGACAAGCCTTCCACACAGATGTTGGCGATATCGTATTGTATTAGGAAAAATTAAAAATTTTCCTCTGAAAGTAACTGTGTCAATTTTGTATTTTCAAGAAATAAAAACATATATATTGATTATATATCACACAAAAATAAGATAATACTTTATGAAGGAAATGCTGGAGAATATATTGATGACATTATAATAGGGAAAATTATTTAGCAAGATGCAAAAAGTATCTACACGTGGGTGATACCAATGTCTGCAGCTGGCTTGAACAGTTGACTGGCCTCCTGGGACAATGCCTACTGTCCTCTGAGTTCCTAGATGGATAAAATCCTAGGCTATTCTTAAGATGCCCTTGGGCTCTCTTTTCAAAACTTTTTTTTTTAACATTTGCACTCATAAACCTTTGATTCTTGAGATGTAGGATCTCTCCTACAGAGACTTATGCAGACTATTTAATTTCTTTTTAATGCTAATCTCTTCAATACTCACGCACTCTTTGCTCCAACTATACAATGTCTTTCACTCTGATAAAACTACAAACATTTACATATTTTCTCCTCAGTCATTTTCTCCTGCTTCTCAGTGTAAAAGCCATGAGCAGTACCCATGTGAGAACCTGAAAACTGAGTTTTGAAATTTCTTCCACCAGATTAACTAAACTACCACCCTAATCTCAGCTTCAAGCATAGTCTCAGGACAGGGAACATGTTCACACATTTTTTTTTTTTTTTTTTTGGTCAGGGTACAGAACTCATGGTTTCCAGACTTATTGCCAATACCCCTCCTTCCCATCTGAAACCTCTGCACCCTGTGCTTTCTAATCTGTATTTCTTCCAGTTTTCTGTCTTCTAAGTTCTGACTAGGATCACACATCAAGCTCACTATCACCATCTTCAAAGCTTCCCAAAGCCCTCCCTGAGCCAGTTCCAAAGGCTTATAAATGACATCACCAGGTAAAGTCACAACAATGAATGACCCTGTTCCCTGGTACCAATTTCTGGCTTAATTATCGTTGTTGTTGTTGTTGTTGTTGTTGTTGTTGTTGTTGTTGTTGTTGTTGTTGTTGTCACTGTTGCTGAGACAGAATATCTGACAGTCACAATTTAAGGGAGGAAATATATACTTTTGCTCATGTTTTCAGGAGCTCTCAATCCATTCATTGATGGGTGGCAATGGTAAAAGCACACAGAGGTCCAGCCAGAGGAAAATCTGTTCACAGCATAGCTTTAGGAAGCTAAGTCAGAGAGGAAAACGGGTGCATCATACATACTCCTAGATCAAGCCTCAGTGATCTGTACCTTCCAAGCAGGACTCACATCCCAATAGCACCCAAAACCCATATATAATCCTCAATATCCAATATATGAGGCTTTTTAGAGACATTCCATATCCAAATCATAACAATCAGGGTGGCTATTTCCTAAAGGAGGATAGTGTGATCTTGGCCTACTCTTTCTCTCTCTCTCTCTCTCTCTCTCTCTCTCTCTCTCTCTCTCTCTCTCTCTCATGGTGAATAATTTTGTAACTTATGCACCCACACCAAGATATCCTGAGTCACCACAGGCCCAAAGTTATATTGGACTGGAAGTTCTGAAACTGGGAACCAAAATAAGTCTTTTTTTTTTTTTTTTGTACTAGTCTACTATCACAAATGTTCTGTTTAGCAATGGAAAGATGAAAATACAAAATAAAGAGAGATGGACTTTAAAAAAAGAGCAAAATCTGAGCAGTCTTCACACAAAAGGCTGCTCAACTGGTCCAAAAATATGAAATATTTGCAACTTCACAAAATCTTCATGAAAATGCAAATTACATTTGCACCAAGACATTTCTACCAGTCTCAACTAGAAGGGTTTTTTGTTTTGTTTTGTTTTTGAAGACAAATTTAAAATTTAAAAAAAGACATTTACAATGTAAATGTTTGGCTGGACAAATGTACCCAAATGACTACAGTTGAAAATATACTTCTGAGTTTTGGTAGAAATGTGGACATAGAGAAACACAAATATACTTTGTGGAAAAATCAAATGTTGCAACTACTGGAGAAAACTGTTTTGTACTTACATATGAATGTTGGAAATATACCAAATTTTCAACTCAAAAATACATGTTTAAGGAAATAACCAACTGAGATGCATACACATGATCATCAAAAGGTATTCATGAATGTCTCAATAGCCTAACTTGAATAATTAAAAATTAAAATAGCCCAAATGTTCATCATCATAGAATGGCTAAAAACACCAATACATGTATTATAAAAAACATATAATAAACATTATTTGACAAATTATCTATTTCTTTTGTTAGCTCTTATCATTTTACTAAAGAGTATCTGTGTTTAAAAGCAAAATCTACATTAGAATTTGGGTGAGCTTTTCACCACTCTGGTATATTTGCACAATGAATTCTATGGAACAATGGACTTAAATATAACTATGGACAGCTATATACTCATAGAACGGAGTTAAACAAAAAACAAATAGCTACAGGTTGTAAAACTCTACTTAATTTGTGGTATTCCAAACAGGCTAAATTAATCTATAGCAATCAATATTATGATAGAGATCAATTTTGATGAGGATAGAGAAAGAGGCAGGACATATTGGAAGCTTCTTCAGTGTTGGTAAATATCCATGTGTTCAGTTTTCATTGGATGTTGGATCAGTAGGTTTGCCCTTTGCGAAAATTTACCAATCGGATTATGTGATCATACCCAATATTCATAGTATAATATTAGTTAACAAAAAGTTACTACTTTAAAATGTACTGATGTAAAAGCACGGACTACAACTATTCTTACTGTGTGTTTAACAGTGAAATCAAGAAAAAAGACTGATGTGATTTAACAAGTTAGCTAGAGTGGGAGAAAAAGATTGTCTTTTGGAAATTTGTACCTTTTTTGTTTTTTTGAAGCTAAGCAGCAAGCTCTCCCAGGAAAGAGTGAGAAGGAATATATAATATAGCAGATACAGGTTATAGGTTAAAAAGAAGAAGGTAAATTAGACTCTTAGCTTTATTTTTCTTGAGCTGAGGTTTTTCTAAATTGCTAAGACTTTACTCAACTTAGAATATTTCCTTCTCAGTCTTCCAAGTAACTAGGATTACAGCATCACAACCGTGCCTGACTTAGAAGAAAGGATAAAATATACCTACAATTGATTCAAGTGATTACAGGTGTTTTTGCAATTGTGAATCAATAAAATTGACATGCAATCATAGACAGAATGTAGTAGAAAACAGAGGTATTTGGATGTTAGAGAGAAAGAAATCATAGGTCAAAAGAACCTCACGGGGTATAACTGAAATTAAATAACAAAACATTTAATTGCAGTAAGAGTACAAGCTATCAAGTTTCCATAATAATGTGCTACTTCTTCCATCAAAATGTACCAACAGATGTATTATAAAAGACACAGAATAAAATCTGTTTGACAAATTATACATTTCTTTTGGTAGCCCTTATTGTTTTAGTTAGACTTATTTGTGTGTAAAAGCAACATCTATATTAGACTATGTGTTGGCTTTTCGTTGCTGCGACAAAATAGCCAAGATATCAACTTAAAAAGGAGAAATTTTTGGCGCATGCTTCCAGAACTTTCTGCATAGAGTCGCTTGATTCTCTTGGTCTTGGGCTGCGGTGAAGAAGACTGTTATGACAGAGGTGAAGGGAAGCTGCTCACCACACAACAGCCAAGGAAGACAAAAGGTGAGACAGACAGAAAGGAAGGGTCCGGGAACAACATCCGCCCCTGGAACAACTCCCACAACTTTCCACTGTCTAATGGTCCACGCAGCGGGGAACTCCCCCATGAGTGAGATTACCACGTCCAGGACCTGATCACCTTTCTAGGCTCCACCTCCGAACATTGTTGTGCTGGGTATCAAGCCCTCAATGCATGAGTCTTTGGTGAACACTTTCTGTTTAAATTAACAAAACTGATTGTGCTTGTTCCATTTATATGAATTTAAATTAATGTTTTCTAATGATACCATAATATGTAATATTCATTCCATTTAGCTAATAATAGGCAACTTTATTTGAAAAATCATATTTTCATTAAAAGGGTTAACACTCTTCTATTAATGTGTGTATGGTTACCAATGTAGCTCCAAAAAGAAATTTTATTTACATATTCTTCTTGAAAAATGACTCTTATGTGTTAGAAATAGCTGTGTTATTTTAAATATTCTTGACAAAATTGTTTAGGAGCAATAATAGTTTGCTTTTCCCCTCAATACTAGTAAATGAAAGATTGTTAATCTGAATGATTGTTATAGAGTGCTTGGTTTCATATAGTTAGTATCGTACCTATTTCACTTGCGTAAAATTCTGAGATTTATTTCATTAGTCACGCATGTTTGTTTCAAGTGTCATGGCTTGGATCAGAAATATCTTTGAAAACCTCATGTATTCGGATGGTTTGGACAATCTATAGATTCACGTGCTGTTAGGAGGTGGGCCCTGGCTGGGAGGGACGAATCCTGAAGGATGTGGTCAGTTACTTAGGGTGGAATCTGGGCCTGACGGGCACACTCATGCCCAGCTTTTCTCTAGCAGCCCACTCCTTCCTCTTCTGTTCAGCTGTTTCCTGCTAGACACTTTCACCAAACCACTATTCATAGCCAACCACGAACATAATGAGATGTCTGAAATGTGAGCTAAAATAAACCTTTGTTTCTTAAGTTGTGTGTGCTTGATATTCTGTCTCATTACTTTTTGCATTGGTAACTAAGACACAGAGAAAGTCAAAGTTATTTATCTCTAAAGCATCTACTTTGAGCTTTACCAGTCACTTTTTTGGACATGACAAGATCTTACTTACTTCTACCCTAATGATGATTCATTTTCATGTACTTTTAAAATAAGGTAAATATTTACTATAGGCCCTGAATTTCCTCTACAGTATAGGTATCAGTGTATCTTACACTAGCAGATAAGCTTGAAAATAATCAAAATTCACCAGAAAAAAATATCTGAAGATTTTGCAGAAATTTGCACAAAAAATTATTTTTAATAATTTCATTCTATTAGTAACCAAAAGTGAGAATATCTTCATTGGTCTCATTAAGTAGAAATCTTTACCTTAAATATTTACTCATAAAAAGGAATATATCTCTCATTTATTTAAATAAAAAAACTCAATAACATAAAAAGACACTTTAAACCAAGAAAAAAATAGGAATAAAAAAGGAAAAGTCTCTCTTTGATTCCCAGCCCCGCATAAACCTGAGTGTAGTGGCATATGCCTGTAATCCCGGCAGTCAGGAGGCTGAAGCAGGGAGATTGTCCTGAGTCTAAGGGCAACCTGGGCCATTCCAGTGAGTTCAGGACCAGCCTGGGCTACAAAGAGAGACCCTGTTTCCAGAAAGAAAGAAAGAAAGAAAGAAAGAAAGAAAGAAAGAAAGAAAGAAAGAAAGAAGAAAGGAAAAGGAAAGAAAAGAAAAAAGTCATAAGTCTCTCACTGCATTAAAGTAAAAAAAAAAAGAATCTGCAAAAGAAAATGATACATTTAACTATTTTAATATGAATACCTTTCAAAAATTCCATGTGGATGATAACTGAAGTAAAAAAAAATATCAATTGTATCACATACTTAAAACAAAATGTTAAAAGCCTTACTATGCAAAAAGCTGCATAATTTGATATCAAATTAATGTTCCTTTGGTCTTAATGTTCCATTAAAAAGACTTAATGGGAAATATTTTTTTCTGCTTCATAGAGGTTTTAAGTCTCCAAATACACCCTAAATAGCCTGTGTTTAGTCACACTGGTCCATGAATCAGTATATTGCTGACTTATTGATTGCAGGAGTAGTGATGCTGGAACCGATTACAGCTGTGATATTCTAATTTGCCCTATTTTTTTAAAGCTGAGTTGACTATGGGACCTTTCCCGGTAAACCCTTCTACAAGTGAGTGAAACCAGAAGTTGACCAAACTAAGAGAACATAAGACACTTTATTATAAAACTTAATTTCAACTTTTCAGAGTATGCAGTCCACACAACTATCATCTGAAATTCTACTTTTTACAAACACAGCAGAGAAAGCTGAATTTGAAGCAAAACTGAGTAGTCTCTCCCTTCCCAAACATTAATGTCATAATGTCCCTGCCTGATTTATCAAGATATTTGACAACAGATAAATCTAGATCCCAAGATTCCAAGAGAGAATAGAAACAAAGCAAAACAAACAAACAAAATCTGACCTTGGAATATTTCCATCTGAGTGTCTGCTCAAGTTTAACATTGAGTGTCTTCCTGAGTGTGTGTGTGTGTGTGTGTGTGTGTGTGTGTGTGTGTGTGTGTGTGGTTATTTTTCCCCATTTTATTGATACATATAAGCTCATAACTTAAGGTTTACAATGAAGTTGGGCATTTTGTGCACCTCCATATCTTGTCAAGGTGACAAGGACTTTCCCACTCTCCTTCATCCCTCCCCTTACCCACCTCTCCTTCCCTCCTCACCCTATCCCCCTGTTTCACTTTGTTTTTAGTTTTAAGTTCCATAAGAGTTGTGATCTGGGTTTCTCATATCAGAGAGACCATTGGATGTTTCACCTTCTGCTTCTGACTCACTTCACTAAGCATGATGTTCTCAAGTGTCTTCCATTTGCCTGCAAAAGCCTCCACGCTGTTGGACTTTATAGGTATATAGTATTCCAAAAAGTGAAAGGTATTACTAACAACTTAACTAGATACCATATATAGTTATATGAAGGATACTTTTACTTTATTTAAAATATCTGAATCTATTAATGACATAAATATTTGAATAGGCCAAATAATTTGCTCAACGTTCTTTATTATAAACTGGGAGTCATGTCATAAGAATCTTTTGCATTTATTCATTTATCAAACAATTATCAGGGCTACTATGTGATAGGTATGAGGATCACCCAATAATTAAAATGTAAGTCATACCACCTATGATTTAAATATATAGCAGAAGCAAATGAAATGTATTAAATATAAACTCTCAAGCAGTTGGATAGATTAGTTTCTTAGTATAAGCAAAATACAAGTGCAAGTGGAGAAAAGGCCGCTGTGCTAAATACTTGATATTTACCTTCCAGTCATTAGATTTGGTAATTTGGGGAGTACAGAGTCTTAGCAGAATGCTCAGATTAAGCATGGGTTGACTATTCAGTAAACTAGAAACATATATTATTACTATTAAAGCAACAAATATACCTAACATATTCTATGTTTAACAAAATGTAAACTTTGTCTAATTTTTTAAGAAATGAATAAAAAAAGCCTCACTATTGTGAAGAAACTATGCTATAAGTCAGAAGTTTAAAATTTATGTTCTTTTAAGCAGAGGCCAGTACATGCACACAAGAACAAGGGAAAGAATAGCTCAAAGTCGTCAGAACTAACATTCCAAGGAATTCAGAAATCTTACATCCATTTCCACCAGTTGGAGAGAAAATGTTTACAATTCATGAGGTCTCAATAGAGCGTGCAGAAAAAATACTGGCTCAGTAGTGGGCATACCAGGCCAATGTGGCTCCATTTAATAGAATCTAAACAAGAAAGCTAAAAGGGCCAAACTGTTTCTAAATTACCTGATGACATCTAGATCAAAATGCAATGATATTTACATGAATCCAAAAGTACCCAGTGTTCAACAAGGTATAGGAGAAAATATCAGCCAACTGGGGAAAAAAAAACCTGAAGAAAAAGCAGGTCGACAGGTCAACAGAGAGACAAATCTAAAATACCAGAAGACAAAATTCATAGAAAAGGACTATTGTGTTTATATCCCATATGGTCAAGAAGGTGTAAAAAAAAAAAAAGTCAGTCCATTATAGTCAAATCCTCAGAATATAAAACCTATGACTAAAAAATTATACCTTTTACTTTATCCACCTTCATTTTCCCCAGTAAGTTTTACTGCAACTAAAACGTTGCTAAGAGCAGAGAAGCCCTGCATACCATTCACAGTTAAACTCTCCATTGTCCCTTTCTTAGGATGAATACTTTGTTACACAACTTCCAGCAATCTGACATCATGAGGTTGAAATACTATTATACACAATTAAAAGGAAACTTTTTTACTCAAATCACGTTATTAGGATGAACACTAATACTTCATGAACCTTGATATTGTAGGTATCAATTAGAACAGAAAATAAGTCAAAAATATAAAATCTAAGAAAATTGTTTTATTTCCAAATTATGCACAGGCACAAGTGTATGCTTCTGCAAATATTTCCAAAGAGCTTTGAGTGCAGCTGTCTCTCACTACCTGATAAGTACCTATGGATTGATATGCAGGCATTACATTACTTATTATTTTTTAAGAACAAAAAAGAAAGTTTTCCTCCTCTTTGAATAAGAATACACTAAAAGTAGGTACGTGTGGAAATTGGAAATCTCCTATCTCTACCTTTTTTTGTTGGTTATATCTCCATGAAAACCTTCTCACGGTATAGATCTTAGGATCCTACCAATGATGGATATCATATCTCATCTTTGATATAAGAAACCCAGATCACAATTATCTCATGTAACTTAATGTGGAAAATAATGGGAACTGGGGGATGAGGAGATCAAAGGAGAGCGGGGAAGGTCTTGTAACTTTGCTATGATATGTATGTGCACAAAATGCTCAAGATCAATGTAAACTTTATATTTTGCACTTTATATATATCAATAAAATGGGAAAATATACTATGCAAGAAATTGCTATATTGATATAAACTAAAAAACTGAATACAGGAAGCATTTGTAAGAAAAACAAATATAAATGTAATTATTCTATTAAATTTTTGTTCTAGTTAAAAGAAAAATTAAAGAAATCAATGCTGCTACACTTTTGATAGAATAGCATTTGGGAAGCTCTTTTGTTAACTTCTGGTAGTACAAACCAATAAAATAAATTTTTGAACTTGAGGTTCAAGTAATATGACTTCAGTATGACTCTGTTCCATTTCTCTCTAGGCTCCTCTTCATTTAGGCCAACTCTGCTTTCTAAATTTTAAGCCAGTTCATCTTGATAGCAAGAGCATTCTTGTTGTTTTAAGCTATAAACTTGCACACTTTAGTTCTACTGAAAAAGTCCAAGTTTCTCAGACAACCCAACGGAAGTCCCTGTATTACACTGTCTCTCAATGTTCCAGGAATCAACCCAAAGTCATCCCACTTTTCAGAGAATGACTGTGGCATTCAACTTAGATCAAAAGCTATAGCCTGGAGGAACACCTCCAGGAAGTAATTTTATTTGAACCCATAGACTATGGGTAAAATAAATGTGTCTCCACGTAGAATATTGAATAATCTTATTTGGATAGAGAAGGGAGATGGTACATCTCATTATATATTAGAGTACCCTGCAAGTAATAAAACCAATTTGATTTAACTTAATTAAAATGAGTTAATTTCCACAAGGAAATAAAGCTGTCTCATTGAATTTAAGAACAGAAATAGAACACACAAACAGTTTGTCACTTCTCTCTGATATACTATCGATATGTTTAATCTTCATACATTATTTTGCAGGCCTGATTTCTCTCATATCCATCCACGGGCAATTGATTGAAGCATCACAACTTCTGGGATTCTATGTTACATAAATCTTAATTAGAAATGCTTGTTTTCTAATCAGTCTTCTTACATGTGAGAATGTGATTGGCCCCAGCAGTGTCAAATGACCAAACCTCACCCAGTTAACTGCAGCCAGTGGCAAGGGTGGGTAGAATAAATATGGTTGTCTGATAGTTGTTTGGGAAGAAAGATTGTCAAAAGCATTATCGGGTGTTTCATAGATACTTCAAAAATTTGGTACCTTATAAGACAGACACTGTTCTCAGCTAATGCAGCTTTAAAGCTTGTTTAAAAAATTTCACATTTTTCAATATTTAAAAATAGGATGGAAATGACATTTAAAACAAATCATAGATTCATCTGATTCATAGCAATGTAGATGGGTTTGAAAATGTTTAGAGGAGAAAGCCCTCAAAGTACAAGTGGGAGAAGAGCCCCACAAAGTGAAAAAAAAAAAAAAAAACAAGCAAATATGGACAGTAAGATTTCAAAAAAAATAAAAATAAAACTATTTTCCAAAATTTTCTGGGGCTAAATTTCTTATATTCCACTATCTAGTAACAAAGCTCTTTAAAGTATAAATCAAGAAAAGCTAAAACTATATAGTTATTTTCATATTATCTAGAAGAAAAATGTGTAAGGAAAAAAATACAAGAAAGACTAAACAAAACATCTGCCTCCAGTCCTCTAATATTTAAATCAAAGAATCAGTTTTATGAGTAGTACAACATATCCAGGTACAGGGTGATTTACGGGTACAGAAGTAATCTATAAGGCAACACAGAGGCCACCAGAAGGAGATTTGTAAATTAAAATCAATATATAAATTTCCTTCCCAAGTCTATGGTAGTTAGTGTTGATTGCAGAGCTCTGGTGAACGGCTTTTAAACTATTTCCATTCATAGGTCACCACATTTTATCCTAGCAGAAGTTTGGAGCCACTAAGTGTCTGAGAACTCTAGAGGGCAAAGTCATACTGTGAAAGACAACCTGACCTTGGAATATTTTATGAAGCACTTGCCTGTGTGCAAACACACACATTAATGCAGAGATGCACACCGGAGAGAAAGGAATTATTTTGCTTTTAAGTATTTTCATTTTGGTTATTGTTTAATTTTGAATTTTTTTAAATATATTTTTTTGAGACAGAGTCTCACTCCTCAGCCAAGGTTTGTCCTGAAATCACAATGTAGGCCAGGCTGGCCTTGGACTCCATGCAATTCTCCTGCCTCAGCCTTCCAAGTTCTGGGTTCACAGGCTTGCACCACCACATAAAGGTGCTAGGGAATCACTCAGGGCCTAGTGCAATCAAGGCAAGTGCTTTAACCACTGTGCCATTCCTGTAGCCCTTGTTTGTTTTGTTTTAAACATTAAGCTTGAATGAAGTTGGATAAGTGACTGGATGGATACCAAGCAGAACCATCCAATAGAGTATCATCATGAGACATGTCCAGGCTTGTATCTATTGTCATGAAAAGCAAAGGAACAGAATAATCATATGTACTGTCTCTGGGACTGGACTTCTTCAGTCTGAGCACAAGATTCAAACTGCATAACTTGGGCAAGTTATCCAGCCTTTTTTACAGTCCAGTGTTGTGACAGATGAGTGTAACTCGGCCATTTCATACTTTTTCAATACACTCACTTCTCAGGCAAAATCAACTCAAAATTTTCCTCTGTATTCTTGGATAAATGTTTTTGAATAGATGATTACTAATTCTCGAAACAAGAATTGATTTTTTATGATTATACCACTACTTAAAAAGATGGAAAGAACAATTGAAAATATCCTCATACTTATGTCAGTGTGTCAGCAAGCTGATTATACAAGTAAAGCTCTGCAGGGTCATGAGCTAAAAGCTTCAAATGAAAAGCTCTCATATAATTTAAATCTTATCATTTCCTATTTTTATAAATTGAGACACAAAACAAATACGCATACATTAAATATATATAAAATGAAAATATATAAGATTTAGCACAACTCTCATTAGGAAAAAAACCAAGAATGTGTTTTCTCTGTGTGATGGTTAAGTCTAATTGTGTCCACTTGACGGGCATGGGAGCTGCTGAGGACTGTAGTAAACCCCGTACCTGGGTGTGTCTGGGTGGTCATGGGGCCTGACCTTGGGTACTACGTTGGGTCTTCTTTTCTGGCACCAACCTCTTACTCTAGTTCCTGCCTGCCATAAGCTAGTGGTTCTGCTATGCACTTCCACCACTATGCTCAAGCCTTCAAACAAGAATTCCAGGACTGAATTCTCCAGAACTGTGAGTCAAATGGAATCTCTTCTCCTTTAATGTGTGTCAGATATTGCGCCTTGACAGCTGAAAAGGTGGCTAATACAGAAAATTGGTACCAGACAGTGGGGTCATTACTGTGACTGTATGTAATCATTCGTTTAGAAGCCTTCAGCACTGCTTTGAAGGAGGAGTTGGAAAATGCTTGGAAATGCAGGCAAGAGAGACCCTAGAAAGTTGAAGGTAGGGCATGATGGAAGGTGGGTCAGAACTCAGAAGATTCAAAGGCTGATACAAAAACAGATAAAAAAAAGCCAGGCCTGGGAGCTTTCTATTAGGAATGAGGATTATTTGGGTAGCTGGACTAGAGGCCGTTCTCACTATAGGAAAGAAAAAAAAAAATCATTGGAGCTCACATCTTACTACCTTGTGCCTCAAAAGTCAGCTACCAAGACACAAGGCTTAGTTTGCCTTGCGGTGTCCCATTTGCTTTGACTCCAATCTCTTCTGCCTCTTTATCCATTTTTGAAATGCTGTGTCATTGTACTCTGGGATTATGTAATTTTTTAAAATTTTTTTAAATTTATTTTTAGAGTTTCCCAGCTAGAAATTTAGTTTGTCTCACATGAGACTTTGATTTATACTTACGAAAAATGCTGTCAAGTATGAGAAGTGTGGAAAGACATTATTGCCTTTCCAATTGTGTGTTCAACAGGTATAGCACATTAGATAAAATTATTGACTTGCTTTTATGTTTATTTGGAAGCTATGTGTGATTGAAAGAGATATTTTTGGGCATTAGTTAGTAAGGGATGAAACGTGAAGATTAAGATTAATTGTGTCCACTTGACTGCTCTTCATTGGCAGCCAATGAGAGATAATGCATGCACTGGGTGCATATGGTGTGACCACTTTCCCCTTGCTCTTTGGCTCAATTCAGCCTGCGTATAGCAGCTCTGATATACCTTTCTGCTATCATGTTTTTCCTTGAACCCAACCTACCATGGAATGAACCCTCTGAAACATTGATCTAAATTAAACCTCTTTTAAGTTGTATATTCTCTTAGCGAGGCCAAAACTACCTTTTATACTTGTTTAAAAAATACATTCTCATAATTTTTAAGTCGTGGGTTCATAATCAGTTTTTTAGTGACAAATGGGCAGTTGTTACCCATCCTGATACTAAATGAATACATTAAGACTCCCACTTTTCACCTAATTCATCGATAAATTCAGTCTGGCAACCTTTGAAGAGGAGCACAGCACATGATTGTAGAAAAGTAGATTATGTTATATCATGGATGAACTAAGCCAGCCCTGCCAATATTTGTTTTCAATTTAATTTGCATTTCACTTTTAAAATGTGTCCAAGAACACAATAGGAAATATGTCAGTTAGTTACTATGAACATTATTTCTCATGAAAAGGAAATCCTAAGGCTCTTTAAAAAAAAAATGATGATTTGCAAGCCACTTCTTTCCCTTTTTTTTATTCCTTGACACTAAATTCATTGACACTTTTTATAGTTTCATTCTGTCAAGGTGTTCCTTTGCCTTTCCAGATGGCTTTGCCCATCTCTAAATCTTTATTTACGTCTTTTCTCCAGTGGCATCCTTTATCTACTAAGATAAGCAAGTCATTTTATCTCAAGGCCTTTCAGCTGAAGGACTAAGAAAAAAAATGCTGGAGAGGGGTGAGCGAAGTCTGTTCTTTAGAGAATTTTAGTTTATACTGTATTCTTATTATGAAGCATGTAGTGGTAGGGTGAGGGGAGATCCTGAAAGATCCTAATGTCTTTCTCTTTCCTTCTCCCACTGGCTAAGTGCTGTCTTATATTTCCTAGAGTGAGGGAAAAAATACACAGGAAAACAATTCTTTTGTTTCACAACTAATCTCCAGTTCATGTGTTTTGGGTTACCACAAAATAGTTATCTGGCTCATCCCGGAAATTGCTTCTGAGCACACACTGAGTCCTTAATAACACAACTGAATGACAGATTTGGTTTTGTTTCTCTTAAGTTCACAGCACACTCCTTAGGCTTTCAAAGCATCTGTATCTTGCCTACAATTGAAAAGTAAAGAATTACCTACTTTAATTTGTACAACTGACTCCACATACTAATTCTCATCTGCTTTATGATAAAAACAATTTGAATTGTTTCTATTTATATTTTATGTACATATTATAATTCAAATTTTACCAGAAATTTACTATCAGAGCTGAGTCACAAAGTGAATGACTTCCTGGAAGGGTAATCTCTTGCTAAGTACTATTTCTGAGTTTTAGGTCTTTTAAAATATCTGCATTTACAAATGCATTATCTATTGTGTCTAAATCAGAGGTCCTGTGGCTTCTTCAAACAGTTTCCCATGTTTTAAACTTTTACATATCACAAGCTAACTGACATTTCTATACTTCAACATTTGCATCTATGACATGGGAGAATAAATCTAGTTTCCTCATAGGGTATTTAAGAGGATAAAATGAATATGTTACATGACATTTATAATGTATTATTGAATAATACAGTTCACAGCAGAGAACAATTCCTGGTTCACAGTTGGCACTCCTTAAACGTTATCAGTTTATCCAATTTGTCCTGAGTTTTTTTACAGGGTAGTTTGAAGAAACTCTATCACAAAATTTATGTTTCTCATTATCTAATGGATGGGAGTATATCACCATTATCAATGTGCAACAAATTTTTCATTGGCAAATACTATAGTTTTACCAGTTGATCATCAAATAAATGGCTTAAGAAAATTCAGAGACTGTTATTGCATGAGTATTCTAGTTTTTCTAGTGCTTTTATAACAGGTTACGACAAATTTGGTGATTAAAACACTACAAGTAGGTTTAGCTTATAGCTCTTTGGATCAGATATTTTATATAGATCTCCCACAGGGCTACAAACAGGGTTGGCAGGGCTGTCCTCCTTTTGTAGAGACTAGCAGATATCTATTTTCTTGTGTATGCAGGCCAATGGCTGATTTTTTTTCCCATGTTGTTTGTTTACCAGGTGTTACATTTTGTTTCAGGAGGCTACCAGGATTTTTTTTTTGACTCATTTGGTCAGGTCACATTTCTCAGTCATGGAAGATGGTAATGGGAATCAAGTCCCTCTCCTGCCAATCTCTGATGTCTCTTCTGCACCACTTCTCATGTGCTGTTCCATTTTGTGTTCTGTTCCAGTTTTGAGCTCTCACATGATTAGATTGTAACCATGTATTAATCTTCATAATACTCTTCTTTACCAAGTTCATATCCTTAATAATTCTTCAATTCCTTTTTTCTTATCAAGAAGGTAATATATTCAAAGGTTCCAGGGAGTAGGGAAGGAACAATTTTTGTAGGACAGAGTACAACTCTGCCTATAGTAGTCCTCACTCACCTGTTTCTGTTGTTGCATTTGCTTATTTATGAATCCATTTTTATGGTTGCTCTAGGTGATTTGATTTCCAGCTGTACACTCCACTCCTCTTACAGGCTTTCAAAAATTCCCACACCTAAACCTAAAGCCAAGTCAATGATCTCAGAATTCATAGAAAAGAAAAATTTTGCTCTACTCTATATCAAGTATCATGACCTATTATACTCCTTGGAACAGTTAATCTCAAGTTTTGATTTTATTGGCATGATGAAACCAAGGATGTTAATATGACACACTTTTAGATGTGACTAACGGCTCATAGTCACCTGAACTTGGGGGTTGTACCTGGATGATATCTCCTCCCTTCTGGTCCTCCTTCACTGTTCTTTGCTTCCAAGACGGCCTGAGTTAACCCACTTCAACCATGATGCTCTTGCCTTGTAGCCTACATACCCCAGGGACTGAATCCCCTGAAACTATGGATTAAATATACATCTCCTCCATCAAGTTGCAGTGCTGGGTACTTCATTTCAGTAATAAAAAAAAAAAAAACCTCTACAACTACATGCATGTTAACATTTTTGTGGTAAAATCTAAACTTATAAAGCTCAAGTATAATTTTGTGTCTTTGATTTGAATAGAATATCTTAGAGACACTACAGCCTTGGAACTCAAAGTATAGTCTGTGAACCAGTAAAGGGATCATGGAGCATCAAAAGGGAGCTTGTTAAAAAATTACACATTTTAACTTCCTCACAGGAAATTAATTTTTATTGAATAGGTTTGAGTACAAGATATTGTATTTCATTAAAGTCCTCAGTGATGCTAACTCTACTTGTCGTAGACCACACTTCAAATTACAAGGCTTCTGAGGATACTGAAGACCAATATCAAAATTGTCATCTCAAATGAATAGATATAATTAGCTGTATACATGTCATTAAATGACAGGTGTCATTTTACAGAAAAGGACGGAACTTGGGCTTCATAAGTTAAGTTTCTTGTTACGAGCTGTATGGGATGGGGACAAACAAAAATGTTAACCTCAAATGTTTAGTCTACACTGCTCTACCACAACATTGCTGTTGTGCATAAGGAACAAGCCAGCCTATGCTTTTTAATTATCACTTTCTCATTCAGAATTAAAGAAAAAATCAAAATGAAGAAAGTTCCTATAACTAAATATTTTTTGCTATCATTAAGAAAGATATTCTTAAGATTACATTATCAATGATGAGGCTGGAGAAGTGAACATTTTTCTAGGAAATCTAAAAGAACTATTTTTATTTTCCTAGATACATCTTTTTTTTCAAACAATTTAATGGAAATATCAGGAATGAAAAAATAATGAGAGATTTCATCTTTCAAATTTAGTAAGTCAATATTTTTCCAATGTTTGTTTCAATGTATAGTTTGTACTAAGAGCAATAAAGGGTAATTTTTTTCTCCCCAAAACCATCTGGAGACTTCCAGCTGAGTTTAGTTTTTCTAAGGCTGGAGGTAGATATTATCAATTGTCAGCTGCTTCTTAGCTAGATGATTTGAATAGTTTCTAGTGTTTTAAAATTCCAAATAATAGAAGATAATATTAAGTATATGTGACATATTAAAGTACTATAGGTCTCTAATGTCAATAATGAGTAGTGCCAATTTTTTGAATTATACTAATATTTAGCCCCTCAGTAAATAAGCTTCATGTCTTCCTAGTGAATTGCAGATTTGATTACAGCTCATGAAAGTACTGTACTGTCTAGAAAGTATCAAAATAAATATAAGCAAAACCCCATAAATTTCTTCTTAATCTTGTTAAGAAGCTAAAATGTTCACTTCTTATTCTGATTAAAATGTTATAGATTGTCTGTGGTGACAGAAAACTAAAAACTACAACAACTATTTTTAATAGCTAATTATTTAATGTCTAAGCATTTCAATATTCTGAGCTCAATCATAGCTTTTTAAATTTAAGAGAAACAACAATACATTTTCAGGTCTTTGAAACTCTTCAGGAATCATAGGAAGGTAGGGAAGAAGGGTGTGATCCTTCCATTGGAGCATTGACCTGCAATCTCTCTAAGTCAGTAGAAGTACTTTAGTACCCTGTGACCTTCTTACTCACAAGTTCCAATATAGATCAAGCAATATTCCTCATATTCCCTCCAGTCCTTTGTTCAACAATGGTGGCAGTTAAGTATCAGTTCAAAGACTTGTGGTTTATTCTTGCAAAATTCAAAAGAAAATTCAGAGGTGTATATTCACAATAATAAACAGAATTACTCTCTCACGTCTCAAACATAAAATATGACTGCTTTATGGTCAAGGAGAAAACTTTGGTCACCATTTACATCCCCTCAATGTTTCACTTGCACACTAGGTAACCCCATGTGTAATTACTTGGCCTGAGGCAAGAAATAAAAGTACAATATATATAAATATTTAAAAATTTAAAATCTGGCTAGCCTCTTTTAAATAAAATATATGTTCTGTATGCTTAAATTTGCAGTGACATGGAAGACCCATCACAAGCCTGAGCTCTTTTCACTCAGAACTTTCGGCATGTAAGTTACAATAACAACATGATGAGAATGTTGCTCAGGCCTGTTTTCCCTCTCTGTGTCTTAGTCCCACAGTGCAGGTCTCAGGTTACCCTGGGAAAAGAAAATGGAATTGAAAAAGGCTCCTTTCGGCTGAAACAGACCCTGAAACAAACCCTGAAGGAATAATGGCAGCTGGATTCTGTCTCTGGCCACACTTTCTACAGCTGGACAGCACGGCCTTCCTGTGCGTCTTCATACCCACCAATGTAGTGTAACAATAAATATCGGCTTTTGACAAGACCACACAAATTCAGGCTTCACTTTATAGAAAAATAATTAACATAGAGCCTTTTCCAAAATCCTGTCATGTGGTGTGTTCAGCTATACCATGGCACTCAGACCAGTCATAATCTTAAGAAAGTTGATTAAGTACCAGTACATGACTACAAGGCTGTGTCTAGTACAACTAATGTTACTTCTAGTACGAGATGATAGCTACTGGAATTTAAGTTGAAACTTCATCAAAATCTGGATACAATACCCAAGAAGCTATGAACCATTATTTAAGAAGGGCCAGACCCTCCTGACAAGGGGTAATCAAAATATACAATGAACATTTAAATTTAAAGTTCAACAGCATGGAGGCTTTTACAGGCAACTGGAAGAAACTTAGGGACATCATGCTTAGTGAAGTGAGTCAGAAGCAGAAGGCGAAACATTGAATGGTCTCTCTGATATGAGAGACCCAGATCACAACTCTTATGGAACTTAAAACAACAACAACAACAACAACAACAACAACAACAACAAAAAATCAAGTGGGTTAGGGCAGAGAGGGAGGGCGGGGTGATGGAGGGGAGGGACAAAAGGAGAGTGGGAAAGCCCTTGTCACTTTGACAAGATACGTATGTGCACAAAATGCTAAACTTCATTGTAAACCTTAAATTTTGCGCATATACATATAAATAAAATAGGGAAAATATTATTACAATAGAAGACATGTTGCAATAATTTTGCGTAAAAATATTCCTCATCACTTCCAACACATTTATCAATCTTGCCAGTTTCTTAAGCAGTTCTGAAGGTTTTGTATATTTGTGTCTGTACAAAATGTGGCCAAAAAAGCAGTACTGTTAATTAGAGCCACACACTGAAAAGGTGGACTTACGAAACATTATTGCGTTTGGCCATTCACTTTGATCACCAGATCTTACTTCATGCAACTTTTTGCACTTACCTAACATCAAAATGTCCAAGAACATGTTGGGTCTACTCAGGACACTGAAGCAGCAACAGCAACATTACCAGAGAGAGAGAGAGAGAGAGAGAGAGAGAGAGAGAGAGAGAGAGAGAGAAATTCCAGAACTGCTTCAGAAAATGGCAAGAATAATAGAGTATGTTCAGGTGTGTTCAGGTCGAGGGGAAGTATCCTCTGGACAGTTAATGGAAATATCTCATTTCCTATAATAATTACATTTTTAAATTTAAATATTTATTATTAATTTTGATCCCACCTGTATGGAGAAAAGGAACATTCACAAAG